>CAJQUW010012345.1:0-25601 GCA_907163375.1 Prostheceraeus crozeri
CATCCCATGAACACCCGTTTGGTGTGGTAAGCTTTTTCGGGGCGTTCTTGACTTTGACCGTGACCCGTCCATAAAGTGGCGTTCGCAAATGGACTTCCTTATTCATGTGACGCATCGTCTCGATTGATAACGTCACTATCTTTCATCACTCGCAGTAGTCGGGCGATGCAGAAGGGTCTTGGGTGAACACTCACCGGCCTCGTTATTGGTGTTGTCGATCGCCTACCCAATCGAGATTGGGGAGTGTACTGTACGTTCCACTGCGCAGTGGTACGATATCAGCAGTACCCGTTCTCAAACTGCGGCTTTCTGTATTTGCGATCCATTATGACTTGTAGATTTAAAATAATTGTATACTTGTAAACGTGAGGATTAGAACCTTTGATAAGAAATTGGTACAAACCTCGGACTTATATACTTTTTAAACAAAGGAAATCCTAAACAGCCAATCAGAGGAGGTAACCGAACTTCCGCTAAAGAATATATATAACTATATAAAGGATGTCATTGTTCCAAACTGTTAAGTACTTATCCTCAACGTTTCCAATAACAAAGAAGCATGTCCCTCAAAACCACTATTTTTAGTTTTCAAAATGACAGCCAAGTCATTATGTAGGAGGTCAGTTTGGACATGACCATCGCATCTTGTCTTGCGGCTGCAAAGTGGCCCCCGACTAAAAGTGAGAAGACCTTGACTGTCTCTTCTGCACTTCAAAAGGCGGAAGTGGATCTACCAGTGAAGTGTTCCGGTACAACGATGCGAAATCATGACATTAGGCAACAATAAAACATTTCATGAATGGTGTGATGACTTCCCTGAAGATCATGGAGTCACCTGAGGGACTGATTCTACACCCATCATTTATTTTTTCATGCTTAAATTAAACTTACATTGTAAATCTCTTGTCTTTTCCATTTTAAAAACATAGTATCTGGAATTGGGTTTCTTATTGGGGAGCAACTACCTAATCATAGCTTCACAGTAAAGTTTCACATCTAAATAGTGCTACATATTAAAATAATTGTCACAATAGTCCGCATATTGAGCAAACCATTCAAAATCAAACAACGGACGTCCTATCGTTACGTACCCCGAAGTTGCTCAGAACCAAGCTCTCAACAAGTTCGATCATAGACGTTTCCCAAACACAGTGTACCTCAACTGAGTGTAATACAAAGCAACATGTACCTATCCAGTAAAACAGATCTCATACAAGTTCCTATTCATAACACTGAATTATACATGTACCTATCCATGTGCCTATCGATAACTAAATTATACATGTACCTATCCATGTACCTATCGATAACTAAATTATACATGTACCTATCCATGTTCCTATTGATAACACTAAATTTTACATGTACCTATCCATGTACCTATCCGTAGCAAGTAGGGCACAGTTTTCACTACTGGTATCAATGTTGCAGCTAGATTTGTAAGTCGCCGGTCAATCTACGAGTCAGGACTTTCTTAAACGTAGCCTTGGCAAGTCGGACCTGAAAATTAAGCCGGCATTTCAGGTCTGTTGCTGAGCCAATCCATGATAGGATTTTGATTTTTTTGACAATCTGGGGAGGGCTGGAGAAGGGTTCCATGATCCTCGGATGCACCACCAGATTAAAATATTGACCATGGTGGATAGTGCAGGTATCTCTTCCATGAACTATACACACTAAACTGCAGACAGCGAAAGCTAACTGATTTTGACTACGAAAACAATAAGATTTGGTAGTCTTTTGTTGTGCTTGTTTTGTAGTTCGCTACACTTTATACAGTGTATAGCAAGGGTGCCTGCCACATTGATAATTTTTCTATTTCTTTCATCATTGCATATAGTGGAAGCAATGCGGACATTTTTATGATGCTTTTTAGAAAAATTTTAGGCTTTTTATTGATACCTATTTAAGACTCTATATGAACCGCAAACAGAACATTGTGATACACACGTATATCACAATTCATGGACTAAAAACGTGACAAACTTAAACGCTTATTGAGTGAGCAAGGCCTAACACATACCCACACTCTCGTTCTATGCACATTAATATTCAGGAGGGAAAATATTCCAAGCTGCTGAATAATGCTTTTGACTCATAATTTTAAATTTTAATAAAGTTAAGCTTTATGTGTTTAGCATTATCTTGTAGCTGTAAGAAGCCACTGCGACATTATACTACAAGTGCTTTTTGAAAACAGTCCAGTCACTATAATACAATAACTTCTGATATGTAATTAGCTTTTATGTATAAAAGATTTATAAAAGGCCTATGCAATCATCATGAAACTTTAGCTGAATCCAATGAAAGGAAATTCTTGAAATCAGGGCGCACTATATGAATTTTTTAATGTGTGGGCTAGAGTTTTCTTCAACAATGAATGGTGAGAAATGACCTACTATTTATGTTAATCGCAAGGGTGAGAGTCGAAGGACTCCATACAGGAACAAACATCATATACTTTTAACAGGAACGAGTCATTAAATCAGGGTAAAAAGAAAAAGTAAACATAGATTTACATTACAAATTGATAGCAATTTTGAGAAATTCAGTGATAGAAACGAGACATTTGAAGTAGTAAGTAAAACTCCACTTCTGGATAGCGCAAGATGGCCGCCGTCGCTGACGTCCCCCCCCTCTGGAACGGCAGAGTGTCGTGGTCGGCCGCCGTGGTGCTTTGAGTCTGACGTCCCCCCCCCTCTGGAACGACAGAGTGTCGTGGTGTGCCGGCCAAGTGAGTCCGTAAGGTTCGCTGACGTCCCCCCCCCTCTGGCCGGCCGTCGTAGCGCGCGGTGATGTGGTGTGCCGGCCAGGTTGGGAGGGTGGACTGTAGTAGCTCACCTGAAAAAATCCTAAGTGTCAGAGTGGCTTTGTATGGGTAAAATTTTGAAAATTTTCCAAAGTGTGTCATTTCGACCTGGGACCTTCACCAAAACATTTTTCATCAAATTTCACTGACCCCCCACGGGAGAGCTAGCTTCGATCTTGGCTTCTAGTGGACGGATTTTGTCTTACAGCTACTCGTTTGAAAGAGGAGAAAAAACTGCTCGACGACATTTTTTGTTGCGAGTCAATCGGACCAGCCGTTCAAAAGTTAGAGCTGTTACAAGATTATAGGTCGGAGCTCACCTGAAAAAATCCTAAGTGTCAGAGTGGCTTTGTATGGGTAAAATTTTGAAAATTTTCCAAAGTGTGGAATTTCGACCTGGGACCGTCACCAAAACATTTTTCATCAAATTTCACAGACCTCCCCCCCCCCTCGGGAGAGCTAGCTTCGATCTTGGCTTCTAGTGGACGGATTTTGTCGTGCAATAGCTCGTTTGAAAGCTAAGAGTGAGACAAATTCAGTGAAAGAAACGGCTTGTTCATATCTGTCTTCGTTTAGGTGTGAGACGCCATTTAAGATTTTGGGAGATTGACGAAAAACGACAGAGTTAGAATTTCCCAAGAAACAGCTCCAGCGGGCGAATGAAGGCTCGGATTGGTAAACGGAGGCCAGATTTGGAATCAGCTTGATGTTATTGTCCAATGAGGATCATCATCCAATGAGAATCAAGCATTTCTATATAAATAGCGAGCCTTCCACAGTGAGAATCATTCCATCGTTGAATCACACGAGTGACGGACGCACATTTTCTCTCTCTCTCTAGTTCCCTATTCTATTATCCAACTAAAATGGTAAGTCGCTACTTTCCTCCCTCTCCTCCCTTGAACGTAAACTTAATACAATCTTTTCCATTTTCAGGCATCTACTCCATCTGCTGCACTAGTAGGACAAAATGGCGGTCAAACGTTACAAGGTTCGCTACGATCAGATCATCTACAACTGAGGCCAGTGGAAGAAACAACCAAGGTACATAATCCTACACCGCTACAGCGTAAATTTAAACAAGTCTTGCGTTATGACGATCATGGCGTAGTACTCCAAACGGGAATGCTCCCTTCCACGGATGTCAAGATAATGCACAATCAGTATGGGGACTACATACTGATCCCCGTGAGTCCGTACATTCGCCACCAACTTGATATTATTGAGGAGTACGTGACATTAAATAATAAATAGCGAGCCTTCCACAGTGAGAATCATTCCATCGTTGAATCACACGAGTGACGGACGCACATTTTCTCTCTCTCTAGTTCCCTATTCTATTATCCAACTAAAATGGTAAGTCGCTACTTTCCTCCCTCTCCTCCCTTGAACGTAAACTTAATACAATCTTTTTCATTTTCAGGCATCTACTCCATCTGCTGCACTAGTAGGACAAAATGGCGGTCAAACGTTACAAGGTTCGCTACGATCAGATCATCTACAACTGAGGCCAGTGGAAGAAACAACCAAGGTACATAATCCTACACCGCTACAGCGTAAATTTAAACAAGTCTTGCGTTATGACGATCATGGCGTAGTACTCCAAACGGGAATGCTCCCTTCCACGGATGTCAAGATAATGCACAATCAGTATGGGGACTACATACTGATCCCCGTGAGTCCGTACATTCGCCACCAACTTGATATTATTGAGGAGTACGTGACATTAAATATGGACATTCCTACTCCTCTTGCTCAAGAGTGGAAGGCGAGAGATGACAAGGATACTCCCTATAGAAAGATTTGGGATGGTAATCAAATTTGCCTACCAGTATCACATTGGTGCACTTACTATAAGAAGGAGGGAGATCATTCAACACCCATCACATGCGACGAGCTCGGAGAAGGTACTTGGATATCCTTTTCAAAGTGAATGGGCTATATTAATGGTCGGCACAAGGATAATAAAATAGCCTCTCTCTCCATGCATATGGAATCCATCCTATATATTCCAAAACCACCCAACGTGGACGACATAATTGATCAAATCCTTAACAGCAGTGGTACGAAGCGCAAGTCGGAGAAGAATGCTGCATCAAAACGCAAATCAAAGAAAGAGAATTACTAGTCCTTTCCTAACTCTACCCTATGACAATTCGCTTATGTGCTTTGAGTGTCGTAGACGTGGTCTTATTAGATACATTTTACTTCTTCGTTGCCATCATATCATTTGTGTATTTTGTCGTGAAAAGCATCGATGTAATTCTTCATTTTGTAATATGTTATAGAACGTTTCCTTAGATGTGTAAATTTCCGTTTTAGGCTTCTATCATCATTTTTATGGATTGTGAGGGTGAACCTGTACAGGAGCTCAGTGCTATTGCTATGAACAATTGGACATATCAGATTGTCAGTGTCTATCATCAACATGCCAACTGCAATCCCAATGTTGATCAATGGGCGAGAAAACACATTCATGGACTTAATCTGAAATATTTGCAGGACTATGGCTTTTCTTGTGAGAGTGCTCTTCTTATTGACTTTAAACGATGGTTAGCTGCTTTCAATGTTATACGCATCTTTTGTAATAATCCTGGTAAGGAGAGGAAAGTATTTCCCAATCTAATCATTGATGATATTTTGCTCCCACCTTGGGATAGTAGAGTGAATCAACATTATCATGAAGTCACGAAACGTTTTAAGGATTTGTCTGTTCCTATTTTGTCTGTTCGTTGTAGTAGCTACGTTCATAACCAATGCTTGTTTCCTCCTTACCTCAGCACTGCCAAAGTCCTGTATGGTTACCATTGCTCGCTGTATGATAGTTACCAGCTGTATCTATTTTATCTCTTTCAAACCATTGATTTATAATGCATGCTTGTTACTATTATTCAATAAATGTTACTATGAGAAGAGTTGTTGTTTTCATGCAATGGATGGTTTAGATAAAGGGCGATCATGTCTTTCTCAAACGACTGCGGAACATTACATTTTCATAGGCAAAGTTTAAAAGGAGCTGTTCAAGATTATGTGATAAATTTTCATAAAGATGAGACCGACATCGAAGCAGTGGTCGATGTTGCTAGCACTCTATTTCTAGAGTTAATGAATACATTCTCTGATAGCATTGTCATGGCGCGATTAGTTGCGAAAATTAAGTTTAGTCATTTTGGAAAGGAAGAGGTGGAAAGTCGCTCTTTCCATTTTGCTTCTTATTCAATGGAAGTGGTAGATCACCCCGAAGAATTTTTTTAAAGACATATGATAAAAATTGCTGAACGTCTTAACGCATTTAACCATCATGGTAGCAGTCTAGTGATTGAAGCGATTTCAGATATTCACATTCAAATTTCCATAAAGAAAAATTGAAAATGCAGTGGTACTTGATTGTAGCACAACTGGTTTTCGAGCTATGTCTGCTCACTCTCGAAGTATATTCCTTCTGTACATGCGTCTATTATTTAGAAAAGGCTAGCAAATTCAGATCTTCAAAAAGACTTGCTATAGACATCAGTAACGGTGAAACTATGTGTTGCGATGTATGTAAGCGAAAGGATGGAAATGAAAAGCGCATCTTCAAGAGATGTAAGCATGCTTTTTGTCAACGCTGTTTCATACGTAATTGCATTCAACTTTGCAAATGTAACCACTGTGATATTGCTCATTTCGAGTGTCACTTATGCCGCAATAGTTAGTACCTATGCAAATGTGGTAAAGATAGGTTTTAGCAAAGACTAACACGGAAAATGGCGAAACGTAAAAGTCAAAAGTCTTCAAAGTTTTCTTCAGCCATTCAAGCTCTCCGACGAAATTAAAGCAAATCAGCGATACAATGCTATACGACATGCTAACGATAAATTCATTTGTGAAATTATTTCTCATGTCAGAAAGTTGAGGACGAAGAAATTAGCGCCAAAACAACGAACGTTACTTGAGCGATATGCCACAAAATTGCGTTTCATCTCCAATCCTAAAGTCACCCTTCAAAGAAAGAGGAAAACTCTAACACAAAAGGGCGGTTTCCTTTCAGCAATACTTCCAATGATAGGTCCTGCCGTGGGCAACCTATTGAGTAATATCTTTGGCTCTAAGCGTTAATTATGCAAATGTTGAATCTCAAAGTAATAAAATGGATTTCAGACTTCAATGTGATAAAGTTCTGACTGTATCAGGTCCATCTCATGCAGGTAAAACTGTTTTCACGCTGAATTTATAGGATAAAAGAAGGGAGTTGTTTAAGGAACCTATCAATCGAGTGATTTGGTGTTATGGTATTTATCAACCGTCGCTGTTTCAGGAATTGCAAAGTCGCAACTTTATTCGACATGAAGGAATTATTGCTGTGGATAAACTTCAGTCTAATGATGTTGTTGTATTGGATGATTTATTAAAAGAAAGTAAGAATTCAAAAGATGTTACAGATATGTTCACTCGTGCAGCACATCATAAAAGGTGCTTTATCATCTATATCACACAAAATTTTGTTTCCTGATGGAAAAGAAGCTCGTACACGAAACCTGAATACACACTATTATGCTATTTTCAAGAATCCGCGAGATAAAAGTCAATTTGAAATTTTAGCGCGACAAGTTGCACCCAGAGGATCAAAAGCCTTAATTGAAATTTTTCAAGCAGCTACTGAAAAACCATAGGTTACTTATTCATTGACTTTACGCAAGAGTGTCCGGAAGAATTTAGATTTCGAAGTGATATTTTGAAAACTCCCATGATTATCTACAAACTATGAGTTCTTATTCTCGCATGATTGTTATTCCTCAGGATGAATATGTACAATTCACACTGCCATGCAGCAAGTAAAGCAACCTCTTGCAAATCAAATGTATAGAAAGAAATAGATTATCACAAAATGTTCACATCAAAGATCCACATCGTGCTGTATTATTACAATCGGAAACTGTTGAGCAATTGAAAAACTTGAAGAATAAGATGCGTGACTCTGTATCGACTGCTACACCTTTAGCATCTCGCGCACATGCCATATCTCTTTTCAACAGTATTGAACCCCATCTCAATGTAAATGATAGAGGAGAAATCATTACAGATGAAAATAAAGTGATTGATGCTTCACGTTATGAAGACTTGATTCAGTATGCGACACGTAGAAAGCGCCGTCAGGGCTATGTTCCACCTGGTTGGTCATACTTTCTTAAACTGTTGAAAAAGCATAATGTACCAAAATTTGCTTTGAATAATGAGACATTGAAAGAACTTGATTCAACAGTGGCTACTGCTCCAATGCTTCAGACGATGAAAATGCCAACAAATTGGTTTAAGACGTCACCTGCTACATCCCCTCCCAGGAGGTATAGGGTCAGGCTACCTATACACTCCACAAACAAGCGAAAAAGAAGTACCGCACCCGCCATTATATTGTTCATGACATCGATGAACAGTGGCAAGCAGATTTGTGTGATGTTGCCTCCATTTCAAAACATAACTCGGGCAATAATTTTATTTTAACCGTCATTGATATTTTCTCGCGTTATGCGTGGGCTCAACCTTTAAAAACTAAAGAAGGGAAAGGAGTAGCAAAAGCATTCCAAACAATTTTTCGAGAAGGTCGCATTCCAAAAAGAATTCAGAGTGATCAAGGAAAAGAGTTTGAAAATCAGCATGTGAGAAGATTATTTGAGAGGCATGACATTGAGTTGTTTAGTGTAAAGAGTGCTTATAAAGCTGCATCGTTGAACGTTTTAATCGCACATTAAAAAATCGCTTGTAGCGACATTTTACTGCCAACTTGACACAAAATTGGACAAAGGTTCTACAAGATACACTCCATGCCTACAATCACTCTATCCATCGTTCTATTGGACTCAGACCAGTAGATGTAAATGCTGACAATGTAGATAAAGTGCGCGAATCATTCCAACGTAAACGCACTCATGTGAAAAGTGATGTGAAAATTGGTGATAAAATTCGTATCTCAAAAGTGAAAAGGCTTTTTGCTAAAGGGTACCTTCCGAATTGGGCAGAGGAGGTATTTACAGTATCAAGGATTAATCAAAATGACTCTCCGACCACCTACAAGTTGAAAGATTACGATAATGAAGAAATTGAGGGTAGCTTTTACTGCGATGAGATTGAGGTAGTCACTGAAAGTGAAACATATTTGGTAGAGAAAATCATTCGATGTAAAAAACGGCAAGGTGAAGAATGGTGTCTTGTTAAATGGACTGGTTATCCTTCAAGTATGAACTCTTGGATGCGTCGTGCCGACATCTTTCATCTAAGTGATCGACAGTGATTCATGCAAAGTTGTAACTAACAATGTTTAGGGTTTGAGCTATGAATCCAACTGCCTCATTTTATTCACGACCCTCCTATGTAAGTGGTGGAGGACAAATTTACATCGGCGCTCGCCGCCAACGTGGAGGTAGCATACTTGGTGCACTGAAATCTGTTGTAGCACCTCTCATATCCAATGTCGGGTAGATCTTTAAAACGAAATGTTTTAAGTAATGCCGTTGGCTTTGCTGGTGATGTTGCTAGTGATCTTTCCAGAGGTAGAAGTTTTAAGAGCATTTTGTTGAATCGTGGGAAGGAACGCGGTTTAAAAACATTGAAGCAGACCTTTGCTGGTGTTACTCAAGGAAAGAAATCACCTAAACGAATGAAAAAAGGAAGGAGGAAACATCGCGGAGCTGGTAAGGTGCGATCTTCAGTCAAAAGGCATTCACGCAAACGTCGCAGAGGCTCTAATCATTCATCAGGCGCTAAACGACCACGCTGCCATAACTTCTAATCATTGAGTGTAAAACTTCCGGTTTTTGTTTGTTTGATCAACAGACAGATATTCTTAGTTCAAGTATTGTAGATTATCATCCTCGAACAGCTGAGAATGCTGGCCCCATTGAATTTGTTATTCCTGGTGGTAGTGATGACTACATCGATTTGAGTTATCCGATGGTTGATTTGAGGTTTAGAATTCAGCAAGCAGATGGAACTGCTATTGACGATACACATAAAGTTGGACTGAACAATTTACCATTGACTACATTACTTCGTGATGTTTCTCTAACGATTGGAGAGCATCAGGTGGAAGGTGGTCAAAGCGATTATCCCTATAAATCATATTTCAATCATGTATCACAGTTTCATCCAGCAGCACAAAAAAGTCATATGGAAGCCATGGGATGGTACAGAGATGAAGCAGGAAAATTTGATGTTGAAACAAACAGTGGCTTTGTAAAGCGATCTGCTATGATTAAAGATAGTAGAGTATGTCAGCTATATGGTCCGCTGAATTTAGACTTCTTTAGACAGTCAAAGTTTTTACTCTGTAATACCAGCATGCGACTCAAGCTGACATTGAATAAGCCTGAATTTGCGCTGAATGCATTTGCTAAAGTTGACAATTTTAGAATTCATGTGGAAGATATTGCACTTTACATTCGTCGAGTAGTACCGAATCCAAGTGTCATTAGAGGGCATGCTGAAGGTCTTAACCGCCAAAATGCCATTTACCCCGTTCAGCATACAAAGCTTCTCACCTTTACAATTCCGAAAGATCAAAAGAGTTTCATGAAAGATGGCCTCTTTCCATCGGAAGCACCGAAGCTCCTCATGGTGGCAATGGTTGAAAATGATGCATTTAATGGTAATATAAAGAAGAATCCTTTCAATTTTAAACACAATCATTTAAGTGAAATTGCTTTACGTGTAAATGGTGTGAGTCATCCTGGTCCACCCTACAAACCAGATTTTGCTTCGGATCAATTTATGCGCAGTTATGTTGATTTTATGGATGTCTTTGGCTTTTACAATACGGATGACACCAACGGACTCACTATGAAAGAGTTTAAGAGTGGATATACTATTTATGCATTTGATTTGACTGCTGACAGCGATATTAGTGCCCCCTATCGTCAAGCGAACGTGCCTCATAATATTCGTTTGGATTTGACGTTCAAAAGAACACTACCTGAGACGATCAATGTATTAATTTATGCAGTCTTCGATTCAAATATTGAAATTACAAAGTATCGTGACGTGATTCTTCAGTATAATCGTTAATGAGTTGGTTGACTGCTGACGATATTAAGACTAAAGTGCAGCGTAATGCAGACGAAGCGACGTTGAAAGCTTTCGATAATGTCTATTCACTCGATACCTTACCACCTGCAGTAAATCACTATCCCATCTTTATTGTGCTAAACACTCATTCGCAGAATTTAGGCGGTGAGCATTGGAAAGCGATCTTTATTGGAGAAGACCGACGTGGTGAACTATTTGACTCTCTTGCTCAACCTCCAAATATACCAACACAGCAGTGGTTGAGAAAACATACGCGTCAATATCAGCGAAATGAACGCATACTACAACATCCACTTTCATCAACGTGTGGTGCTTTTGTACTGTACTTCATCTTAAAACGTTTACATGTATCTCGATTTGCATCTATTATTCAAAACTTTTCATGTAATCCATCCTCTAATGAAAAATGATTTGTAAGTTCTATCATGATTTGAAATAAAAACATCATGTTGGAAAAATTGTTTTTTATTTTACAATCCGCTGGGTACGTACATACTCGATGAGATAGTCTAGGATCACATTTGCTTGTGCATGAGATTTTAATCCAGTAATGATCACTTTACTATTAACACAGGTAACCAACAACTAATAAGAGCTGCAGGAAAAAGTTCGGGTTCATAACACAAATTGTAACTACTGGTACGAATCTTCAAAAATGATAGACTGTCACTCAATTGAGTAGAGATCACCATATTGTCCACAGTCAGATTCGACATCACACACCTCTCCCTCTTCCATATCCGACGTAGTAGTCTTTGTAGCTCTAAGCGCATTGACTGCGCCGATGAATGAGAAAGGGCGCCGAGAATCTGTACAGTCCCATTTGGGAAGAGTTGAAGATTCCGTGAATTGTTCATCTTCACCACTAACATCTGAGGTCGGCCCGGGTAATACTTGCTGTTTGGAAGGTGTTGGTGTAATGTTGTGAGATCGATTTTGGTGTAGAGTCTGAAGCGACGGAGAATGTTGACGATGGTGTAGCGATGGCGCTTCATGATGAAAGAATGAGTAAATTGAGCGATGTACCTTCCTTTTATACTTCTCCCAACTAACTTGATGAAATGTGAAGTTAGTATGAAGTTGGGAATGATACAGTTGAATTCGCCGATTGTTGACGCGCAGCCAGATGCGATTTCCAATACGTGAATGTCTTTTCATATAGAAGTATTTCAAATCCTTCATGATATGATGTAGAGATTGAAAATGACGATAAGATAAAGCAAACTATCTTCTCACATTTCCAGTTGAATCTTTGAAATAGACGTTTCGATCATGATCCGTTTCAATACGTTGTAGGGAATCTAATTTCCAACTCATGGTGTGTGGTAGGCATGTCTGATTAAGATTTGCATAGTAGGGCGATGAACTCACGACGAATAAATGTCATGATGGAGCGATGTATGTATCTTCTATACTTCTCCCAATTGTATTTGCGAAATGAGAAACAGTTTGCGGAATGAGAATGGCAGATTTGAATTTCATTGTTGCGACGTTGAAGCCAAACTTGATCACCCAAGGAGATGAATCTTAATGTTTCAAAATATTCCAAATCCCTCATGATATCATTGAGGTTGACAAATTGTCGCCATGTTAATGTAATACCTCTTGATGAATGACCATGAGAATTTTTGAAATGTACGTTTCCATTACGATCAACTCTGATATATTGTAGAGAGTCCAAAATCCAAGTCTTCATGATGTTATGCAAAGCCGCAGATCAGCAATATAAAAATGTCGTTTTATCATATTTTGCTTAACAATGCGGCTACAAAGAGATTTGCTAGTAATCGAGCCGCACTCTGTTCTACTCCCATTGATCATACACAACAGCTAAATGGAAATTGGGAAGTGGGTGTCACTCAACTTGTTTATAGCAACTGTGTCTATACTTTTGATCATGAGGTGATGACTATTAATATGAGACGTACAGCTGCTTACCAATGTGAAAAGGGCTGCCGAGTATACATTCCACAGTGGCCAAAGAAAGATCTCTTATCATGTAAAAGGTTTATATATGATTTCTTGAATAAAGCGTGTAAACATATTGTCCAATTTACTCCGCACAATGATGATCATAATTATGTACATCATGTAGTTGAGAAAGATTGGATTGTTGGTTTAAGTCCAAGTTTAAGAAATGATTTAGGTTACCTCGCTACCCGCCTTAACAAGCTATGATAATTTTAACGTTAATTACCACATAAGTGGTCATAAACAGTTAATATATCGAGAGGAAGCTTATTATGTAGATCTTATTCCAAGAAATGAGAAGACGTTGGTGAAGAAGATTGTGATTAAGCCAAGAAAGACAAACATGACTCCTGAAACATTATTGAAGAAATTTAATTATCTCCTTCGAGTTGATGATAAACAAGTGGCAATATTGACTTATATCAAATCATCTAATCATATTGCAATAAGTAAATTCAATGATGATGATCTAGTATTAGTTTGTTCAAAAGATTTTCATCAGTTCTTACGACATCGTTCTGCAGCTGTTCATGGAAAATTTGATATGCAACATTTACCATGTGAAAGGCCAAATCAATTTGATACAGAATGGACCGTATCTTTATACAGAAAGTGTGTAGAGCCTTTCGGTGGTATCTTACATGAAACAAGAGTGTTGGTGCCTCGCATTATTACTTCGGTTAAATTGGTTGTAGATTATTTAAATGAAGTGATTAATGAGCAACATATTTTATTTTCTGAAAAAGAAGGTACTTTGTCTCTCACTATAAGTGGAAAAGGTATTGAACTAATTATGGATAAAACTCTAATGGACATTTTGGGTTTTGATCAAAATATCTTTAAAAGTTGTACTGTAACCAAAGCTAGCGCAGACATGTCGCTATCGCGTCGTATTAACTATTTTCAGATATATTCCAATATTGGTGAAGATGTACGTGTGGGAGATGTTGAAGCTCCATTGCTAGCAATGATACCATACCAGCCAAAAAGCTGCAGTATTTTATCTGAGCATACTTTCAAGAAAGTGCATTATACAAAGCTGAAATCAAACTACATCCCACAAATTGATATTGCCATTTATGACGATGCTGGTGCGTTGATTCCTTTTCATAAAGATGCTGTGACAAGTATCACACTCCATTTCCGAATGAAGAGTTAATGCAAAAGTATGCTAATATATTTTTCCAATGTGAATAATATGGAAAGTGAAAATAAGGACTCGTTTCTAATCTACTTGCCCAGTAATGCTTCTATGAATAAATTTCCCAAAAATAAACCATCAGACTATCGAGTAGAATTAAATCGCCCACTACATTTAGAAGGTGAATGGGAGGTTGGCGTTTCTAGTATTTGCTATGATAGCAATATTCAGAATGCGAATGATTTGGAAGAAATGATATTGACTCCTCGCACCCATGATGGAATAATGATGAATAATGCATTCCAGTTCCCATACAATTTAACATCAGATGGAAAGTGGAACTATGAATGGATTCAGATAAAATCAGATTCTTATGAACCATTTGGGAATGAGAAAATTATTAAGGCATTCAATAGTGGTAATACTTCCATCATGAAGAATAAAAATCAGAGAGCTTGAGAGCTTATGAGTTTACTATCTATCATTGGAATGGGAGACAGTTCCTTCGATTTCATTCTTTTACTAAAGGTCTTACACTGAGGTTGGATAATGAATTCTATCCACATCTTGGTTTTGGTCATGGACTACATCTAACGTCAATTGCTACTGCAAATGTTGAAAAAGTTTATTCAAATCGAATCAACAAATTTCATTATAGATTTAAAATATTTGATGAAGATGTTGTAGAATGCGAAGAACGCATCATTTTGAAAAAGCGTGGTGTTCAACCTTTATCACTTATTGAGTTAGTAAAACGATGGATGAGACTGTGGGTAAGAAGTATGGAGAGAAAATTATGGCGGACAAAAATAAGTTGGTTATTCAGAAATATAATGACAAACTTACAGTTTATTTCTCTCCAACCTTGCGCCATTTTGTAAGACATTATACACCTATTATTGGAAGCGGTGTGGTGTATGCTTCTCATGAATATCACACTAAAGCTGATTCAGTTAATGATGAATGGTGGGTGGACATCTATGGTGATCGCATCAAGAAAATTTACCAGTCTTATGAAGAATCTAAAGTTTCTATCAATATAATGCCGCGTCTATATCATACAGTTAAAAGCTTCATTCATGTAGTAAATCCTTATATACAACAGAAGTTGAAGCATGTGATGAAAAGTAAATATGATGTAAAGACACACCACATTTCGTTTTCAATTGAAAATCAACGCGTTGTTCTGAAACTGGGCGATGACATTCAATGTCAATTGAGTAAAAATTTGAAAAAACTCTTTGGTTTTTCAATGCTACAAACTGTGTTTACTGCTGCGCATACGATTGGTATAGAAACACCAATGACACTTGATAAACATGAACAGCACCTTTACATTCAAAGTGATTTGATTCTACCTATTTCTGTTGGTGAGAAAAAAGAATACATTTTACGCGATTTTATTCATGATAAAGACGCTTCATATGGAATAGTCGAGAAGATGTTTGAATCTATTTTCTATCATCCCGTTATCAAACAAACTATACCCTCTATTGCTATCAAAATTACCAATGGTTTACAAGAGTGCATCCATGTGAAAGATACTAAATCCCTCGTAACTTTAGTGTTTCGGAAAACAAAGTGAAGTCATTGTGATATGTTTATTGAAATAAAAATATGTATATGAAAAAGTCTTTTCACAGATATAAGTGGAATGAGCTGACTGTAGGCATATATTCACAAGGAAGAAACGATCTCATGCGATACGTAAAACAACCATGTATATCTACAAAAAGCAACATCAAAATACTGAGTTAAAGTTGATTATGTCAATACATCTCCTGAATGTGGTAGCGTGAGTTTTATTCTTTTGGGTGGAGGTATGTTTGTGTCAGGCTGTCCATGTGGAAGAGATGTGTTATGTCCTATCCAACACCTCTTATCTTCCCATGCTGAAAGTGCTCGTTTCTTGAACGTGTACGTTTTCACAGTATGAACTTGAGATTTTAAGATTGTCATATTGACAAACGTTATAGTTTTATTTTTATAGGCCTTCTTATAGGACCGATGTTTCATTTTGTTAACAATGGATTTTGATATACCTTTAGCACGCTTAATACTATCTGCACATTCTTTTAATTTCATGGAATACATTTTAGGACGGAGGAGAATCATTTCATTTATTTCCTTTCCTGCTGTTTCATCCTTAAAACAACCAAGTTTGGCTTTATTCTGTATGGAATAGAGTGGATGAGTGGGATTGTAGTTAGATGTGTCGAAATATTTTTCTAATGACTTGCCTACTTCATTAAAATTTAAACCTTTTTGAGTGGTAATTCCTAAAAAGAAACTATCTGTATCACCACCCAGCAAGCGAACCTCTTTTACGAGAGGGCATGGTTTTAATATTTTGTAGAAGAGTTGATACATTTCAAGCTTGGAATAATCTAAATCGGCTTGCCCAATATAGATGGGTTTGCACAACTCAACTTCTGATTTTATCATTTTAACACCTACAAGATCCTCATCGATGATGTCTCTATCAATGAAAAGAGGTGATGAGGTCAATTTGTGATATTTTTGTTCATCAACGACTAGTTTGTAGTTCATACGTTTTCTAACATCCTCCATGGTCTTTCCGAAAAGACTGTTATTCTTATATTTATAAAAATCCTTTTCAAAATTATTTTGGGCGAGTGCACGTTTTTGACTGTTACTATCTATGTAGGGTTTGAGGAAGGCTTTCTGTCTAAATTTGATAATGCGGTGAACTGACTTTAGAAACATGCCCATTTCTAAATAGAATTTTAGTATGCAGAGGTGTACGAGATAATTTTTCTTATCATATTGGGTGAGTAAAAGTTTGCGGCATGGTTTGTACCTTGGCTGTCCACACTCTGTTAAGTTATTATGAAATTGTGACATGAATGGTGAAAACATATCTTCAGTCACTTCACCAGATTCAGGTGCGAGTGGGAAATCAGCAGTTTTATTTTTAATGCTATTTGGATAAATCAAATCCACTTCAAAATAATATCCCCAATCACCTTCATCTGGAATTGCTAGTATGTTTGAAGGGTTGGAGTAATACTCAAGCTCATCTTGATTTAACCAACTAAACTCGGAATGAGGTAGTGGTTTAGACAGTGAACTACCATATAAATTATTTTGGTCATAGTACTTTAGGTGGATATGATCATCACCTACTGTTTCAGATTTTATATGATGTTTATTTGCAAATGTGAGACCACCGCGTATTCCGCGCTCAAATATATTATACATCTCTGGGTCTTGTAAGAGATGAATGGTCTCACCAGTCATTTTAAAGGCTGATTTAAAGGACATGGCTGGTAGACTGACAAAGTGGACAGGATCTAATTTGTCTTCTTCTAATGCCACTCGTCGAAATTCCTGAAAGACATCAGCCAGCAAAATGACATCTAATTCTAAGTAAGCGATCATATAATCGCCAAACGTTTTACAATCAAATTTTAACCATGCCTCTTGAGCATGTTCATAATCTTCTACTGGACAATCTTCACCCGTCAAATCGTTTTTGAATTTGTCAATGGAAGGAAGGGTTGTTTCATTTAGTTTAGACATTGAGCTAAAATACGCATAAGGAAAGACTTCTTTGCGAGTGATTATTTCATCCGTTAAGTTTGGATAGTGTTTCTTCAAAGTTTGACTATGGGGAAGAAACTTGAGATTTCGAACGAGAGAAGCTAGTGACGTTGACATGAATTGGAATGAATCTACAAATTTTATTTCGAAGAAGACTGTCTTATTTTCTTTAGTTTTATCTACTGGTACTTTTGCTGTCATTGCCATGAATTTTTCTCTCGTTTGCGCTATTACATTAAACTGCCACGATTTCATCTGGCTCAACCCTCCTTTTATGAGCATATGACTGTCATAGCCCTTAAAGTTATGAAAAATGACGGGTAGTATACGACGGCTCAACCTAAGTGAAAAGTTACATTTGGAGCAGAGTGCGTTTCTAAATTTACCAGTGATGTGATCATGATCACGCACTTTCTTAATTTTATCGTCATCAAACGTTTTATGACATTTAGGACAGGATGTGCAACTTTCAAATTTTTGTTTGTCTTCATCTGACATATGTAGTGACTTACGCTGCAATTGGGAATCATATGATTGTTGAAATTTAGCAGCTTTATCGAGAAATTCTAGAAATTTTGAAATGCAATCTTCACCTTGCCAAGTATGCATTTTGTTTTGCCTATTCCTAAAGTGGTCATGCCATACTTCATAGCAGGATATGGCTGCTGGCTTGTGGATGATATCATCAATGTAGCATTCTATGTCTGCGTAAATGACACGCAGGGGACTTAATTCGTCACCATTATCCCTATGTGAAAATATTTTATCTTTGGGCATGCGTTCCATTTGTAATTTACCTTGCTTGCACCATTCATAGTGAGTTTCAAATTTATCTTTACTCCAAAAGGAGCGGATGCAGCGGTCGCATACAAAATGTTCACCTCTTTTAGAGTGCCCCAAGTGAGTGTACAAGCGAGAGATTTTGGGAATACCACAGTAGTGCCATTCCTCGCTATCATCTTGTTTTACTAATAAGAGGTTGACTACACGTTCATAACAAGTTGAACGTGAATTATAGCGGGCACCCTTCAACCCCTTCTCCCACACGTGAACGACAATTTTAATCTTATTATGTTTTTCGAACGTTTCTACATCTTTGATTTTCATGTTGTTACTATCACAACCCTCAAAGTCTAGTTCATCCTCCCACTGTCTATAGCTATAGGTATGATTTCGATTCGCGTTGATATCATTATAGTGAAGGATGGATAGGACTGCATATTTGAAACAATGTGATTTACAATCGACATTGATGACAGCTTTCTTATTATACAACGTTTTTGGTAGTTTAAATGTGCCTCGAGCTGCATGACTTTCTAATAGGGAAATTTTGAATATGGCTGAGTCCACACCATCAAAAATGAGAGCGCTGTCGCGTTGATTGAATTTATCTACATTTGATTTTAAACATTGAATGTGAAAATTTAGCCAAAACTCGCAGTCTACAACTTCAGTTGCGGAAGAGGAAGGAACATGAAACTGTATTCTCTCCGTCACTTGACCCGTTTGAAAATCTATCTTAATATATTTTAGTTTGAGGTAGATGAGCGCCTTCATTCTAAAATTGTCTAAATTGTTGAAGAGCGCTTCGATAATGTTAGAATTTTGAAGGAGCCACCCAGGAAAATCTACTATTTGAGTTTTGGACTCCATGCAGTAGTCACGTACTAAATTATTATGTGAAACATTAATGAGGGAGATGATAGAGGTACCGTTGGTGTAGTGATCATTTGCATGCGTGTGTTGAAGTCTGTGCGAAGATCGCTGAAAGTGACTATCAAAAGAAAGAGGGCACAAATCGCAAGGAAAGGAGATGTCATCGTCAGAATCAACTTCACCTCCGGAGATTGACGCCGCTTTGCGTTGACGCACACGTTGTTTGATGTGTCGAAGGAGACTGTGCTTCCTTGTAAACATATGTCCGCAGTCGGCACATTCCCACGTTGCCTTGTCGCGAGAGTCCTGAGCTGGAACTCACATCACCTGAAAGAGAAATCATTCTATCATCTCTGTTCAAGTCTCAGTGTATTGTTACAACCTACTTTGACTCAACAACTCTAAACTTTCCTCGAGAAGGGAGGGCGTTGGTGATGAAGTTGATGCCTGAAATTGAGGAAGATGCTATTAGCCAGCACGTTTGAGGGAGATGAGTGAAGAAATTTTCAACTTACCATTTCAACGAAATCGAGTTTAAGGTTGATACTTCAACAAGATAGAGACTTCACGAGAGAGCAGTTCACTTGTACGCCTCAAATATAAAATTCGTCAGAGAACACTTAACTTGTATGTCACAAAGACAGAGTGAAATGACACGAATGTCACTTTACATATATACTTTCGTATTCATCATTCATTGGCTGTTCATTCTGATTGGTTGCTTGTTGATACTTAAGAATTAGAAAACATTTCAAAGTTATTATTCACAGTCAACATGACAAGCCCTCCGACAACACCGAACACAAAATTCTCTTCTCCATTCTCATCGTCAAAGGCGCTCGTTGCACCAAACGCTCCAACGAAGGGGAAGGTAGAGAAGGTGTACCGACTGGACAATATCAGAAAGTTGTCATTACCAGCGGACAACGAAGAGAGTGTATGTGAGAAGGAGTGTCCCGACTTAACAGGCGTGAGGTGGAAGTATCTGGAAGGAGATCACCAGCAGCAAATTCCTCCACCAATTATGGGAGTGGTACACCCCTAACTCCCAGCCACGAACTATGGCGGAGTGGGAGTATATCGACAAAGTGAGGCTCGCAGTGGAAGAACGATTAAAGCAAGTGAACTGTTTTTGTTATCTATGTGAAGCCAGACTCTGGGACGATATTGATGATGAAGACCTTTTGAAATACATGCCATAATAAATTTTTATTTCGTATTATCTTTGCTTTCATACTGACTTACTTGAACGGGGCTTCAGTGGATGATTTAACCATGTATACTTTTTCATTTAGAAATAGTAGCACGCTTAGTCTAACTTGTAAATCTCATAACATTTCATATGGACGATGATGATAGATGAAATAGTGTCAAATAAAATTAAGATGGCTTACACTTCTGATACAGGGATAGCAATCGACTGCAATCCATGTGTAAAGAGCTTGTTAGACTACGGATGGGCTTAAGTGGATGATTTAACCATGTATACTTTTTCATTTGGAAATAGTAGCACGCTTAGTCTAACTTGTAAATCTTAAAACATTTCATATGGGCGATGATGATAGATGAAATAGTGTCAAATAAAATTAAGATAGGTTACACTTCTGATTCAGGGATAGCAATCGACTGCGATCCATCAACATGTGTAAAGAGCTTGTTAGACTACGGAAGAGAGAAGTGTGTTATGTTGTGTGTGGCGCGTGAGTGTCCTCCCATTTCATTCCATTCATCAAATCGTCTCATTGATAGAGACAGGTAGAACTCATGGTTCTCATAACGTATGCAATGGAAAGTTTTAGGCAACCTTCGACAGTTGGCTAAATGTCGCCCTGACGCGAATGCATACTACGTTGAGACAGAGGCAATCACTTGCAAACATGACGCAGAGAGGTTAAACAAGATTGACCATTGCCGAATGTCCCTTGCGGTATGTATAGCTACGGGTTTCACCGCCGCCCTTTACAGGAACGCCCGTCGAAAGGAAGTATTACACCGAACTTCATTTGCAACGTTCAAGTTGACTGATAGCAGATTCACCTTAATGATAGTATTCGCCAGTCCGAAGACTGCCCAGGGCAAACCGCGAGGAGGTTCTATCATGTCTTGCCCCATGGTGGCCCTTAGGAGGACGCGGGAGGGGGGGAGGATGGATTTGATTAGGTAGAGCCCGATGTTCATTCCTCGGGGTGTGAATTTTTAAGTTGACTATTGGCTGGAATAGTGAAATATATATATACAATGGTTATGACCCACCCGGTTTAGGTTGTCATAGACCCTATACCGCCTAGGTCGTGCTGGTGCATCAGGCACCTTATTCGGATGCGGGTGGTTTTAGGAGTCCACAACCTCCATCCGTCCAAACGATCCTCTTGATCTTCCACTTCTTCTCATCCTCTTCATCCCACTCGGTCGAGGAGATGAAAGTTGGGAATGGCGTTGTCTTCATCCCACTCGTCGACGATGATGAAGTCGGGAATGCTGTTGGCAGGAACGTTGCTTCCATCGTGACTTGAAATTGAATGAGAAGCGCTACAATCTTCTGCTTATATAGTGGTTTTTCAACAATGAATTGCTCAACGCAGCGAATCAGAATGCTTCAGGGATAGCAATCGACTGCATAACGTTCAAGTTGACTGATAGCAGATTCAACTTAATGATAGTATTCGCCAGTCCGAATACTGCCCAGGGCAAACCGCGAGGAGGTTCTATCATGTCTTGCCCCATGGTGGCCCTTAAGAGAGCCGATGGTTCGTTCTCGGGAGTAACGTCATCTTACACCCTACCAATTCTGCTGAGAGAGTTTTTGACTCTCTCTTTGGTAGCACTGTCGACTTCCACACTAACTGGTACATGGCTAAAAAGTGGAATGTAGCGCCATTCCTTGGATTTGATCAAACAGTTGCTTCATCGGATTGCCAATCCAGCATAGATTATTGTGGACTCTGTCTTGCTCCTCTACCTGACAAACTCCTCAAATAAATTTCGCGGCCTTAACTGCGGTCCGCGAGGAGAGCTGACTTGAACTGTTCGTAGTCTGCATGATTGAAATGAAATGAAATGAGATGGATTGGTTTATATACCCCTCTAACGCGAAGCAACGTTCAAGTTGACTGATAGCAGATTCAACTTAATGATAGTATTCGCCAGTCCGAAGACTGCCCAGGGCAAACCGCGTGGATGTTCTATCATGTCGTGCCCCTATGGTGGCCCTTAAGAGAGCCGATGGTTCGTTCTCGGGGAGTGGATTGGATGGGGTGGTGGAGGCGGGGGCAAAGATCTGCAATGAAAATTGATAAGTATTAGAATAGGGATATACTATCTTATTTACTTTTCATCCCTACCAAGTTAGCCATCCTTTGCAGTCTCGCGCGCTTCCTAATAGAAAGATTTGTAACAGATGGCCTGCGCATTCTTCAGGCTGGCATGTAGGCATTTTGTCGTCGATGGCCGTTATAACAAATTATAGACTCGTCTAAAATTTTGATTCACGAGTACTTCGCCGTCGCAAATGATTATCCCGGAATAGGGATGGTGAAACTCAAACAACCTATCCTCATTCACACGATTCCACTCATATCCCTCATGCGCTCCAACTTCTCATACGCCTGCCTCTCATCACCGCCGCCGAGCCACAGTCCTCTCCAACTCAACATTCCCTCGCTCTCAACACACTCATCTCCTATTCATCGTCTACTCCTCAAACTTCGCTTCTGCATCTCTCATTCTTCTCCTTCCGCAGACACTCGCCCTCTTCTCACACTCATCATTCTTCTCTTCCAACTCTCTGCGTCATTATTCTTCAAATCCAGGCACACTACGCCTCATTCGAATAGTCTCATCCGCTACCCTCCTTCGACCTTCAGTTCCTATCTTATTTCAAATCAACTCCGAACCTCCTTCATAACGTTCATCCTTCACCTTCTTCAAACTCTCATACTTAATTTACTAACAAATCAATGCGCCATCTGCTGTGACACATGCCTCTTCTCTTCATCCTTCAACCACCTCGCCGACTGCTTACGTATCCCACCACTCTTCACTTTTGGGGAAGATGAGCTCTTCGGGGGTCAATGATGACAATGTTTGACACCTCCGACGACGAAGAGCTCAACTTCCTCACACGCTTCCTCACACGCTCCCTATCTAAATCCACATCATCCTCATCATCACTCTCAAGCACTCTCTTTCGCTCAATCTCAGCCTCCAACGACGCAACTGCTCTCGCCAACTCATCATTTCAACAACATTCTCAACAACATTCTCAACCTTACCCTCTCGCTCTATCGCCAACATTCGCTCCCTCTCTTCCACAATCAACTGCGTAAATCGCAAGTCATTCACCAAACCTCCACTACAGTCAGCATGCACTATGTAGAAACGCGCTCCATCCTCATCACCCTTCAACACTCTACACTTCACACACGCAACCCTATTCAGGATAATCATGTGGTCGGTGCCCGCCCTTCTTGACATTTTTTTTTGGGGGGGGGGGGGGGAGCCTTGGCGTCCCGCACTGCGATTGATTCGTCCACATGTCATTATCTTAGATATGGAAAAATTTATTTGTGGTGTGCGTATAGGTGGTTCCTATCGTTAGTCATGGCCGTGAGATTTGTATCGTTAACTGTAAGATTAATGAAATTTGTATAAGTTTGGAATCATGCGTAGGTTACAGTCATATTCCTAAAGCATTCACACTTAAGTCAGGAAATGATAGATTTGAGTAATAGTGAGTGGCACTCAGATCGATCCGTCGACAGCACGAAGGCCTTGTACTGATCACTAGGGAAGTGAGAGATCTTCCCCGATAACACCCGCTCTTTACAGCTGAAGACATCATTGTCACTGACTCCCCGAAGTGGTAGTAACAGGAACGCCGAGTCAAAGGTAGTGATCAGTAGCTGGGATCTAACCCTCAAAGCTGGCCTTAGACTTAGTTTAAATTTTCAAATCTGATAGCCAGATATGAACTCTAGGCATAACTTGAAAACCTTAGTCTACATGTTTTAAAACTTTGAAAAAAACTTGAAAAGTTAAGAATTTTTAAAAAAATTCCGCATTTTAACTGAATCATACTACCTTTTAAATAAATGTTATCAGTAGCAAAGAACACTATCATAACCTCTATCATACAAACTTTGAAGTAAGAAGATAGTTTTGCCTACTTCAAAAAGATAGAGTCCTTTGAAAACACCCGAATATTCCGGGAGCTCAGAGCGACGACCGTCGCTTACCTCGTCTTTCGATGAAGTGATCAGACTTACGTTGTCGGGGGTTTATATATGCTCGGAAGAAAACTTAAAATGGCTCTATCCCCAAAAGTATTCATCGTAGCGACATGCGGTTTGTTGCAAAGCGATTTGTCCGTCATCATTCTCTTAACATTAATGACATCTAAAAAGACCATTCTCATATTGACCACGGGAAGTTCGTCCGTCAGCACAACTGTCCCATGTAACATGCCACAAGTGAAAAAATTCCTAAGTGTGTATTAGCTCCAGTTTGGCGTGGAAAATTTTGAAAAATTTAAAACTTCCGAATTTCGACCTGGGACCTTTACCAAAACATTTTTCATCAAAGTTCACTGACCGCCCCCCCTCCCCCCCTTTCATTTCAGAGAAATTTGATGAAAAAATGTTTTGTGAGGGTCCCGAGGTCGAAAGCCACTCTTTTGGAAAATTTCAAAATTTTAACCCTATACAAAGTCACTCTGGACACTTAAGGATATATTTCAGACGCGCGTCCGACCTAAAATCTGTAACAGCTCTAACTTTGAACGAAGACAGATATGAAAAGCCGTTTCTTTTCTTTCACTGAATTTGTCCACTCTTACTTCCAACAACTATTGCACGACAAATCCGTCCACTAGAAGCCAAGATCGAAGCTAGCTTCTACCCGGGGGGGGTCAGTGAAATTTGATGAAAATGTTTTGGTGAATGCCCAGGTCGAAATGAAACACGTTGAAATTTTCAAAATTGTTACCCATACAAAGCCACTCTGACACTTAGGATTTTTCAGTGAGCTACGACAGTCCACCCCCCAACCTGGCGCGCACACCACGCCAACCTGGACAGCACATCAACCGCGCGCTAACGACCGGCCGGCCATAGGCGGGGGACGTCAGCGAACCTTTCGGACTCACTTGGCCGGCACACCAACGACATCTCTGTCGTTCCATCCAGAGGGGGGAACGTCAGACCCTCCAAAGCTCCACGCGCCGACCACGACACTCACCGTTCCAGAGGGGGGGGGACGTCAGGAACTCAAAGCACCCACGGCGGCCGATCCACAGACCACTCTGCCGTTTCCAGAGGGGGGGACTCAGCGACGCAGGCCATCATGCGACTAATCCAGCATGTGAGTTTTACTTACTACTATTTGACTTATCCGCGCATCTGGAGA
>CAJQUW010012346.1:0-19707 GCA_907163375.1 Prostheceraeus crozeri
ATGCAGCCACTAGTGATGGAAATTGCCTTACAATTACTTTACGTCTGCGGATATCCTTTTCACCTGGTTTGTTCGCTCCGAAGCACAATTCCGTATTTTCCCTAAAAAACATTAACGCGCTCCCAAAACGAAATCAGATTACATCCTTTGGCCAAGCACTTCCAGAACATTGTGGTGCAAACAAAATAGCATTCATTTCTACGAAGACATCCGATCTGACATCGATTTATGATGAACTCAAAACGTAAATTTTGACAGAAAAGAAGATACTCCCTACAGCCATCGGAAAGACGTGCATATGCTTCTGGAAATGATTTTCCCAACCACTCTGGTGATCGTACTCCATGATTGTGCATGGGGATGAAATGAACGTCTTCTACAACTAGATGAAGTTGAGGGAGCAATGGAAAGGGTAATAATTTTTAAAAAGAAATTGACCTGAAACGTGAACTTTGGTTGCAACATTTGCCTTGTAGCCTATTCTAGCTGCTGCCTCCTACGATTCATCAACTCTCTCGATTGAATCATTTGCTGATGACTAAAGCTGGACAACCTCCAAATCTCGAATCGATGCTATTCTTCGTAATCGAGGGCGTGCTAGCAAGCCGAGTTATTGCATCTATAAGTGAATCCTCCAATTCACAAATTGAATCTCAATATTGCCAAATTTGAGTGATGATGGTTGGAAGATGATACAATGATCAAAATGTGTGTCATATGTCTCAGAAGAACAAAAGCCGAGATTTTCCAAAATTTTTCAAAAAAAAAAAAAGGAACGCTCTGAATTTCAAAGGGACACCCGATCGGAAAAAGGGGGGGGAGGGATCTATTGTGCTATTACCACATACTATGGGGACAAAATGCGCGATCGATGTGTTCAAGGATGTACGTTGGCAATGGTCAAGGTTCACTCAAAAAACGTGTAGATCAACGGCCCTACCCGGGGCCAACAAAAGTTAAGGGTGAAAATGCTCAAGGTACTTCGTAATAAACAGCATCTTTACAGCCACTAAATCTTAATGCCCTCACTGTTCATGAAAAATTTTCTGAACATCATTTTTCTTGGTTTGTGATACTGGGAGAACTGTATCCTTCCCTTTTTCCAATTTCTCGCTCTCGATTCAAATAGGAAATGACTTGATTTATGTGTGAAAAAACATTCCTACACTGATAGCTTGCGAATGGGTCAAAAATTGCAACATTTGGATCGCGAATAAGGATGAAAAATAACTCCTACGCCTTTCTGTGAAACCAAAATTATACATGGGAACTTTATTGTTGTTGCTAACATTCAACAACCACTTCTAGGAGCAGATTTTCTCGCGTACTTTCACCTCCTTGTTGATGTAGACGGGGTGGCTCAACGACTTCTCAATATGGATACTTTCTCATCTTTACCATATAATTCCTGTGTGGAACACGATTGAAATTGCACCCATTCATGCATCAGTTGCAGGTGTAATATTCTTATATTTTCTTGAGGATTGTTTCAAGGACGTTTTCAAAGCTGAAACTGAAGCTAAGAATCCTCAAGATGTATTCAAAGCATGGAATTTTTCATCATTATTTTCCACAACAGGAGCCCCCGTTCATTCTAGGTAGGCTATCGACGATTACCTCCTGCCAAAATTCATAGCTAGCTGATCAAAAAGCTGACTATTTTCAGAGATGGAAAGAGATGGGCATCTGCAAAGTAAGGGGAAAGCCAGCAGTCCTTGGAGGTGAGCTCTCCCTTGCATATGGTGTTCCCTTAAAGCCGATGGTTCTTGGCGACCTTTGTGGTGACTACCGCATGACTGACTTTGAAAACAATTCACGACCACTAACCACTTCCAAATATTCAAGACATTATGCCATCAGTAAAAGTATGCAAAAATTTTCTCAAAACTAGAGTTACTAAAAGGATACTTTCAGGTACCAGTGAATCCCGAGGACGTTGATAAGACTTGTATCATCACTCCGTTCGGTAGCTATGTATTCCTCTTTTCAATGTTTGGATTGCGTAATTCAGGTTGCAACATTTCAACGACTAATGGATACTATATTTGGTCATATCACTTTTTGTATTGTGTACGTGACGATATTCTCGTATTTTCAAAGACAATTGATGAACACTACAAATATTTACAGGAGGTTCTGAAAACTCCTGCGGCAGAATGGACTCGTTGTAAGAACAGATAAATGCATTTTTGGTGTGTCCTCCGTCACTTTCTTAGGCCACACATTAATGAAAATGGAGTTTGCCCGACTAAAGAAAAAGGTGGTGGTGAAAGCTGTTCAAAATTACCCAAAACCGACTTCAATCAAAGATTTGCAGAAGTACATTGGTTTAGTTAACTACTATCACAGATTTATTCCTCATTATGCAGAGATCTTGAAACCACTATACGATGTGCTAACAGGAAAACCCAAGAGTTTGTTATGGGGACCAGAGCAAGAAAAATCCTTCATTCGGTCAAAATCCGCATTGGCTTCTTCCTCGTGTTTGCATCATCTCAATCCAAACGCTCCTATAATAGTTACTACTGACGCTAGTGCTACCGCAGTCGGGGCGGTTCTTGAACAAATTGTCAGTGCACGGTGACACGGAAGACCGATCAAGCCAACAAAAATGTAACCCCTCTATACTTTCCATTTTCTCATTCTATATGACCAACACATACTCACTATGATGGTCACTGAAATTGTAACCTAGCTATTTGACTTTTAGAGCCATTTTTTTAAAATGGCGTCAAAAATCATTTTTACAGCATTTTTGGTGACAAATATTGTGACATGCTATGCCTGATTTGCATTTTTAAGCAATTTTATCAACGTCTCGCAGTAGATTTATATCAAACAATAATGTATGAACCGTTTTGATGATGCTACAGGTGTAATCCCTTGTATTGGACCCAGTAAACCCCTAAAATACTACCCGGTGGTAAAAATTGATCGGAAAATGATCGGATTCAAAGCGTTTTCTCGATTCAGCATCGAGAAATCGTTCAATCGTGAAATCGTGCAATTTCCGATCAATTCATAATCGAAAAGCGAGCGATTTGTAGTCCATTGACCGATATCGAATTGTCGCCCTATTTCCGATGCTTCTCATATCGATATTATGTCTATAAGTCATTCATTTGCCGATATCGAACTGTCGCCCTATTTCCGATGCTTCTCATATCGATATTATGTCTATAAGTCGTTCATTTGCCGATATCGAATTGTCGCCCTATTTCCGATGCTTCTCATATCGATATTATGTCTATAAGTCATTCATTTGCCGATATCGAATTATCGCCCTAATTTCCGATGCTTCTCTCATATCGATATTATGTCTATAAGTCGTTCATTTGCCGATATCGAATTGTCGCCCTATTTCCGATGCTTCTCATATCGATATTATGTCTATAAGTTGTTCATTTGCCGATATCGAATTGTCGCCCTATTTCCGATGCTTCTCATATCGATATTATGTCTATAAGTCGTTCATTTGCCAATATCGAATTGTCGCCCTATTTCCGATGCTTCTCATATCGATATTATGTCTATAAGTCGTTCATTTGCCGATATCGAATTGTCGCCCTATTTCCGATGCTTCTCATATCGATATTATGTCTATAAGTCGTTCATTTGCCGATATCGAATTGTCGCCCTATTTCCGATGCTTCTCATATCGATATTATGTCTATAAGTCGTTCATTTGCCGATATCGAATTGTCGCTTAATTTCCGATGATTCTGATATCGATATTATGTCTATAAGTCGTTCATTTGCCGATATCGAATTGTCGCTTAATTTCCGATGATTCTGATATCGATATCAAGTCTCACAGTGAAAAACGTACATGGTAACAGTGAGGTCCCATCATTGTTCATGGATATTGCGTGGGCGATCGTCATATCCCACCATCAGACCACATGGGCGTTTGATGGAATCTGACATGGAACCCACTTAAATTCATAAATGTCTAGTAATGGCTCGATGTCTAATAATGCGATTGGTCTCTTTCCAAACTCAAAATTCATAGGTTTAATTTTATGACGGAAAATTCACTCATTCTCTCATCAATTATTCTCCTCTTCCTATTCCCATTGTCTTCATAAATCTCTATCCCATTATCCTCTTCTTGTCTCTTCCTTCTCCCTCTCTCTCTTCCTCCAAAACATTCCAACTCCTTCTGCTGCAATCCCAATTTCTTTCATCTCTATCCTCCAGTTCCACGATCCTCTCCTCTCGATCCCCCTTTTCTCTTTTCTTTCACTCCGTGTCTTTTTTATTTTCCACTTAATCTTCTTCATATCTCTCTCCTTTTTCTCCTTTTCCCCTTGTTCGATCTAATCTCTCTTATATTCTCATCTAGGCATTTGGATACATTCGATGCGATGTAAAAAAATGTAGTCTAAAATACAAACGACAATATGTTTTTGCATTGCAAACTGTCACTTAAATCTCACAAGAAAGAAATTCACATTTCACAATTAAGTCTTCAAATGAAATAAATTATCTTTTTGTGTGCTTGCGTGTTTTTCTATCAACTCTGCGGCTTTCCCTTTCCGAATTATTTCATTACCTTGGATGACAACCTAAGAAATCAATTATAAAAGATATTCATTTTGCTTTTAGTAGTGTACTTCGTATCTGAAATCTGCGCAAGTGATGTGATTTTGAAAGCTTTTACACAGACAGGTTCCGTTGCGCAATCTCCCCGCCCTTCTCGCTTTAGCAGACTAATTCCATCCCTCTCCATGCTTCGGCAGCATTTGTCTTTGTCCGGGTTCGCCTGCCGACAGCTACAGATGGATCGATGACGCTGACTCTCACTTGCAGTCACACAAGCGAGCAACGCACATGATGATATGATGCTACGTCAAATATAGCAGTGATCCGGCACTAATGTTGTGGACTTTACGCGCGCCACTGCTATCCTTCACCTGTCTACAGAGACCAGCGTGTCTCAGTATTGCCTATTTTATCGTGCACAATATCAAATTTAGTGATACATGGATTAAATTATGCAACATTCGACATGGTAAAGAATTCCTTGAACGAAAGCAACCTATCATCCGATAGCTTTAAGGAGATTGATACATCTATCAAGTGAAAATCGGGAGAAATCAGCAGAGCAGAACAATCTGTATTATCTCCATAGTCAACGTCGTTTGGTTTCTCAACTTAGTGTTTCGAGTTCAATGCTTCTCATGTTCTTGTGTCGATTACTTTCGTCGCAACATGTAAGTATCAGCATGCTAATTCATATTTTAATATGTGATTAAATGAAGTAAGAACTTTATGCTTACGAGTATCGTCATAACTATCATAAACATTCTTGCAATCCTTTGCTCCTGAAGATAGCGCTGAGCTATTGAAATATATCGGCTGATGTAAAATAGATCAACTTGACTTTTACCAAAACAACACTAGACTAAAGCAGTCAATGCACCTAGAATGATTAATTTAGGTGTAATGTGAATTTCTTTCTTTATTCAGTTGTCATCAAGATAAGAATTATGGTCTAATGTATTTCTAATTTTAAATGCTGTGATGCAGTAGCTTAATTGAATGCATTTTCGATCTAAATAACATATTAAGGAGAATTTTTGAAAAAGCCCAGACTCTTTCCATGTATTCCATAGGCCTATAAAATTCTGAAGGTTAAACCTATCATGCTTTACTATATCGTGATATTACAGATGTTATTCCCTAGCACATATGTTCTGTGATTTTCTTGATGATTTAACTGAAACTAATTTCACCAATTATAATGGATTGACAATTTTTTATTTTGCATGTATCAATAATAGTTTTTATGCACTCTTACCTAATTGTTATATAAGCCTACAATGTACATGCATTTTTATTTTTTCATAATTAATATGATATGTTAAAACATGAAAATAAATATCTTTTATTCCTCATTCAATCACGAGTACATACCACCGGCTGTTGCCATTTTAGATTGATCAATTTATGCGAAGTATCTTCGAAGCTTGTGCCTGAATATGCATGAGCATCGAGTTTGGCAGGCGGTTGTTTCTGGACAAGGAAAACCAGACAAAGTAAGTAAAACTTTCGGCTAGATTGTGTGAATTATTCTTAGCTTAAACATCATGTATCAAATCAAATTTTCTCCACTCTTTTTACTGGATTCTGCATTAATTAATTTTATATTTTTTTCCAAAGATATGTAGGCTATACATAAATTGACTTCAGGCATGCGAAAGATGTGATAGCATCGGTAGTAGGCTTACTCAAGCCAATTTTTAAATAAAAATACTATACAATAGAAAAATAATTTGACAATTAGATAGCCTAATTTCCTTTCTCTTCAATTGTAATTACGAAATATTTTTTCAATATTTCTGCTATTGAAATGAAAACTAAAGATGTATGCCTTCATTTATTTGCGAAGTGGAAATTGTAGCAGTTAGATAACATTTTATATTATGAAATAATGTGATAAACATTTTGATTTGCTCTAAGGTTCAGACTTAAATAGTAGACCTCAATAATAGGGCTTTTTGATGGCTTCATCATTTTTCCAAACATAAAAAATGTGTATTTTATGTTTCAACACCATTAAAACACATAATTCACATGATGAGAGACTTTCAAGGATATCTTGAAGAAAAGTTATTCGTAGCTAGAAAATCCTAATTTTCTAAAAAAAATACCTCTGACTTTCACAAGAATAAAAAACACGAAATTTTTGACTCAACGTTGATACTGTGATGTGACATTACTCCCCAAGATTAGGTTGTTTTGATAGCCTTGTGCATATTTTATGACATTTTACATAGCATTTTTACATGTATACGGTACATGTCTATTCTCGTTACCAATATTAGGTTTAAACAATCTTGATTTTTTTGTAAATGTTGCTTTGTCAGTCTCGTTAAAGAATCTCGACAGGTTGCGCCAAAATTCTCGCATTTTTTTAATTCCTGTAACAGCCAGAGGCTATTTCAAAAATAATAAAAGGTGCAAATGAAATATTATTTGAAACTCTCGATTCTGTGATGGCCTATGTGATCAATGATAAATGTAGGCCTATTATTTATGTTATAAATATAATTATTCAATCATATTCATAAATTGCATTCATATCATGTGTTTTAATTTTAATCATATACTGCAATTATTGAAAAACTAAACATTGCTTTCGTACATTCCTATTCAATATTCAATTAATTGCAGGGAGGTAAAGTGCAGGTAATATTCTGAGATATCAAAAAATGCATCTATCGATATAATATTTCAAATTTACTAACTATCAGTATCAGGTAATATTCTTTTTGTTAATTGTTAATTATAATAAAGTCATAAAATTCAATGCAAAGTAAAAACACAGTACATTATAAATTTAAGTGATGTAATTGCATAATTTACAATAATTATGTGATATAAATATAATGCAATGATGATATACTAATAATTACAATATGCAATATAATAACTAAAATATGTTATAATCATGTTATATACACATATGTAATGTAATTTGATAACTTCGATGATTTAATGAATATTATAGCATATCATTATTATCATTCAATATATAGCATATATTTGAAAATTGACACCGCACAGATCCGTCATCTGCCGACTAAGTCTCCCTGCTGTGATTGAGTAAGTTAAGATAGACGTGTTTGAGATTAAGATGAAGATAAAGTTATGAAATCCTGACAAGGACGCATGGTTTGTTCTCTACAGATGTTAAGAATCATTCAAAAGTTCAGCAAAACGTGTCTAAGAATGAAGAAAAATGTGATGCCTAAAATGATTAAACTTGATAGTAATGAGTTCATCAGCAGGAACTCGACCAGGATTCGCGTTACGGCCCCTAATTCCTGAACGCTCAGACCTGTTTGAGTGGGGCCCTGTGCATCCATCATGTACAGACTCAATGACACTGACTCCAAATGTTAATGCAAATGAAACAGAAAATAAAATGTACGATGAAAATGAAAGAAAATTAATTATAAATAGCGGTAACTATTCAGACTGAAGAAAAATAACAATAAATAATTAAATTGAAAATAAATAAGTAATTACGATGATAATGAACTAATAGCGGAAAAAATTCAGAATTAAGGAAAATGAGATGATAAAAGATAATTGAATTGAAAATACATATATCAATAATTACAAAATTATAATCGAAACTGTTATGGCATTACAAGCAAGAAAGGCTTGTCACAATCAACAAAAGGACAGTGTACGGAAGGAGTCAAGGAATCCGGAATCTTTCATACATGTAGTCATAATCGGTAGTTCATGTCAAAGTCGATAAATTTGTTGTGTTGAAGGATTTGTAATCATGTATCTTGCCATATGTTCGTTGCTTAAAGGTTTCGATCATCATCAAAGCGTGCAGTAATTTGTTTAGCGGCATAAAGTCCGAATTTTCTCAATATCTTGTCATGTCTATGCAGTGCTCTTTCTGCAGATATTAGTAATTCCTTGCTGCTTTATCCTCTTGATCTTGGTAATCTGAAACTTTTCTTCGATTTCATGACGAAATCTTCTAATGAGGAGCAGATGCGACCATATGAGCTGACTGCTGAAAACGACAACTCCAATTTTGTGGGGCATTCTCAGGAGATGTCAAAAGTGTTACTGGAAAGTTGAAGTCGTCCACTTTGTGATATACAGCAGTCTTAAGGCCAGTGCTGGTAACTTTCAGCTTAACGTCAAGATGATCTGCTTCTTTACTATCAAGTCCGCATCTGTTAGCTTCTAAGCTATCTGGATAGATATTTGGAATAATTTTGTCCAGGCGCTTGTAATTGAAGATACATAAGTCATCGATGTATGGTGGTCTTGGACAGTAGTCGTGCTACTCCAATCTTTTTCTGTTTTATATTCAATGCCTTGAACTGATGAAATGATCTATCAATATCGTTACCTGAATAGTCAGAAATTTAGGATTGAATTTTATGAACTACAGGGGGTGGACAATTTTCCGAATTGTTTTCATAAATAGGCAGCTCGTGTTTTCTTGCCCAGGCAGCAACCGCCAAAACACGAGCTCCCAAATGTCTGAATACTTCATAAAGAACTCGGTTTTATTGCCGGTATAGTGCTTATTTAATCTTGGGCATCGAAGCGATGTTTTATCAAAGCCCAACAGAAGTGTCAGTGGCACTAAGCGCCGGCTATTTTAATCACAACACTTTATTTTTCAGATTGGTCAATTAACTGGAGGAGTGATAAAATCATTTGGAATTTTCTTTTTCCTAGCCTGACCATAGTAAATAGTAGATAGTCTGATCTATAGTAAAAATGAATCGCTCAATATTTTTGAATAGAATGCATTAAAATTGTTTATGAATACATTTTCAAATTTCCTATTGATGTTTACGAAGCATAAGTAAAATCGTTTAAGTTTGCTCTAAGAATCTATAGAGTTGTAGCTTATGGACTCTGAAACCGCATGCAGAAATCGCATGAAAATGCGAAATGTTGATTTTGTCAGTCTTCATCATAGCAGAGGAGCATTCATCAAAGATTAAGTATTGAAATCTTTAAATTTTCATCTTATTTAATGATTTTTCATTTCATGGAACTTGTAAACTTGGCACGTCTTTTCATGTCACAAGGCTTGATATGGATTATGTTTATTCAAATATTTACTAAGTTAAAAAAATGAAATTACTTAAGCTCTATATTCAATGCCTTGAACTGATTAAAAATGATCGATCAATCTCGTTACGATATTTACATTCTGAAACAAGTTGTAAAAAAATAGAACTCAAACAACATTTCTGTTTCAGAATGCATTGAACCTCCGATAAATAGTAGACATGAACTGGTCAGTTGCCCAATCATAAGTGAAATTCTTTAAGTCCTGCTCACTCCTGATCTGTATTAAATGTTAGTGTTTATGTGCATGCATTCGTGCCATTCTTACTCTACATGTAGCATCGCCCTCTCAAGGCCGAAGTACTGGTTATTGCTTCTATTGTAAATTATCGACCATAAAAATAAAACTCAGCTTACACTTCATGTCTTCTGAAAACATAAATTCGCTCCCGATCAGACTGGTCAACTGAAGTATATATAAGTACCGGTATGTATAATGCATGTTCATTAGGGTGTGTCAAAAAAATCGAAAATTTGAATTTGCTATGGGAGACCCTCCTAAACCGTTCCAATGTATCTCAAAACAAACCATGTAAAATATTTTTGAAATATATTTAAGTTTAGAGGTCGATCAACAGAGATGAAATTTTCAATTTTTGGTTATTTTTTGTATTTTTGTGGTTGCAACCATTTTTTTGCTGTCATAGTTTCCAAATCAAGTCAATTATATATATAATATGTAATTTTACTCGATTTTATGATGATATTTATTTGGTATAATGTCTGATATCAGATAGCATTTTTGAGAAAAATAGCTTACATCTAAACACCTTACAAATCTACTTATTTGATAGCTTAATAGTAGTATTTAGCATGATTCTTTAAATGTATCTCATTTTGATAAATAAAACTAATACTTGAGCAAAAACTAATATTTACATCATGGTAAGTCACTATAACAAACATTATACCTCACAAATTCTATACAGAAACACCTTTTTTCATGACAGGTTGCCTTCTTGTCTGTTTTTCTCAACTGATTGTAGAAGAAACTGTCTTTGATTTTCGTCCACCGTGATTTTTCTCTCGAAATCATCGACAAGTTTCACAGATCTTTCTGCGGGATCATTCACAACCTGAAGCTGTCGAACAAATTTTGCTATGATACGAAAATTTGTATCGCTAGACCACTCAGACCCTGGAAGTGAGAGCTAGGAGGGAGATGGTGGGAGTGCCTAATTTCATCAAATGAAATAGCAGCCACGCTTCTTCCATCGACGAAATCGGATAGTCTGCTGCCCACTCCAGCAGATCGTGTGGGAAACTGGCGGTTTACCAGAGGACAAATTATTTTGGGAATTGTAAAGTGGATTCCGCCGCTGTTTCTTTCTCAGAGTCCGTAAACTTTCTAGAAAATAAACCAAACACCGCCAATTCGGGGGTCATATACCAGCGATGTCGGTCCAGTTACGCTCATGGCTGCTGCCGAAACCTCAGAATCAGTAAAAAGCGTATCTTTCCATGTCAGAGTACAATTGCAGATCGTAGTATAATGCATCTGCAGCTGAATTGGCTTTCAACCAAGGAAGAACATAAAACAGACAAATGAATAGGTTCACTCTATTCAGCTTCTCAATTTTGTCAGCCGTATAATTCATCTGTTGAGAAAGTATGAACATCTTGCCATTTTACAAAATGCTGGACATCCAGCGGGCATTATGGTACGGCCCAGGCTTTCGAAGCAAAGATCTGACTGATCCTCCAAGAAGGATGATTGAAATCTGTAAAAGAATGTACGAGTATGCATTGTTTATTATAAGGCCTGTTTGTAACCTTAGGATTGATATGTACGTATTAATTTATTCTGTGACCTTATTCAACAGTAATTTTCTATTATTTAATTAAATCATACACGATAGTGCAGCTTATTTAAACATTTAGATTTAATTCTTCCCTTATCGATATCATAAACTATTTTCCGATGATACGGTATTGAGGTCATTTTAACGGAATATCCAGCTAAGATAGAAATGAATAAATGTGAAACTTTTGTACAAAAAGTATTTAAAATACTGTAACAGAATGTTATTGATTTTTGTGATGCCTACATGTATGTTAACTCGTAAATGTTTAAGCATGAAAAAGATTTACGCGTATTTATACAGTAGTTTGAGCTCACCTGGACGACTTCCCGATTAAATTATCCGCCCTCATAAAACATCCGTTGCCGTATATTATTTCTTCGAGTTCTCAAAGCATTTTTTGTTTTCGGATTTGCAACCAACCATTGACCTCCAATGTTTTCCTGTTGTTCTTTGTCGATATCATCCCAGGCTTGTTGAATCGCCCTCTAAACTCTGTTATTGTCGGGCCCAGTGGAAGTTCCGAACAGCTGGGTGCCGACGTTTTTCAGTATTAATTCTAACATGTGATGTCGACATGCTAACCACAAAACATTTGTTTTCAACAGTCTTTGCAATACTGTGGCAGCGCCTTTGTATTTTCCCGTTTATGTTGTGCTTGCACTGCTGTGTCACAGATTACCAACAATTGTATCTTGGAGTTTCCAATCAACCAAATAGCATTTGAGAAAAACAGCATTTTGCTTGATCCACACCGCTGCTGCGATCGACATGTTGGGTATTTCAATAACTTTCTGTTTATGTTCATCCCTGAGGTAAATAATGGATCAGTTATGATAACACCAAACACGTTCTTTAGTTACATAGCACCAATTCTTCAACCAGTTTTGTATGCCCAATGCACCACCAGTTGGGTATTGAGGAGCAATGTTGAGAGAAATGTTCTTTTAGTTTTCGAAGGGCCTTCGTATCTCTCTATTGTTGACTCGATGCACGCTTGACAGAGCTGGATGGGAGGGATAATAATAATCCAAAGTTGTCAATTGTAGATATTAGATGATTTAATGATGGACGGCAACAGTAGCAAACAACTGCCGGTTTCGATAATCTATGTTTAGACATGTCATCATACTATTCATAGTATTTCAGTAGTCTATCTGTAGATATCTGACATGTATGAAAGCTCTTCGTTAACGTGTGGTAGAGTAGTCGAGTTGGTTACGTTGCCGCAAACCGACCTGATAAGGTTAGAGGTATGAAGTTCAAATCCGTAACATTTTTTTCAGGAAAATTATATTGATTTTTAAAAAAATTTTTGGTAATTCAAATTATTTTACGCTGACATGACAAATCAATGTCTATGAGTTAGTTCTATAGCACAACTACATGTAGGTTGTTTTGATGGGATGCAGATAATAAATGTTTTTATCAGTATCAAACTTAAACTACAAAAAAATATCAAGCTTTTCAGATAAACTTCCGAAACTCATTCGGTTCTACAGTATGATTTCTTTCACAAATTTGGACGTTAGATCGATTCAACAAATGTATGAAGCCAAAAGATAAAAATTAAATATAACACTCACCTCATAAGCAGGAATTTTCCACGACGCAACAAAACTCATGGATAACAATGTTTCCTAAAATCATGTTGTGGTTAAGAGTGTTGATTGAATTATGGTTTCAAATTTGTTTGTGTATCATTTTTCAAACAAAACTTTCGCAAATAAAACAAACGCATAACATGATCTTTGTAAAAATGAGTTGTTTTCATACTATATGAATCAAGATAACCAGTAACATAACATACTTATAAAGTGATTTTACGTTTGTTATAGTGACTTACCATGATTGTAAATATTAGGTTTTTGCTCAAGTATTAGTTTTATTTATCAAAATGAGATACATTTTAAAGAATCATGCTAAATACTACTATATTAAGCCTCATCAAATAAATTAGATTTTGTAAGAGGGTGTTTAGATGTAAGCTATTTTTCTCCAAAAAATGCTATCTGATATCATACAAATTATACCAAATGAATATCATCATTAAAAATCGAGTTAAAATTACATATTATATATAAATAATTGACTATTGATTTGGAAAAACCATGACAGTCAACAAAAAAAAAAAAAAACTGGTTTAACAACACAAAAATACAAAAAATAACCAAAAATTGATAAATTTCATCTCTGTTTGAGCGACCTCTAACTTAAATATTTTTCAAAAATATTTTACATGCGTTTGTTTTGAGATACATTGGAACGGTTTAGGAGGGTCTCCCATAGCAAATTCAAATTTTCGGATTTTTTTGACACACCTGCCTATATGTTCATCTATTTGTTTAGAAATTCATGTTCATCGCGACCCGAATTAACAAAAATTTGTTACACAGTAGACACAAAGGTTTTCTTTTCATTACTGTCACATACGGTAGTACATGTAGCCCTAATTTTCCGCATGCAGAATTGTTTCTTTTTTATGATACAAAGCAGACGGGTAATGTCTATGGAAGACGCCCCTATCCGCGGGAGGACGGGGGTCGGGTAACACCAGCCAGCCCGTCTCGAAGACATCGCTTCAGCAGCGCAAGGCTTATCTAAATGTATTTTTTGTTGCTAGTTTTTCCCATTGGTAAACAAACATTCGTTTACTCATTACCATTTCACTACTAATTCCTCACATCTTTATTTTCAGATTCCCTTAAATGCAAGAGAAGAGAAAATTGGGAATGAACTGGAAGAAGACGATTGAAGAGGTGATCGAAGAAAATGTTGAAAGATGCAACTGACCGCGGCGGAGGGAGGAGGAGGCGACAGTCCGGGCCGAACATAGTTTCTGCCTTCGTCCGCCCAAAGCCATTGCGGGTTGGAAGCAATTGCCCTGTCCACACCAACGAGCTAGGAGTCGCAGAGCCTGCACTGAAAGGACGAGATGCTCTGTGGCAGGAGAAGTTGAAATCGTAAACAATTTCGCCTAAAATCACATTGGAGTCTTGTTATCCGAACATTTTTAGTTTTTTTTGGGTATAGAAATCCAGATGATTGAATTGATACAGATTGTGTAGTGCGCTATTCTAGGATTTCATATATGTATTTTTTGTAATATGATGTTATTTGAATGAAATGCTTGTAACATGTCTTCGTTTTCAACAATTGTTAATTGGCCTAGACCCAGGGTTGTAGTTTCAGGACTAGGAAAAGCGCTTTAGCGTAGTTTTAGCGCGTATAATTTTTATACGAGTGTATTTTCAGTATTGTAAATTAATCGGTTTATCTTCTCAAGTCCAAGTAGCGAATATGTAGAGCGACAAAGCAGGTTGGGGATGCCGTATATATAGCGAATTAATCTTGGCCCAAAATCCGATTGATATCGGATATACAGCGACAAAAACAGGTGGGATACCGCCATATGCAGCGATTTAATCTGGCCAAAATCCGAATATCGGAAAACAGAGCGGAATATCAGTTGCAATGGCCGAGACGAATTCTCATGGCTATCGGCAAGGCATCGATTTTAGTAGGGTGGGAAATCGACTGCCGCGATGCCCGAAAACGAGATTTTCTTGCTTCGGCCCCGATGAAATTTTTACCACCAGGGTACTTACTATATATTAAGGATAGCAGGAATTAAATGTAACAAAGCTAATCAATTCATTTGTATTCTTTGGTGTATACATAACAATAGTTATACAAAAATACTAGATTTCTGGCCATATGTGAACCTCATTTGTGCCACATGGACTAGTATAATAGCCTATTCAACTAGCATCTTTGTAAGCTTAATACATGTAGGCCTACTCGACCTGATCGAAGCACCAGGTATGTGCTGTCTGTAAATTAGTCTTACTGCTTGCTGCTTACTGTAAATTAGTTTTGCTTTGTAGGTCTACAGAATCATACGCAAATTATTTCATGATCAATTCGGCAATTGCAGTGTTTTATTTTTGTCACTTTTTGGATGTTGATAGTATTATACACTGCATTTACAAACCTGTGAGTGCCTAAGCATGGTATATCTCTGTGATATCTCTTTAAGCAAAATCAGAATCACTTGTTTTGTTCACTACGGTGCTCGCGTGAGGTCTTTCTGCTGTGTAGCACGCACGAGAAAGGCGGTGGTCGACCAGATTTTCTATGTTTGGCTCTCTTTTCTGCATTGCCGTTGAATAGATTCTGCTTGTTGTTGTCAGTTCACATTTGAATTTTATCGATTGCTACTTGCCAAGCAAACAAGTATCATTTCAGCTTTTCACATTTCAACGAAATGGCCCACGGCTTCGGTTCATCACCAAAGATTCCTGACTCGAGGATCAAAATCCGAGACAAAGTTGTGCATTGTTTGCATGGAATATAAATGGTGGTTTTATTCGTTGACTGATATTGTTGCTAAAGCGAATAAGGGACTTCTTCATCTAGCAACTTTGACCCCGAAGAAGATGCGATGCTGCCCCAAAATTCCATTTCGAAGAATGGGAAGGAAAAAGACTGTTCATGATTTGCCTTGATCCTACGACTTCGATGGAACATCCTTCCACACGTCATTGGCGTGCGTCGCTGCGTTTGGATTGAGAAGTCGAATATGTGTGGAAGTGTTTTGAATATCGTTAATGCTGTGCGGAAGAATATTTGCAACGTCGCGAGAACCAAGTCCAAGTTGGTCTCCAAGAGGAAGATAGAGATGAGGACGACCGTCCATTCCATCCGATTCCTTCAATAACTCTCAAACGTCACTGTCTTTCATTGTAGCTGCCGGAGTGAAAATGTTGGCCTCTCTATTGTTTAAAGGCATTATTCATCGTGGGATTTGCACAGTCAGGTGAATTCTTATCCAACATTGTGCTGAATAGAACTTGATTGATATTAGTGTGAATCCTGTCGAATGGAACGTAACGCAAAAGAGTGTGGTGGCCTATAGATTGTCATCAGTGACAAATGGTGAAGGCATATTGAAATGGTGCGAAAAGCATTAATCAAGCTGAATGAGTACCAGGACCATTTCCATTTGAAGATCAATTTGAACCCGAAAGAGGACACAACGACGTTTTCTTCCATCGGACATCCAGCGTTATGGTCTAACTACAACTGGCCCTTGGAACTTCAAATCGCGCAGGGCGTTCATCGGCAAATTATTTGCCATTCATCCCGTCGCAAATTATTCCCATAACCGACATGCCGTTCAAGCACACACACCTTAGTTCTTGCGACGATCGAGATCAGCAACTCGCCAAGCGTACATTTTTCTGTCACAGTCATGAAACTAGATACGGGCAACAACAAAGAGAAACTTCGTGAGGTTGTCTATTGCACAGTATGTGGAAGATTTTATAGACACTATTTCATCAAAACGGGATATTGACCTAGACAAACGCAAACGTGAGAAGATAGGAATCGATGGTCGGACGGGTCGGTGGGTTCCTCTAAATTCTGCCTGAATATTCGTGTGTACGTGGATGAGGATGTTGAGACGCCACATCCAAAGGACTCTTTCGTCTAACACTAGTGTAAAGAAATATCTTCATCATCGCGCATCGTTCAAGATGTGAAAGAATCGGTATATCACGTTCTTCGAATTTTGGGAAATTCTCAACATTCCAAACAAGTGACGCATGAAACTGTATGTATGCATTGAGGTAGCTTGAAGTTTCGTGCCAATATTGTGGCAGGATTGCGCAGGCGCATGGTTCTACACATCCATGCCTTTGTGGCGATGTATTATGTCCAAAGCTTTGGGAGCGTAAGTCGGGCAAGTTGGGACTCGGATTGTCGCAACATCATATCCGGTTTCACTGGGCATCAGTGAGAAAATTTTCGCCGAATGACTTTCAGTTGTAGCTTGGGAAAGATCGCATAGTGATAAAGTCCAGGCCAAAGAGGACTTCAAGAACTGTATCCATCCACCTCTTCGTGTTCGGTGTTGATTGACAGCCCAATTTTGTTTATCCATCACATCCCACCACCAGAGCTACATCTCTTTTAATGAAGGACTAACAAACAAAATCCTCAAGGAGTTATGGAGGTGATAAGCTTTGTGAGTGAAGAGGTTGGCATTTCAGGTTTTACACTGATCCTGAGGAATCATTCGATCCCCCCAAATTGCGAATGGGATGGGGAGACATTTACAGGGAATGCATTGTAAAAAGATTCGGGCAGAATCGTTCATGTGTTTTTTGAATCTATACTAGTACGTGCTCGACTTTAATACTCGAGGCTGGATGTTGATCTGCTGATTTAAGTTCGCCTTTGTAGTTGTTTGAATATGCCTTTGAGATGTACTAGTACGGAAATTGCTTGTTTCGGATCGTTGCTTTCTTTGTTGAATGGTGGGTTTGGTGTTGAGCGGATATAAGAATACTTTTCGAAAAGCTTATACCTGGATTTGGGAAGCGTGGAAATAAGTGTTACTACATCTGTCCATTGTGTTATTCGTGCATGTTATCCAATTCTGCTCTATTTCACAAAGCTCACACTTTGGCCCCTTACAGTGAACAAGCATCGGAATCCGTTCACCTGGAATTTCCATGCAGCATGGGTCCAACAATGCGGAAAATTGTGAACTTAAATTATAAACAATGAATTATGGAAAACAATTTGCTCTCGCTCGCCATCATTCGATATAATGACAGGCACCTGTAAATAACAATTGCCTTCCCACTCCAATAGAGCCCATTTGGAAGATGGATTGTGACGTACATTGTACTTTTTTTTGTCTACATACACTGGTTGCCTACTGAAATTTCTTTTGTGTGCATGTTGGATCTAAAACTACCATTTTTTTGAAAAAAGTTTTTAATATAGGAAAGCTGGCCTATGGGCTTTTTTTTTTGAGAATATGAAAAATTGTGGGTAATGTACGTTGATATCGTTATTGGCCTAGAAGACAATCCCCTACTATGGAATTAATTGGTTTTTTATTATACAGGGAATGTGAATATTGCTCTGAAATGGTAGTGATATAAGTTAATGGCTCAGGAGATGAATTGTTGTTTTTACTCGTATTCATATATTTTTTAATATTATTAGGTAGTATTTTAGGGGGTTTACTGGGTCCAATACAAGGGATTACACCTGTAGCATCATCAAAACGGTTCATACATTATTGTTTGATATAATCTACTGCGAGACGTGATGATAAAATTCGCTTAAAATGCAAATCAGCAGGCATAGATCATGTCACAATATTTGTCACCAAAAAATGCTGTGGTAAAATGATTTTTTGACGCCATTTTGAAAAAAGTGGCTCACTAAAATCAATGTCAAATAGCTAGGTTACAATTTCAGAGACCCATCATAGTGAGTATGTGTTGGTCATATAGAATGAGAGAGGTATAAGAGAATGGAAATATAGAGGGGTTACATTTTTGTTGGCTTGATCGGTCTTATCCCCGTTGGTCACGTGAGTATGTATTAATATCAGCCAATAGCCTTTTTCAGCAAAAAACATGCGTTTCAAACACGAGAATGCACTATAGCACAGTTTGGACAGGGATAGTTTTGGCAATTTATCTTGCTCTTCGCCATTTCAAGCATTATTTGGAAGGAGTTGAATCTCGGAAGGTAAGAACTGATCATCGCCCTTTAATAACAGTTTTAACAAAGAAATCTGAAAGCTTTATCTTCTCGACCAACCAAAGGACAATTATCCGCAATAAACTGAATTTGCATGTGAGGTTGAATACATCGCCAGGTGTAAGAAATATCCCTGCGGCTGACGCATTTAATCCCGTGCAGCTCTATAAGCTCACAATCCAACTTGGTCTTGATTATCGAAAATTGGGCATTGGAAACAGGTATCCCGATCCTGGACATTACCAAACGCGAAACCTCTCAAAATTTATTGGCTTTCACTGAAATTGCAAAATGTTTTCATTTGATCATGATATCATATTCTTTGTGATGTTTAGCAAAGCACTGGGAAGACCTCGCCCTGTAGGTTTCCACATACTTTCAGAAAAGAAGTGTTGAGTTAATACATGGACTAAAACCATCCATCAATTCGATCGAACGCTTGCTTCTTATTACGTCAAATTTGTATGGCATGGCAGTTCTCGAGACGTTTTCGTGCTTGGGCCCGTGCCTGTGAAAGATGCCAAAAGTCTAAAGTCGTTCGGTCATATCGAAGCTGGAATCGGCAGTTATTCAATCCCACGTCGAAGATTTTGGGGTCCCATTATTACATGTTGAAATTGTCGGACCCCTACCCATAAGTTAGTGGTCATCGATATCTTTTCACCATTATTGAACAGATCAAACTCGTTGGCCCGAAGCAGTACCCCTG
>CAJQUW010012347.1:0-35189 GCA_907163375.1 Prostheceraeus crozeri
CTGCAGGAACGTAGGCAGAATTTTCAAAAGGGGGAGCGGTGGACCTGTCGCATATACGTTCAGGGGCCTATTTCATAAAACACTGATAACTGATAAAATCAACTGATAAATCAGTAACCTATTTCATAAAACAACGGAGGCAGTTCATTATCTATGAACTGACAAAATCGTTGATATCATTCTGATAAAACCGAACTGATAGATCTCTCTTTCATAAACAATCACTGACAGAACGCTAAAATAGAATTCCCTGCGAAAGTAGGTCAGATCAAGAAACGGTACTGATAAATCACATGACTGTTGTATTAATCTTCTATCACTTGATGAAAATGTCAATTTCATAAACATTGAATCGACTGACAACTGTTAAATTTCACTGATAAAAGCGAGTAGAATTTTGTCAGTCACAGACGCATGATAAAATGAATTTGCTTGATATTATTGGGGAGTTTGAAAACCGCAGGCCTAGAATATTTTTGAACAGAGAGCATTTTGACACTGACTTTGACTTTCATCAGCGTTTCAGAATGCAAGAGAGTACTTACGAAGCATTAGAGGAAGTTATCGGTCCTCTCCTCAAGCATGAGACAGAAAGGAACCATGCTCTTTCCCCAAAGGAACAAATCTTAAGCTGCATTCGATTTTTTGCGACCAACAGCTTTTATCATGTGTTAAGGGATGCACACGGACCGTCAGAGTCGACAATTTGTCGCTGCGTTCAGAGAGTCACGTCCGCTATAAACGACAATATGTTCAAAGAATATATTCGATTCCCGTCGGACTGTAATAAGGTCAGACAGGACTTCTATGAAGTTGCAGGCATGCCTTCAGTCTGTGGAGTTGTTGATGGAACTCTGATCGACATTGAAAGACCGACGTTTCATGAGGAGCAGTTTGTGGATCGCCATGGAAATTACTCTCTCAATGTGATGCTAATCTGCGGCCCTAACAACGAATTTTTTATTGCAATTCTTCTTGGCCGGGAAGCGTGAATGATGCCAGAGTTTTGCGCAATAGCAATATTTTCCGTGCATCAAATGAAAATATTCGTTTTTTCCCTGGCAGTGTCATCCTTGGAGACTCTATATATCCCTGTCTTGACTGGCTAATTCCTCCCTTGCTGTGCAATCCCTCTGCAGATGTTGCCATTGAAAGCTTCAATCGCTCACATGGAAAGACCCGATGCATTATTGAGCGCAGCATCGGGATACTGAAGAATCGCTTCCCATGTTTGCGACAGAAGCTTCGTGTGAAGTCTGCTACGCTCGCTGCTGAGATTGTCAAGGCATGTGTAACATTGCACAATTTCTGTATCGCAAAAGGCGATTCAATGGATCCTACGGATGCCATCTCAGAGCAGACATCAACATCGGCTGAAACATGGCTTTCGAGTGGACTCGAGTTTCAAGAGAGAACTGAGAGGAGACGACAACTTGTTGATAATTTCAGACAACCATTACTTGAGCGTTTGACCTTAAAACAATATAATATACTGTATATTACTGGAATTCAAGTTGGTTTGTTCATCGATTAAGAGATGGTTTTTAGAGTTATGTTTAGCACTGTGCAATTTACGGAAAACACAAAAAGATGTCCATGTATTTGAGCAAAATTTTAATACAAATAAAATACAAAAAAGGTTTAATATAGGATTACATGATGAATATTGGATGGGGTGCGCTAAACTGCTTGCATACTAGCATAATTAATGCCTCTTTCTGCGACGCTGTATGAAAATGTCTGCGTAATAAACACAAACTCAAACGAGAGAGCTTCGAGCCTTTATCACAAACACTCCTGAATTCGTAATTCTCCTGAAATAATTACGAATTATGACAAAGTATTCATCAACAATTGAACCAATTGGATTTTCAATTCATTAAGTATTTATTCAAGAACTCAGATATAGCACGGGGTTTCACGGATATAACAATCAGCATTTCGTACCAGATAACTTTCATTCTGAAATTCATTTGTATTATTCTTATGAGGTTTCAGAGATATAACAAACGATTAAAATTTTTAACTGCCTTCATAACTGCTAACTGGAATGGGTTGTGCGGATGGAGGTTGGAGAATTCATGCTTGCGAGTAGGTAGGTCTACTCTTGTTTCCTAATTTTGTTATGAAGCATTATAATGCACAATTTCTCAAATTATATTTCCTAAGACAATTTCGATGAGGCATGTCAAAAACACTCTATTTGATAACAAATTATTTATTATAACAATGAAAATGAAAATTCCAAATGATCAGTCACTATCGGAGTCCGACACTTGTCTCTCTAAGATCTTTATTTCGAGCCGTAATTTCTTGTTCTTTAGCCTCAAGTGCTCCAATAACAATTCATCTTTCTTCACTTCAACTGCTCTCTTTCCGGTTTTCCTCTTTGCTACACACTTCGTGATCTGTCCAGCGGAGACAACGTTGTCACTGGTGGTCGCTTGAAGTTGCACAACCTCAGTCTCTGTGACTCGGAGACCTTGCATGATTGGGCTCTCCCTACCAATAATGGCAAGCACATTTCGTCTGCTTCAGACAACTTCTTGTCGACACCCCCATCGCTGCCGGTTTGTCGACGGTTATCAACCTTTTTCATGGTTGATCCACGAATATTCCTCCACACCACGTCTCTCCAAACTTCACTTTCTTTCTTGATGCCATTCGATTCCATAACAGATTTTATTTCCTCCCAAGCCAATTTCTTCTTCCTTTTTCCTTCAGCGAAGTCATTGTAGCTGCCGAATAATATGTTGTTGCGACTCAGAATTTCTTTAAGAAGCAATAGTTTCTGTTCCGCGGATAACATGACGTTCAATATCATTCATCAACAATAATTTTCTTGACCAAGCACTTCTTATAAAAGTCTGTTGTATCGCCAATCAGACAAGTTGCATAGCGACGATGCTGCATAATCAGACACAAATATAGGTCAAATGACGTGCGACAGACAAGCATTTTATCAGCTATCTGTTACTTCTATCACTCGTTTATGAAATTGACATTCTATCAATTGATAACTTACAACTGATAACTGACAACTGATAGCTGATAAAAGTTTTATGAAATAGGCCCCTGAACTAACGCCATGTAAAGAATTATAGGAGATCCTGGGTGCCCTTTTCATATCTGAACAATCGTCATGTAAAAGAGTAGATGAGATGGACGCTTAAAGTCTTTCATTTTAGATTATTTAAAGTTAAGAATGTTAGGCGTCAAAGTTCGATTGCACAAAAAGTGGGCGACGCCCAATGCGCGCTAGCAATACGTCACCGTGTACAGGTATTCACCATATTGAGCTCTTATTAAATCGACCGTCTCTGAATACACGTACATTTATGGAAAACGGTGATTCGTCAATCTGGGGGTAGAGTATTTTACCCTCGGATTGCCTATGTCGGGCACAGCTCAGAACTGCCAAGGTGCAGTAGATTTATCGCCTTTAGTAAATGCCTTTATCTTTACTATTTATCTACGTTAGTGATACGGATTGAAGGGTGGTTTGGGGGGGGGGAAATGCGACCTGAAGAGCTAATTTCTTATGTCGAACTACTGTGCCATCATTATTGAATAGTTAGACGATGATTTCATTATTACGTTTTCAAGGTTTGAGGATTTCAGGCGTGAAGCTGTTTAGATTGTAGAAAAAGTGGTTTGTGCAATAAGGTTTAGCAAGATGTTGCAATATATTTTAGGTGGCATTTGTTAATATTGAAATATTAGGTTTAAAAGCCAAACTGTTGAAAGAATTGGCTTCAAATTTACACCGTTTAAACAGCTTCATCAAGCAAATACAGCGGTAAAATGAAGACATAGAAATTCAAAAATCAGCGATTGATGCTGTGTGCATTCCTTTCTGTTATTTTGCAGGGCATGGTCTACTAACCAGCATAGATTCTTGCCGGCGTAAATTGATCGCACTGATGTCTTTGTCTATCACTGTTTTATCGGATTTACACAATTGGAGATATTTATAAGCAGAGAAATGAGATTGAGTAAGGCCTGCCTGCTTTACACCGGCAGTTCTGTGCTGTGCAGCAGATGACAAAAATGACCTTATTATGACGTTTATCGTAATTTCTTGACGCAGAACATGACCAGTTCCGAGATTAGAACGAAGTCTATTTCCTTGCAGCCTGCTGCAATGATAGGGTTATCTGATTGGTTAATTTTCTTTATTTATTCTACCAGATCTTGTTACAGCAACCTGACAGGTCATCTTAAACCATGTCAACGCATCAGGAATGCGTAATTGAGTCCATGAGAAATTTCCCATGCATTTATGCCATCAGTGATAAGTCTTATCATGATAAGGTGTCAAAGGCAAATGCATGGAATAAGGTTACCGAAGAATGCAAGTTATGAAGTCGCTGTTATTATATCGCTGTAATTGACGGCTTTAAAACTATCGTTTTACAGGCTTGGATAATTGTCGCACTTCGTTATTGCAATGCATTTAGCAGTAAAGAATTTTTCGGTTGTTGCTTCGAACATCAAGCTTTACTAATCTGTAATCAATTACAATTTTAGGTAAGTAATTTGTAATTGTAATCAATTACATCATTTCATGAGTTGACACAAGTCTGGTAGTAGGCTTTCTGTCAATTTTTGAAAGATTTAATCATACGACCTTTGAAATTATAGGGGCTGATAGGGACTCCTCGTGGTTTCAGTGTTCAAAATAAGCCGAGCGTAAAAGGAATCATTAATTCTATTTGTATTGTATTCTGATATATACTTCAAATTGGTAGCAAACAATAAATGCGAAAATCAGAGTAAGCTTTCGAATCGCCTTGCTTTTCTCATCGTCCGTACAGTATACTTCTTATTCATGTGTTTCTTTTTTCAACCAACATTCTCCCCACGCTTCATCAAAAGAGCATCTGAAAGAGCATGTATTCTTTTAACGTTTCACTTGTCACTCTAGTTGGACAGTGTAGTAGCTGACTTGCTGTTCGCAATGTAAATTAGGTGCCGCAAATGCAGTTCATTTTCATAGCTATGTCATGATGCGCTTCAATCACATGACGAAATGGTCACTCGTCTGCTGCAACTGCACCAACTGCCAGTGTAAAGTAGGCTTAAGATGTTTAATTCGCGCTCGCAGAAATTTGACGGTGCTTCATATATGAAATTTTTTTACAACTTTTGAATTCAATTTCATAAATTGCTAATTCACTTATGCATGTGTTCTCTCATTTGGATTTCTGCTATTGATGGGAGTACATCGTTTCTCTTTTTTGTTCTTTCGCAACATCATTTGTAAAGCTGAATGCACAGAAAATGTCACCAATTTTTAAATTTTACCGTCTTTATTGTTATCGTTGTATTTTCTTGATAAGGCCTTCTCAACAGTGAAGCTTTGAAAAATATCATCAATTTGCAACTATTTCTTTTAGCAGCTTAGTTTAAACCTTATCATTCTGGTTTATACAATATTGGCCACAACACTGGGGTAATTGCAACATGGCCTGCCTGGGGATAGTGATACATATGTTTCAGAAAATTTTCCATTTTGAGTGGAGACCACAACCATACAGTAATAAAATTGGTGTGTACAACTCGCTCTCAAATAGAGTCCGCACCAAAGTTCATCAATGATAGAGTTTCACGAGTTTTGTAACAAAACCAGCTCCACTGGACTGACTGCACATAGACGTCTATATAATGTCTGACAATAGTTGTCAGTAATTGTTATTGTTCAATAGTTGGCCTAACTATTAGACCTTTCTAAGTGATCAGGACAATTCCATAAATAGCGCACGGACGTTCGACTCATATTCGTCATTTCCAATCATGAAGCATTTTGACTTTATCCATGAATATTGCACCATGCCATGCCAAATTAGTCTGAAATATTTATCACTTTTCAGTTATTTGATAGTAGTCCCTCTTTCTACGCTACAGGTCGAAAGGTCAATGTAACTCACAGACGTGCGTGATCCGTGCGTTGCAGTGACATTTTGACCTCTTGTGTCGAAAGAGGGACTACTATTAAAGATTTGAAAAGTGACAAATATTTCAGACTAATTTGGCATGGTGTGGTGCAACTTTCATGGATGGTCGCATTGCTTCATGATGAGAGATGACTAATATGTGTCAGAGCGTGCGTATGAAATTTATGGAATTGTCCATCAATATAACATGGATAACTATTATTTAATTGCATCCGGGTTTCTTTCAAAAATCATGGAATCAAGTCTGTTTTAGAAATGTATAGTTATTGTTATATTCGTATTTAGCATGGGCTGCACTTCAAATCAAAATTATGGAATCTATAGTAGCTCAACTGAGTAATGGGCAAAAGACCGTTCCAGGACACCATAAAATTCAAAAAAATAGTATCTTTAAAAACGACATAAATTCATGAATTTGAACCCTTTTTCAGGTTATTAAGACCTAAATACATGAATTTAGTCCATTCAAAAAGTACCATGAAGTATTATGAAGACCTAAATTCAAAAATTTGGGCGTTTTTAAAAATACCCAATTTTTCAAATTTTTCAAAATCTCTAAATTTGAGAATTACAATTTTCACCCTTAAAATCATGACCGTTCCAGGACACTGAAAAAATCATAAAAGTTAAGAATCTCAAATTTGTGATTATGACATTTCACCCTTAAAATCATGACCGTTCCAGGACACCGAAAATCATAAAAGTTGAGAATTTCAAATTCATGAATTTTATCCATCTTTCAGGTTTTTTAAAATATATCATGTGACTAATAATATTTCTTTAAAAATGGAAGAAACAAAAATGGAAGAAACCGCAAGAATATATCCTTCGTTATCATATGAACGTAGTTCTACTTTAATGGACATTGAAAAAATGAATAAAGAAAAACACAAAGATAGAGTACGTTATATGAAAGATAAGGAATCTCAATTATTATTAAGATTAGAGCATTATAAAAAATTAAGAAAGAGATGGACTAAAGTTAAGAATGTAACACAAGGAATTGGCATATTCTTAACAATAAGTTTAGGTGCTTTAACAATTGTTATATCTTCAGGTGTTTTAGTAATTCCTGTTGTTGCTACAGCTTTAACAGGTACGGGTGTTTTTGCAACTTCACTTGTTACAATGTTAGATAAATCATTAAAAACTAAGCATTTACATATTAAAGAAGTCTATGACAAATTGCATTACTACTTTCAAAGAGTATGTGATGATAATGTTATTACGTTAGATGAGATTGAAAAATTTGATCAAATAGCTAATGAAGTAAATCAAATATCATTTCAATTACAGTCAGAAAAAGTTGATGATAAGAATAAACAGGATGGTAAAACTTTTAGTGATGGTAAAATTTCTAATGAAGGAAATGACAAAATTTTTTTAGAAGAGCTAAAAACTTCAAGCGAAAATTTAAGCAAAAATTTATTAAACAAAACTTAAAACGAGAAACCTTTAAACGAAAAGATGTCAGACAACAAAGGAATAAAAAAATAATTTGTTCAGTAAAATGTTTTTGCTGTATTCCAATGTTACCACAAAATTCAAATATTATATTTTAAAAATGGATAAAATTAAAGCTGATAATTTTAAAAGAATAAAACAATTAGAAGAGTTAATAAAACAAAGAAATATTATGAAAGAAAATCATCTTCAACATAGAATGATAAAAGCTGGTTTTCAATCTGATATGTTTGAAAAAATGCAGCAAACCGAGCAAGTAACAACTGATTTTGAGAAAACTATGAAATCATTTAAAACTCTTGAAAAAGAAAGTACAAATAATGATAAACAAATTGATATAACAGATCCAGAGCACAAAACTATATTAGATGACTATGGATTACTAGAATCAAACATTAATAAGAAATTACCAAAATTACCAATTTGAACATTCTATTTCATTTATAGATGGAAAAACAATACCTAGATTTTATCTCGGACAAAAAGAAATATTTCCACAACCTTTTCGAGGTTTAATTTTTTCACCAGATAAATCTCCTTTTAATTTAGATAGAAATTTTGTTAATCTTTTAAGAGGAGCAGATTTAAATAATTATGCTGTGGAAGATCTCATAAAATATAAAGCTATGTTAGATAGAGTTGGTGCAGTAAAATCTCTTAGACGTTATAAACAATTAGAAAATTTATTATCATCGGGAGTTAAAGTAGGAAAAGGTTTATCTGAAAAACAGAAAACAGAAACAACTGTATTCTTACCAGATGATCCACAAGAATTACTAAATAGATTAAATATTTTAATATCTGCAATAAAAGAAGGACATAATTCTAGTTTCAATGAAATTCATGCTATATTGAAAAGACTGTTAGAAAAGAAGATTCTAAATGAAGAGGATTATAAAAGTATAACCGGACATCTCTGATGTCTTTAAGGGCTTCGCCCGTAGCTGAAATATGTTGTTTCTAATTTTTATTTATGATTTTTATCTATGATTTTTATCTACGATTTTTATCTATAATATTTATTCAAAATTTTAACTAAAAATGTGTTCAGCAGATTTAGACAAAATTAATAATCATTTAGAAAATTTGACAGAGATTTTGGGTTCATCAAAATTTAGTACGACGTTAAAAATTATAACAACTACTTCATCACACACTTGTAATTTAGAACCCATTCTACATTTGGAACAAAATAAAAATTATCAAATTGCATTGACTAGTTTCTCTACATTTAACACTATTCAAAATGTTATCAAAGATGTGAATGATCAATTTAGATATTCTACTGATAAAGGCAAAACATTGAAAATACAAACTTTTCTTCCTGGTTCTTACGAAGTTGAATCAATATCAAATGAAATTAAGAGACATTTAGGTATACCATTTAAAGATAAGAAACAATTACATTTCGCAGTTGAACCGGCAGTTAATAAATTTTCTCTTACTTTAGACGAAAATCATCAAGTTGATTTTAATCATGATAGATCATTGTCAAAGCTATTAGGATTTAATAAACAAACCTATAGTCAAGGTTATCATTTAGGTGAGAGGATTCCAAAAATAACTGAAATAAATTCAATTGTTGTACATTGTGACATTATTGAAGGAGGATATATAAATGGTAAATTGTCAAATTTAATATTCAGTTTTCCAGCTTTTACTGTACCCATTGGTTATAGATTAAATGTAATTCCACAGACATTAATATATTTCCCTATTACAAGAAAAACTATTAACAACATTGGCATTAGAATCACTGATGAGAAAGGACAAGAAATAAATTTTGGAGGTGAAGAGATTATGATAGATCTTTTGTTTCGGGAGGTATAAACTCCCACGCGAAGCTAGAGAAGTTTAATTTTCTTCTTCTTCTTTAAAAATAAAAATAAAATAAAAATAAATTTTTTTATTAAAAAATGAGTGAAGTACTACCATTAAATAAAAAAAACTCAAATTTAATCATCATCCAAATTTATCTAATAAAGTTTTGTCAGTTATTTGTGGAAGATCAGGTTGTGGAAAAACATATCTATTATTTAAAATTTTAACGACTCCAAATTTTTTGGATTATAACAATCTTATAATTTATACAACAACAGCAGAACAACCCGTCTATCAATTTTTAAAGTATGGATTTGAAAATAATCTTAAAAAACAGCAATTGCTTCATTATTCAAAGAATATGAAAAATCTGAAGATGAAGAAGAAATAAGTTCGTGGTGTGAAGAAGCAGCAAAAAATAATCAGTTAGTTGAATCCAATAAAAATAAGCATATAAGGATACAATTAATAGATGATAGTGGTAATATACAAGATCCTAGTAAACTAGATAAAACAATGAAACATTGTGTAATTTTTGATGATGGTGTTAATGACAGAAATCAGTCAGTTCAGAGAAATTATTTCACAAGAGGTAGACATAATAACTGTAGTGTATTTTATTTAACACAAAGTATGTATTCATTAGACGGAAGTGTTATTAGAAAGAATGCAAATATATTTATACTATTTGAAATAAATGCAAGAAACTTAAGTGATTTGTTAAGAGATTTATGTGTAAGAAATAAAGATGAATTTAAACAATCGTGTAACAATGCTTGGTCAAAAGATTATGGCTTCATTACAATTAATATTGATAAAAAAATTCATGATAGAGTTATAGAACATTTGTTTACCGAGTGATAAAAAAATATACAAATATAGTGTTATAATATTTCTTTTATTTTACGTATATATCAAATTTGACTATCTTAGAAATTAGAAAATTAAAAAGGTGATGTAGTTATTCCATCAGGTAAAATTTTTCTTTTATCATCAAATGGATCTAATGCTAATTTATGTTCTTCTTTTAAATACATTTTATGTTTTTTGAATTAAGTCTATAATTACATGCTGTTTTTATTTCATTATTAAATAATACATTTTTATAATCTTGAAATGTTATTTGATTAGCCACTGATGCCATTGAAATTCCTTTTAATGTTTTATGTGTTTTAATATTATTAGTTGTGTTATAACAATAACATTTAGATTTTAAAAATATAGCTTCTGTTATGAAATCTTCAATTCCTTCTAATTCATCTTTTACTTTACATAAATCAGAAGGATGAATGATATCTTTTATTTTATCTATTTCTTCATCAAGTGTAGAATTATACGGTATTGTTAATTCTAAGAAAACAGAATCGATATCTGTAAAGTGTAATTTATAGTTTTTGCCATAATGAGGTGCTAAATAAGCATATATAAATCTATACATAAATAGTTTAGCTAATTCTAATATAGTGAATCCTATAAAATTAAACTTATCATGTTTTACGCTGATTCGACGTAAATGTACAGCACATAGTTCATCACTAAATCTAGTAGTTCTTTTATATGTAGGTTTCCTTGTTAAATTTTGAAACCTATCTTTATCATAAACTAGTTCAATATTTTGTCTATTACGCACATTTTCTAAAGTCTTACCATAAAATGCATTATTCATTAATTTGAAGAACACGTTTCCAAAATCATCTTTATTTCTTTTAGCTATTTTACGTTTTTCAATATTGAACTCTATATAATCTTTTAACCACCTAGATTTTCTATACACTAGTTTCCGGTGGATTTTTGTGAGAATCATTCCATGATCTAAATACCAATCTAGCATTCTTCCTTCAACAACATACTTTCCGTTATTGCTTTGTGTTAACATAAGTTTTTTTGTTGGTCTGTATTTCTTAGGAATTATAGATTTTTGATAATCTGAAAAATCTTCTATATTGGGAATTTTGTTTTCGGGACAGAAAGGAAAATATTTTGTTTTATCCTTTATTACATCAGGATATACTAAATCAACTTCATATATATAACCATGATTATAATTTCCATCATATGTTTTTTGATAATCTAGAATATTACACCATTCCATCTCACCTGTTGGTAATTCATGTACCATGCAAGAAGAATATAAGCTATTAAAATCATAATATAACAAATAGGTTTCTCTCATGAATTCATCAATTGCATTTTCACGTTCTACTCCTTCTCGTTTCGTTCGAAAAATTTCTAATATTTTTTCTTTTTCTTCTGGAGATAAAGGTTTCATTATTCCATATTCTTGTGGATTTACTTTCTTATTATAACATTTAACATATCTATTACCTAAAACTGATGAAACACCACCTCTAATCCCAGATTCAAAAAATAATAATTTATCATCTGCATTTTCTTTATAATGTTTAAGTTTAACGGACTTTGTCCTAGAGCCATCGGCTTGAACACCAGTATGTTTTAATCCTGCTAACCATGTTAAACCTGGTGTAGAATAACAATAACATGGATCTATTCCGTAATATTCTAAACACATATCACGAAAGTTTTCAAAAAGATCCGCAAGGATTAATACATCTATCTGAAGATATTTCATTGTATAATCATACATTGTTCTACAATTTAACTCTCTCCAATTCTTTTCAGCTTCTGCATAGTCTTCTTCAGATAATTGTGATTGTTTTAATATTGATGTAAATTTATTTATTGGAGGAAGTTGTTTTTCTTCCATAATTTTATTCACAGAATTAAAATCTCCAGTTATATATTCATACGGAAATATGCCTTTTAAAGGTTTTAAATTATATTTATTTAATATTTTACATTGTTCAGGTTTCAAAGTTTTCCCCATAACATCTAATGAATAAGGAGTAAAAAATCTAAATGCATCTAAAATTCTAATAAGACCTAATTGCATTGAAAAATATTCTTCTTCTGTTTTACATAGTACATTTATTTGTTGTTGTTGTAATTTTTCAGATGAAAATAAATCTTTCATTACTAGATGGAAATCATATTTAGAACCATTGTAGAAATATAAAGGAACAAAGTTATATTTAAATTTATTAGCATTAAGATTACAAGAATTATGTGCTGCACCTCTATATAATCCATTTAGATGATCATGATCTTTTACCTTATCAAGATATCTACCTCTGCCATTTTTATAATTTTTTGTAAATTCTTTTCCACAGTAATAACAATTTGTTTCATTAACAAAATTAATTTTTCTTCATCCGTTAATGGCATCATTGGTATATTTGTTTCAAGCAATTGTGAAAAATAATTTTGTAATTCTTCTACTTTCTTTGTAAACATTTCTGAACTATCTTCACCATAGTATTGATAATATTCTGATTTAAATAATTCAGGATAATTTGAATGAATGTACATTCCCCAACATAATGGTTTTTGTTCAAATAAATATTTTTCTTTACTTTGTTCAGCTGCACTTTTTTCATAATCAGAATCGGGCGAAGCCCTGGAAGACATCTCCGATGTCCCGTGATTTTGTGTCATATTAACATAATATGCTTCAAAATCACAATAAATAGTAAAGGGTACTTTATTTTTTAAATACCATTTATTGTATTCTAAATAATCATCTTTAGGAAAAGTATTTTCAACTGCTTCGTTTTGTTGACAATTCTCCAAATGTCTATTCATTTCTTCTTTAGTTCTAAAACTTGTCATACATTGAAGACAAGGAAAATTTGTATTATCTGAAGTTTTTGTAAATATAGAAACATCTTTACACAATATAAAATGACCCTGATAATATAAAATATTCGCTTGTGCTGGTTGCTTTGTTTGTTTTAATTTTTCAAATTTATCTTTATATATTTCATGTGTTTCATCAACTTGTCTTTGTAAATCTTTTTCAGACTGTTGATAATTTTGATTGAATATTTTCAGCTGTTGTTCATATTCATTATTATATTGTTCTTTATATTGTTGTTGACATTTTTTTAAACATTCATTTAATTCTTTATTTTCTTCATTATTTAATTCTTTATTGTCTTTATTGTCTTTATTTAATTCTTGAATCGTTTCTATCTTATTTTGATTTTTATGGCCATATTCTTGTACTAATATTTTTGTTTGTTGTTGATAATCTGTTTTACATTTTTGTAAAATTTCATTTAAATTTTGTAATTTTTGTTGATATTCTAAAGATAAAGATAAATAATCGGAATCATAATCATAATTATAATTACGTCCTTTATAATTATTATGATTAATCATTGTTGGTGATAGTGTTTTAACAATTTGAAATTTTTCAGTACATATTATATTTCCTTGGTAAAAAATATTATGATGCATGTAATTTCCTCTATCATTATATACTATTTCTGATTGACATAAATTTTTATTATTCAAATATAATTTTTATGAATCTGAGTAAAGTGGAGTAATTTTACCAATAGAAACATAATTCACATTTAATTCAAAAACATTTACTTCTATTAAATTTTTATTCTTTTTATGAAACTTTTTTAACCTATTATAATCATATGGAAATTCATGTAAGCCATCAGAAAATTCAAATTCATTTATGTATTCTTCTTTATTGTAATGACTTAGTCTTTCTTTATGATATTCTGCAGGATGTAAATGTGCTATAATACTCCACAGAAAACAATAATCATCTTCATTTTTATGTTGATTATTTGTGGTGAACTGAAAGGCAAAGGAACATAACTACCACCAGTATTATTTTTATATTTATCAATTACCATTTTCTTAGATAGTATTTTAACAAATCTCCAACCAGATTCACGTAACTGGGCTTCAATTATTCAATTTTCTAATTTAAGTATCATCGATTCAAATATGGGTTGTATATCATTTACATTATGAATTTCTTGTGAATTTGTAAAATGTCCTTGTATTATTTCTTCAGGAATTCCATCAGGTCCATTTTTTGTATAAAGTACTTCTACATTCATATAACATTTGAAAGATTTCTTAAATATATTATAAAATTTTGTTAGAATATCAGAAAAAGTTTCATCGGTTTCATTATGTTCAACCGATTCATTAAATAAATATTTTTTATCTGTTATGGGCGAAGCCCTAGAACCTTCGGTTCGTTCGGCTTCATCGGTTCGTTCAGCTTCATCGGTTCGTTCAGCTTCATCTGTTTTTTTAATTTCGTTTAATTCATCTATTTCGTTAAATTCATCAGTATCGCTAAATAAATATCTTCCATCTGGTACGGGCGAAGCCCTAGAACCTTCGGTTTGCATGGACTCATCTTCACTATTAAAAACTTTTTTATATTCCGAATGTGAATAATCATCAAACATTTTCTTAACTTTTATATCAGTAGGTAATGTTTCTAGATAGTTTTTATAACTATTTAATTTTAATATATTTCCTTCATCAACTCGTTCTACATTTTGTAAATGCAATTTACTATTTAAATGAGATTGATAACTTCTTTTTGTTTGCAACTTTTTTTACATAAGTTACAATAAAACTTGGTATTTTCCATTTTTTTATTTTTTAAAGAAAAAAATTGTGTTTTAATTTTAGATATAAACATTCTAATATCAAGGACTTGAGAGTTATTTTATATTATTATATATTTCACGTTCCTAAGTTATTTTATTTTCTTTATCATATTAATTTTTATCATATTAAGTTTTATCATATAAAGTTTTATCAAAAGATAATTTAAATTTATTTTCACTAACTATTGATTCTTCATCATCATCATCAATTGATTCTTCATCATCATAAATTGATTCTTCAACATCATAAATTACACTTTTTGGTATAGGATGCCATTCCCTGATAGGATGCCATTCTCTTATTGGAATATCTAACTCTAAATTACATTTTTTATCTGATAATAATATAATAGAGAAAAATATTGGTCTTTGATCTCTTTTGGAAAATTTAATAACACCACCATAATCTGAATCACTTTTAGTTTTTATTAAAGATGATAAAATTTTAAATTGATTAGATGTAAATCCTAATTTAAATTTTGTAGACCCGACACATAGTTGTCTAACAGTATCTTCAACTATACCATCATTATTATTTTCAATTGTAAGAAAATGAAATTTAGATAAATTTTGATTATATGTAGTATTAATATCATGTACAGGGTGAGTCATAATGTGCGCAAAACTTTGGTGATGTCCTGTGATTACTGAACGGGGTACTCGACATTAATTTTAATGCCATTTTGTTCGTTAAGACTTGGGGTTTTGTATGATGTCACATCCTACAGACTTCTATGAATTTTAAGTATAAAAATTTGAAAATTGAATCATGTCATATTTTCTCAGTTGGTGAAATCTTACCATAGTTTTGGGCATGATTCTGCATCTGTTTAGTGATTCGCAATGACATCAAAATGATTCCACAATCCATTTTATTTCGTTCAACCAACAATCTGGACACAAACAAGTAATCTATGTTTTTTGAAGATTTTGAATTTGTCCTACAATTAGGAAATGTTTGATTTAACTAAGATATGCGAAATTTCAGCGCCAAAAGCTAAATTGTCTTTTTTTCGTTAACGATGGACTTAGAAACAAGATTGACTCTTGTGAAATTGTTCTATTCCAATAACGAATCTCCAACTGCTACTCTACGTGCATATAAGAGAATGATGTCCTTGCACAATGATCCATTTCCACCTTCAACTATCAGTCGACTGATGCAGAAGTTTGAGGCAACAAAGACTCTCCATGACATCCAGTCTCCTGGTAGACCGTCCATTGTCAATGAACGTTCCTCTGCTATCGAGAAGTCGATCACCAATCTTAAAGCTGCAAATCCACTTGGTCATACTAGCTCTCGACAAGTCGCGCGTGAAACCGCTATCCCTTAACGCAGTGTCGTTCGAGTCCTACATCAAATCGGGATGCATCCATTCCGAATATCTCGAACACAGGCGATAAGTGAAGAAGACAAGCTGAAGCGTCTTGACTTCGCGAAGTGGATATTGGAGAATGAGGAAATCCTGCCAAACATTCTTTGGACTGATGAAGCTTACTTTAGTTTAGATGGGCTCGTAAACCGACACAACTGTGTGATATGGGCATATGAAAATCCAAGATGCAATTTGCCGAAGAATCTCCACTCACCAAAGCTTTGCGTTTGGATGGCAATTTCTTCAAACTTCAAATTGCAGCCCCACTTCTTCGAATCGACTGTGGATCAAGAAAACTACACTAGCATGCTCCGTGATCACCTCATACCTGAACTGCAAAAGAGGCGGAAGATGAAGTCTGTCGTATTCCAACATGATGGAGCTCCTCCTCATTTCTCGAAGAAGGCACGAGACTTTCTATCAACGAAATTCCCCGAAAACCGAGTGATTGGTCGTGGTTACGGTCATCCTTGGCCACCGCGGTCTCCCGATTTGTCCCCATTAGACTACTATTTGTGGGGAACTTTGAAGGCTCGCGTGTATCACCAATTTGTTCCGAGAAACATTAATGAGTTAAAGGAGAAAATCTTTGAAGAAGTTCAAAATCTTGAAACAGATGAGCTCCAACGGGCCATTAACCATTTGCTCGTCAGAGCACAATGTGTTGTCGAGGCTGATGGAGGATTGTTTGAACACTTGCTGTAAATTGTCTATCATCAGTAATAAGCTTAATTATAAGAAGTCCTTTGGAAAATTTGTTTTTAATTTGAATTTTGAACGATTTAAATTGTGAAATTTAGGTAAATTCTAGTGAATTCAAAATTAGCTAGAATACTGTCAAATAATTGAAAGAGAAAAATAATATTGCACACAGCAAAACCCCATGACATGCTAAACAATATGGAAGAGAAACTCAAGTCGAATAATTATTTTGGTCAGAGCTACAAGTCCTTGAAGTTTTGCGCACATTATGACTCACCCTGTACATCAGTATGAGATATAAATTTTTCTTCACTAAAATTTTTATAATTACTAATATTTTTATAATCTTTTTTACCATTTACACCATTTTCAGATGTTTCAGAATTATTGTCTATGTTATCATCATCATTATTATTATAAGATTCTTTAAGATCGGGCAAAGCCCTAGAACCTTCGGTTCGTTTATTATTATTGGATTCTTTAAGATCGGGCAAAGCCCTAGAACCTTCGGTTCGTTTATTATGATTATGATTATGGTCATTGTTAATAGTATAAGGTGTTGTCCACATATAAATTTTTTCTTGTTGGGCCAAACCATTTATATAAGATTTTAACAAATTAATATTTAAATTTGAATATAATCCTATATAAGTATCATCATCATATCTTTGCGGCATTTCTAATGTTTCTTGTTTATATATTGTATCTCTATAATAAACTTGGCATAATAATTCTTCATTATGTTTTTTAATCTCTATGTGAATGTTATATTGATTTTGATCGTCAACAAATAATCTTATTTTTTCTTTTGAAAAGGATTTTAATTTTTTAACTAATTCTCTAATATTGATATAATTGATAATTTTATTATCTATCCAATCAGTATTACTAATTGGTAACACTGCTCTAATAATTCCATAAACATTATTATGACCTATTATAACCATATTTTCTTTATTTAATTCTACATAAGCTACATCATTATATTTGCTTACAATCTCCATAAATTGTATAAATGGAACCCCCGGAAATAAACAATAGTTAGTTTCTATAGAAGGTAAACCTTTAGTCTGTTCTCTAAATATTTCGGCTTGTAATTCAAACAAAAGATTTACATCTATACATGGATTTGTAATAGTATTATTATTATTATTATTATCAAAACATTTATTTTCAAATCCCGTTGATCTCGTCGAATAAGAAGAACAGGATGATGCGGACGAATATAATTTTTTTAAATTTGGTTTTTCCATTTTTTTATTTTTATTAGAAAAAATTTTATTTTTTTATTGTTAAAAAATGATGCTACCAAATGTTGGTGGAGGTGCATATATCCCGAATAATCGTGAATTAGAAATAGAAATAGAAAATTATATTATGAAAACTGGAGACGTTTTATCTGGTCCATTGCATCTTTCTATTCTTCCGCAACAAAATACAGAGTTAACAAATAAACAATATGTTGATACACAAATCAATGACTTAAAAGAAAAATATATAAACGATGTTTTGGTTCCACTGATGAATGAATTAAAGTTGCTTAAACTTAATGACAAATCATTAAACGAAAAATTATTAAAACTTGATAAAAAGGATAGAGAGCTAGAAGCAGATATAGTAAAACTTTTTAAAAAGATTTCAGAACAATCAAAAATTATAATATTACTTTCTATAAAGTTAAAATCTGCAGTCATTAAAAATAAACATCAGATAAAAATGTTAAAAGAACAATTAGAAGATGAAATAGAAAAACTACCTAAAAGAATTAAAAAAAATTTAAAGCAGTTACAAACTACATTCCAAAAAAGTGTTGATGAATTGAGTTCTAAAATTACTCAACAAATGAAAAAGATGAATAGAATAATAAATGAAGTAAACTCACTTAATCAAAAAGTTGATAAAATGAAAACTCTTAAAATCAATTTAGAAAATGAATTAAAGAAAAATTTACAAGAAAACTCTAAAGAAAATAAAGAACAGTTAGATTCTGTTAAAAGACAATTAGATGTTCTTAAAATTAAGTTAAATGCTCTTAAAACGGCATTGAAGATTAATCAGCAGAAAATGCAAGTTAATAGAAAAGAAATTAAATTACATCACACGCTGCTTGACGCAATAGATAAAGTGCAACAATCAATTAATAAAGTTATCTCGAAGTTGTTGTCCATTCACAAACGTAAATCTTGATCGACGAAGTCTTGGGTTTCTAACCTATCGGAGCGAAGCTCCTCGAGGCTTTAGCCGATCGGACCAAAGGTCCTGAGGTTATTACCTTATCATAAACGTAAATCTTAGCGCAAATATTAACGTAAATATTTTTTCCCAAAAGACAAATTTATTCTTAAAAAATGCCTATAATTTATAAACACAATCTTAAACATTTTGCTTCAAATCAAAAAATTGCTCATGAACCATCTATGAAATCTGTTTACCATTATGACAGTGTAGAAACAATTCAAAAAGAAGGGGCTGGTATCTTTTCTGGTATTGGAAGTATCGTTAACTTAATTAAAAATAATAAAGATTTGATTACATCTGCTGCCAAAGGAGCAGCTGCTATAGGTAGTACAGCTAGTGCAATATCAAATGCTGTTAAGTCTCAAAACGAATTAAAACAATTAGAAACTATTCGTAAACTTAGGAATGATTCTGAAGAACTAAAAAATTTAAAAAAACTTTCAGAGGAAACAAAAAACAAAATTGCTAACATAGCTGTGGGGGAAACCTTGAGGAGCGGAGCTCCGTCTGATAGTAAACATAAGAAGAAATCAGGCGTAGCCATAAAACGTTCAATTGAAGAAATAAGAGGCAATGGTCTAGCAAAATTCTAAAATTATATTTTAGTAAAATTTTTTAGTAATTTTTTTAGTAAAATTTTTCTGTGTATGAGAAAAACAAAAAAGTCAAATTATTTTTTAAAAAATGTCTTCGCTTATCGAAAATAAATTTAGATTAGACGATCCTCCGTTCGTCAGTTATAATCAAAAAAAGAATGACTATATAAGAATTGCTATGAATCCCGGATCTTCTAGTAGAGTGAATACTGGAGGTGATTTAATTTTTGAAGTTGATAATCAGCAGAGTTATTTATATTTACCTGATTCATTTTTACACTGTGAATATTCTTTATATAGTGATGCCAATTTTACAACACCATTACCAGATACCGATAATATTGCACTAGAGAATAATTTCTTTCCAAGATTATTTACACAAATGCGTTTAGATGTTGCAACTCAAAATATAGAAACAATAAGTGATTCTCCAGGTGTAATTGATACAATGCTTAGATTTGTAACAATTGGTGAAAATAATAAAAAGTATGAAATCGAAGGTTGGTTTCCTGATACTAATGATGCTATAATTGTTGATGATTTAACTTACGCTGGAACAGATGCCGCAGGAATTGCGAAAGATGTAGAAAATATTGCAAAACATTTAAATAAAACAAACAATAGTGCATATAAAGAAAGACGTGAATTTAACAAGAAAAGTAAACAGGCAGTAAATTGGTCATTGTCTCCATTATTCGGATATTTAGATTATGATAAAATATCATATCAATTAAAATTTAAATTAATAATTCATCGCACAGCAAATAATGAATTAATCTTTTTTGGTAAGACTGGAAAAAAAGCATATTTAAAAATTGATAGACTTGAATGGTGGATTAAGCATATTACTCCTAGTTTAGAGGTTGAAACAGCTATTGCAAAAAGATTAAATACTAACAAACCAATTCCAGTAAATTTTCTAAAGCGTACTGCTAGTTCAGTAACTTTTTCCGAACAAAGATTTAACTGGCATTTTACTAGAACTTCGAATACTCGAAGATATTTATTACTAACTTTTCAAAGAAATAATTCTCCAAGTTTTGATAAGAACAATAATCTCTTCCATATTAATACAATTCGAAGTTTACAAGTTGCTTTAAATCAAATCCGATATCCAATTGATCCATTAAGATTCGATGATACCAATAATCAATTTATGGAAGGATATGATGCTTATAGAAATCTTTGTATAGAATTTGGAGTTGAACCACAATTAACTCCTGGAGATTGGAGACATTTATATCCTGTTTTCTGTTTCGATTTAAGTGCACAATCTGAAGATATTATCAAGACTGGTTGTGATGTAACAATTAATATTGAAAAAAAGGATTCCACAACTTCATTGATGGCTTATGGTTTATTACTAGAAGATGTAAAATATTCTATTGAAATTCTTAATGGAAAGATGGCAAAGATCGGCTGAAGCCTCGAGGAGCTTCGCTCCGATAAGTTAATTAAAATTTTTGATAACTTAAAATTTTGACAACTAGAATAGATTAAAAATTTTTGTTAACTTAAAATTTTTTCATAACTATAATAGATTAAAAATTCTTAACTTAAAAATTTTTCGTAACTAGAATAGATTTAAAAATTTTGGTAACTTAAAAATTTTTCGTAACTAGAATAGATTTAAAATTCCTAACTTAAAATTTTTTTATTAAAAATGTCGCAAGCGAAAAGTAATAATAATAAAACTGTTGAATTAAAATTACGTAATATTGTTGACAAAAATGCCCCTAAAACTATTCCTATTAATAAAAAAAAGTACCAGTATATATTTTTTGATCTGTTTAAAAAAAAATAATAAATGTACACTGAAGTGCACTGAAGTTGCACTGTACTTCGGCCTTTGGCCTTCAAGGTGCGATGGTAAGTGGCAGGTCATACATTCAACCCTTCCCTTAAGAATCGAGAGTGAACAGATTTAACATCCGATAACTACGTAGTAGAAGCGATCAAAGGATAACAGTTGATTTCGTTCTTCCGATTGATTTCCGGCTTATTAACTCTGATACACTTGCTTTCTTCAATAGTAACATCGCGAGTGTTACTTTTCTTAGATAGGAACTGAATTATGAAGTCTTGAATTCCTTTGATCGGATGTTTGGACCGGTGCTGAGATAGGGCACTATTATATGTGTTGTTTTTAATGCTACTTTTATGTTCTTGATGTCTTATTTTAAAAGGACGACTTGTTTTACCAATATAATTTTCATTACAAGTTTTACAGGTATACTGGTATACCACATACCTATCCGCGCACGAATATTTAGGTCCGATATCTTTGCAAATTTCGCAACCACAATCTTTGGTCATTTTAGGTCTCTTTCTGAGGAATTTCTCAAGGCTAACATTCGGTTTACTTATCAGGTTTCCTGAAATGTTGTATTTTTTCATCACGTTTTTGATGCGTCTGTTACACGTATCATTGATGAAAGGTATCATCAGATTAGCCTTATTTTCTCGCTTTCTGTTTTTGTTTCTGCGTCTCATACTTTTTTTGTTAAAATCTTTTTCTTTATAGCCATTATTTCGCAACATCTTAAAAAACTCCTCCTTCGACTCATTATAGTATTTCTCTTCAGAGCAGTGTTCTTTGATATAATCTAGACGTGATTTTATAAAATTAGTTTTCACATGGTTAGCCACGAAGGAATCTTTTTGTAAGACTATGTCAGAGTGACAAGCTTTATGATACCATTTATATTCAATTTTGTGATTACCAGTAAGAAGAGTCAAATCCAAAAAATTCAAGCCAACTTCAGGGGGGCTTACTTCTACAGTAAATTTGATTTCTGGAAGCACATCATTGAAGCTTTTTTTGACCTGTTTGATAATCGCTTCGTCGTGTTCAATAGGTCCTATGATAACGTCATCAATATACCTTTTATAGACCTTCGGAACAAACTTCAAACTTTGCAGAGCTTTGATTTCTATATGATGTAGAAAAATGATAGCAAAAGCAGGGGCAAACCTGCATCCCATCGGGACACCTCTAACTTGCCTGTAAGTTCTACCATCGTAACTAATTTCGTAATTATAACAAATAAATCGGAGCATGTTCTCCAAATCTGAAATTTCAATTCTGAAATTATGTATCTCTTCATAATGGGAAGAAATCGATATCATGTTGTACTCAATGCCTGTACTTATAGGTATACTTGGATAAAGTTTCTCCACATCGAGGCTCATGAACACTGGTTTCTGCATTTTAGTAATGTCAATGTTTTTTATGTGCCTTATCAACGCCCTGGAACTATCTAGATGTGCCGGAATGAATTTCAAAAGCTGGGTTAACACCTAAGGTATATTGATGACGTTATCATAGGACCTATTGAACACGACGAAGCGATTATCAAACAGGTCAAAAAAAGCTTCAATGATGTGCTTCCAGAAATCAAATTTACTGTAGAAGTAAGCCCCCCTGAAGTTGGCTTGAATTTTTTGGATTTGACTCTTCTTACTGGTAATCACAAAATTGAATATAAATGGTATCATAAAGCTTGTCACTCTGACATAGTCTTACAAAAAGATTCCTTCGTGGCTAACCATGTGAAAACTAATTTTATAAAATCACGTCTAGATTATATCAAAGAACACTGCTCTGAAGAGAAATACTATAATGAGTCGAAGGAGGAGTTTTTTAAGATGTTGCGAAATAATGGCTATAAAGAAAAAGATTTTAACAAAAAAAGTATGAGACGCAGAAACAAAAACAGAAAGCGAGAAAATAAGGCTAATCTGATGATACCTTTCATCAATGATACGTGTAACAGACGCATCAAAAACGTGATGAAAAAATACAACATTTCAGGAAACCTGATAAGTAAACCGAATGTTAGCCTTGAGAAATTCCTCAGAAAGAGACCTAAAATGACCAAAGATTGTGGTTGCGAAATTTGCAAAGATATCGGACCTAAATATTCGTGCGCGGATAGGTATGTGGTATACCAGTATACTGTAAAACTTGTAATGAAAATTATATTGGTAAAACAAGTCGTCCTTTTAAAATAAGACATCAAGAACATAAAAGTAGCATTAAAAACAACACATATAATAGTGCCCTATCTCAGCACCGGTCCAAACATCCGATCAAAGGAATTCAAGACTTCATAATTCAGTTCCTATCTAAGAAAAGTAACACTCGCGATGTTACTATTGAAGAAAGCAAGTGTATCAGAGTTAATAAGCCGGAAATCAATCGGAAGAACGAAATCAACTGTTATCCTTTGATCGCTTCTACTACGTAGTTATCGGATGTTAAATCTGTTCACTCTCGATTCTTAAGGGAAGGGTTGAATGTATGACCTGCCACTTACCATCGCACCTTGAAGGCCAAAGGCCGAAGTACAGTGCAACTTCAGTGCACTTCAGTGTACATTTATTATTTTTTTTAAACAGATCAAAAAATATATACTGGTACGGAGGCACCAAGTAATTTGGTTTTTTCTGTTTATCAATGGATTTGAACCTCCTGAAAAATTTGGTCAATTATATATAAAAAAAAAGTATTACATAAGTAAACCAATGATAGAGAATATTCAATTACAAGAAGAAAAGAATGGCGGGATTCTCCCATTAATTCCTCTAATAATAGGTGGCATAGCAGCAGCAGGAAGTGTTGCAGGTGGGACAGCTGGTATTGTCCAAGCAGTAAATAAAAATAAATCAGAGAAGGCAGCATTAGAAGAACAAAAACGTCATAATAGAGAGTTAGAGAAAGTTGCTAAGGGAGAATGAGTAGTAGATAATTTTATTAGTAAATTAAAATTAGTTGATGAAGGAAAACGAGTTCTTAAAAATATTCTCCACAATGTTGATGATTTAATTGAAATTAAAGAAACTACAGATGGTTCTGGAATATATCTAAGTCCTAGTATGATAAGGTAATAACCTCAGGACCTTTGGTTCTATTCGGTAAAACATTTATTTTATTTTATCTTTTAAAATGAATTCTACAAATTCCGAAAATTTAATTAAATTAAAAATTGCTAATTTAGATTTATTAAATTATCTATTAAACAAAAATAAAAACTCAAATTGTAAAATTTATGAAGGTAACGACATACAAAAAACATTAGAAAACTTTCCTGGTTTTATTTGGAATAAATATTCAAAAGAAAAACATCTTCCTGGTCATTCATATACCGGTCCAGGAACTCGATTAGATATAAGACTAGATGAGAATAATAATCCAAAACCAGGTGAAGAACCAATAAATAGAGTAGATGCCGCAGCTTACAGGCATGAGTTAGCTTATCGAAATCATGATCTAAGTTCTCGATATGCAGCTGATAAGAAGATGATTCAAGAATTAGATAGTATTCAAAATCCTACATTTAGAGAAAAAATTGAAAGAATGTTTGTTAAGAAAGCTTTACAAGCTAAAATATTATTCGGTCAGGGGATAAATGAAACGACAGCAAAGCTGTCTGAGAGCAACGCTCGAACCTACGCCTCCGAAATTCATAAAGAATACAGAAGGCCTAAATATTTATTGAAAGTAAAAGTATTTAATAAAGATGATATTTGGAGTGCTGATCTTATTCATATGCCGAATGAAAAAGATTATAAATACGCATTGACTGTTATAGATTTATATACACGATATGCTTGGGTAAAGCCTTTAAAAAATAAAAGTGGTCTATCAGTTAAATATGCGTTTGAAGAAATCTTTAAAGAAAGTAATAGAAAGTCAAGGAAATTGTTTGTTGATAAAGGATCGGAATTTTATAACCGAAACGTTCAGCCACTATTTGAAACTGTTTATTCAACTGAAAATGCAGGGAAGGCCGTAGTGATAGAAAGATTCAATAGATCATTAAAAAATAAATTATTAAGGAAATTTACTGAGCAAAGAAATCAGTAATGGTTGAAGATATTACCAGGAGTTGTAGAAGAGTACAATAATAAAGTTCATTCTGGTATTGAAGAAACTCCAAAGAATGCTTCTGACGACCCTGATTTGATAAGAAAAAAAATATTCGAGAATAATTATTCGAACGAAAATAATAATTTGAATGAGAGTAATCCGAATTTGCAGAAACTTAAACCGAAATTTAAAATTGGAGATAGAGTTAGAATATTTAAATATAAGAATAAATTTGAAAAAGGCTTCGTCGGATACTGGACTAAAGAAATATTTGAAGTTTGTAAAATAAACCAAACTTATCCGATTACTTACGAAATCAAAGATTTAGATAATGAAGATATCAGAGGCCGTTTTTATCAAAATGAATTACAACGAACTGATTTTTAATTATCATTATTATTATTATTGGAACTAACGTTTCGGGAATGAAATTCCATTGTTAGGCGTAGCCATAGAACCTACGGTTCGTTCAATTCTAACATAATATCAAGAAATGGTACTCCTTCCTGTAATTTCAATAAAACATAAAGACATAATTGACCACAATAAGTAGTTCCCGGTTTTTGAATTTGAAATGTATTATAAATTCCATTGCCAAGTAATTTTTTGACTTCGTTTGTAGGTGGAAGTCCATAAGAGTCGAACCAATAGTTCTCAGCCTCTGGGCGGTCGAAATAGTAATTATCTCGATTTTTATTAAAGATACCTGCAGACCAACGTATTCCTTTTTCATCTGACGTATGAAGATTTGTTATGGAATTTATAGTTATTGATGGAACTTTGTTCCGGGAACTGAAGATTTCCTGTTGGCTTATTTTTTAGGAATTGTAATTCGTCTCTCATTAGAACATGGAAATTCTTTATTCCCAATTGATTATCGATTTTCTTTAAATCGAAATTCGTTGTTGTTTGTGTTCCATATAATTTCAAAAACTCATTTATGTTGCTCATTTTATAATAAAAAAAATTTCTTAAGGGACCCCTAGAAGTCAGAAGGGAGGGGGTATTGATTTAAGACTGTTCCACAGTGATGACTTTCCTTACTACTTAGTCAGAAGGGGGGTATTGATTTAAAACTGTTCTCTAATGATGACTTTCCTTACTACTTATTCGATTTTGAAATGATTTAATTTAATCTAAATTAAAACGTTACATTGTTGCATTTTATTTTTATGAACTCTCATTAAGAGGATATTGTTTGTTTTATCTGTATTAAGACAATGGCAACATCTGTTACCACATTTCTCAAACCGCATGATTGTTTTAGGGATCATACGGGTTGTGCATTCATAACATGGCGTTAATAGCATAAAACCAATCTACTAATTCATTCTCTGCTTTGAGGGAATATTCTGTTGTTATAGCAAGCATTCAATGCAATATCGCAGTATCGATAGTCGAGACCGACTGTCGAACCAAAACCGCAACTTTTCTGGTTTTTTTGGATCTGGCTCGCGTTATGGCCGATGAAATGATTTACAATGCGGTGCAATTTCCTCATTGTCATTAATCATACGCGTCATGTCATACCCGTATGTTGTCAAGCAAACTTCATACACCTACAATGCCGCTTTGCTTAGATCACCATTCATAATTTTCACTTGCTATTTAAACACGCACAATTCATAAAACGTGACACATTACAATCTTAGTTTAAATCTTATCATCACTATGGTTGGATCTACTGAAAGATCTGTTCGATTGGAGACAAAGCGGAGAAGAATTCAGAAGTTATCAAGGGAAATCATACATCTGCAAGCACAAAGTAAAATATTCTTACACTTGGATATGAGAAGAATTTTTGAATACATCGGAGACCCGCACATCAATTATAGGACATGATTTAAGAGAGAGAAAAAATTGTAATTCTCAAATTTGAAATTCTCAACTTTTATGATTTTCGGTGTCCTGGAACGGCCATGATTTTAAGGGTGAAATGTCATAATCACAAATTTGAGATTCTTAACTTTTATGATTTTTTCGGTGTCCTGGAACGGTCATGATTTTAAGGGTGAAAATTGTAATTCTCAAATTTTGAGATTTTGAAAAATTTGAAAAATTGGGTATTTTTAAAAACGCCCAAATTTATGAATTTAGGTCTTCATAACCTGAAAAAGGGTTCAAACTCATGAATTTATGTCGTTTTTAAAAATGCCATTTTTTGAAAAAATGGTACTTTTTGAATGGACTAAATTCATGTATTTAGGTCTTAATAACCTGAAAAAGGGTTCAAATTCATGAATTTATGTCGTTTTTAAAGATACTATTTTTTTGAATTTTATGGTGTCCTGGAACGGTCTTTTGCCCATTACTCAACTGACACTTATCAAAATCGATATAAAATGACTGATAGAACCAAATGTGGTCAATGTTTCGTCACTCAATTAAGCTTCTTCTGGCTCCAAGTCTTTCAAACATTGTATCCCGCGTTCGTCGTTGCTATCAAAATTATTTTCTCTTACATTTCTTCCTTTTCATTCTCCACCTCATTATCAATGTACACAATATCAAACATTTAATCACTAAAATATATGGAGTTAGATCACAACCTCAAACATTCATTCATGCAAATCGCCTTCGACAAGAGCCCACATTTCCAATATATCAACAAAAAAATCAAATAACTTCCTAATTACGGTATATTCTAGAAAATCGGTAGCTTAAATTCCTGGAAGAACTGTCAAAATCCTTAAATTCCTCAAATTCCTAAAATGTCAAAATCAAAAGATGATGAATTTATCACACCTTGGTAGTCTTCGACACCTGGTATTCAGTTATTGACAGCATGCAGATCAACATCTATGCATTTATTTGATATCTTTGCGACAGTCACCAGATTCTCTCCACTAGACAAATGGAGAGGAGCGACTCAAAACGGACAATGGATTGGAGAGCCATTGAGCATATTTCCCTTACTGCATTGCTTGTTTAATGAGACCGTTCGCTTAAATTGAACATGTTTGCTGAAGGATCAGACGATGTTCGAGTCTAGGCCTTCTCAGCAGCTGTCAAGATTTTAATCTTATTGCTTCCTGTTTCCAACAGGAACAACAACTATGTATTACAGTATTTCTCTTAATTAAAACAACATAGCAATTTCCAGACACATGCTCCTACTCATAGACATCGAACAACAACAACTAGGTCTAGACCGGACAGCTCCTATCTGATTCATTAAAATTCGTGGCAAGGTGATTTGGTCGACCAAGAGAGGCTTTAATTCAGAATTTTGTTTTAAATCATTAAATTTGCTGTCCGCCAACTCAAGTTTTCGATAGTTCTTGGAATTGTGAATTAACCATTTCTTAAAAATAATTCATATGATATTGATTATGTAAGATTAAATCGCACACTAGTAGTTTTTTGTGCTCTGTCTTGCTCGCATAATTGCAAAGTTTCTTTTGGGCGCAACTTTCCTCCGAATATTGCGTGAATGACTTGGTTACTGCAGGCATGTAAAAAGATAAACATATCGGAGTATAAAGATTGCTGAGTGCCAGCATTGACTTCTTCCTTGTTTTTGCATAAACTTTGCTTGGTCTCTCTTCTTCTTCCCTTTTGATTTATTCATGGAAATTTAATGATTTCTCACGCAAATCAAACTCATTTTCTAGATAAAAGCGACTCCAAAACACCAAAAGTTAGGAAAAATCATTTGATTGTTTCATTATTTGGTGTGGATGATTTCTCTTATTGTATTTATGAGGCATTTTTACCGGCCCATCCGTTGTTTTAACCACTGCCACTCTTTTGACTACTTTTCTTGAGTTTTTGTGATTATCTGAAATGACTCGGCATTGTTTGGTCAACTTCAGAAGCGTAGTTTGTCTCTGAAAATGAAAGCATTTAACCACTACGACGATTTACTGTCACTTTCCCACTTGTCAGTGTGCTTGCAAATTCATGTCAAGGATTCGTGATAATTTCACAGCTTGCAATTCACGTTTTCTGAAAGGCAGAACGCCCCACACTAGACAGGAGGTTCGCTGCTGCCTGATAGAGTAGCTGTATGGCATGCAAGTAAACAAATTTTTAAGTGGACCAGAAGTATCGAGAATACTATTGAAAAAAATATATGCTGAATAAAATTAAATGAATTCAGGATTGCCCCTCAAATCAAAAATCTGGAACCGGGAAATATTCCGCTCTCACCATGGATTTCCCAAAGCCATGCTAAATTATTTCCAGTGCTACAGACAATAATCGCAGGCTTTTATGAAATTGTACATGTACAATTCAGAGAATTGCTACTTAATCCGTGCATTAAATGAAAAAATTGAGAACGAAATACTTTTATAAAATAAAATAAATATTAATGATGCCAATTCATGATAGAGAGATAGCTTTCATCTCAATGGTCAACCAAAATTCCAAGCTGATTGTGCAATTTTATTTCTATTATAGGCCCACTATATGCGTGTATTTTTTTGGAATGATTCATATTAAGGCCATGCGCCAGCCTCACCTTCTCGCACCGATAAACAGTTCGATGCACTAAAAATTGTAAAACGTTGCAACAAAGCATATGTTAAAGTACAACCGAAATTTAATTGTAATGTAATGTGTGTGTAGGCCCTACCCGGCACCCAAAACATTTATGAAGAGTTTCTCAAGCAAAACTAAGCACTCTCTCTCTCTCTTTCTCTCTGAGATGCTACGATGACAGTCGGGCGGAACTCTGGACCCACGGATGCTACGATAGGCCTACATCTTAGCAAGATGGGCAAGTGCATCGTACGGAGCACCGGTGTTTATTAACGGAGTACTCACTATGAAATTCCGAATTTCTGAAGTCGCGGGTATTGAGATTTCGTGGCCTAAAATGGTCTATCATGATCTTGAATTATCTAAAATAGGTCTACTTCTAAGCAGCTATAGTATTGCTATACGTATCATAAATACACGATAAATACAAGAAACATGTCATTACTGCAGTTGAACACTGAAGGTATTTAATTACTTGGAAAATCAAGCGTTAAATGAACGAGAGCAGCTTGGTTCTCTTCACTTTCTAAATACATCACATAAAAGCTGTCGAACTCCGTATCCAATTAATAGGCAAAAATCTCAGGTTCGATAATCTCTAATTAGGTCCGACTGTCCTTCAGCTTGTTATAAGTTGAATCAAAACCGTTGTAAATTAGTCGATGAATCTAGTCAATTTCTGACTCATTTCTACATGAAAATTTTCAGTTTTTGCTGAACCTAAAATAAGCTAAAGTCTACTAAGTCAAGAATGCTTAAAACACAAGTTTCAACTTAACAGACATAGTCGTTTGTAAAGATGATTTTGACTGGGTTTTGTTGTTTTTGAAAATGATTGGAGCAAGAAATGATTCAAATATCAGAACTTTTAATGCATTCCATGGCCATATAGATATAATAATATGTATGTCTCACAATGCAAGCATTAAAATATGAAATAAGATTTCACGGAATTAAGCCTACATCATTAAGGCGCATTTTCAATGTGCATATGCAAATATCTCACCTAAGTCTATTTGTATTAATTGAATGCGACTAATCAATAAATTGATACAATATTGCTAGGTTGTCTAGACTAGCTTACGCTACATCTGTTGAACATGGCGTATTAGTCCGGCAGACAGAGCGAGTTTCTGCAGGGAACGAGGCCGAAATGAGACTTTCACAGAATAATGTCCCCTCTATGCCTACTATGAATTCGCGCGTCTGCCGAGTTCTAGTGAGTTCCTCTTCTTGTCAGACACGATCAAAGAAAAACACATGTTAATCCAATGGGCGGTAGATTGCAGTTTTTGTCAAAAATGAAGTTTTCTGTGTTTTCTCTTATCATTTAAAAAGTAACTGGTCTACAGCCATAGTTTTTGACATGGAATGTCTTCAGGTCATTTCCTATCAGGTTCTTGAACATTTATCTATGAAACTACATGCATTCAGATTTGACAAGCCTCCTACTGTCGGCAAGCACCAATATGATGGCCCACTTTATCCACATTGAATCACATTATCGCATTCATCGCCGATCAGAAGCACGATAATATCTCATACACATGATAAGAAATGACCTGAAGACATTCCATGTCAAAAACTGTGGCTTTGCACAAAATACTTTTTAGATGATAAGAGAAAACACAGAAAGCTTCATTTTTACCAAAACTGCAATCTGCCTCCCATTGGCTTAACATGAGTTTTTCTTTGATCGTGGCTGACAAGAAGAGGAACGCACTAGAACTAGGCAGACGCGCGAATTCATAGTAGTCATAGGGTTCGGCCTCGTTCCCTGCAGAAACTCGCTCTGGCTGCCGGACTGTATAGGCATTTTATAACTTTGTCAGTAGATGTGACTTACATGTGTTGCTTTAGATATAAATTTGATTAAATTATATAATTGATATAATTGATTTGATTTGATAATTGATTGATTTGATATAATTTGATTCTGTTTTTGTTCGTGTGTTGCATATGGAGGTCAGTGTATTTGCATCGGAGTTGAAAACTCCACTCCGGTGATACAGGAGTTCTGATGCAAACGCTGACTATGGATCTACACAGCGAGAAGCGTGGAATTAACCCAACCAAAATGGCAATTTTACATTTCAGCTTGCTTCTGCAGACATACATGTTTATGATAGTGATAAGTCGCAAGAATAGAATTCTCTGTGGTATTTTGTTTTCGCTTACTTAAGAAACGATTTAAGCGTGCGCTTGTCTTTCAAAAGCAAGGTGCTGTATAAATTTTTAAAGACCAACTTATACTTTCAAATTTCTGTAAAACACTGAACACATCTGCAACAAAATCACGGAATGTCATATATTGACAACATATATGACCACTACAATTGAAACCTCAAGATTTGAAATTGGTCATGAAAGCATTGATATGTATACATGTTTTGATGATAGCTAAGTCTGTCAGTTTCTGCATCTTCCAAAATCTCTGTTACACTGAGACTGGAGATTCGAACTCCAGATGCATGAAGACCGACATGATGCTGATTTAAGTAGATGGCAATTGATCATCTCATATAGCCCTAATTGATGGAATAGTACGCCAAGGAGTGCTAAGTAAGATTTCGAAGAATTATTTGTATTCTCAGGAGAATTTAGGTCTAAATCAAATATTTAGATCAAATAAAATTGAAAAAAAAATAAAAAAATCGTAGGAATGATAATGTGGCAACTGGGGCCCCAGCGTCGTTTTTTAGGCTTAATTGTAGCTATTTCCTAGCTTGCTACTCACTCTCTAATGTGGTATGGGCCTCCGATTATAAATTTGCAAAGGAATAAAGATGCGAGAAAGTTGTTGAAAACAAATCCTATCTGTAACTCGCGCTTTAAGTTGAGTATGCACCTATTTGGGATTTTCAGAATGGCAGTCGAACTGTGATCTGTACAGGGGTGCACCGAACTTACTTTGGCCGGCTTTGGCACACTGGCGGGTGCTTGGTTTCTGAAATTCTAGAAATAGATCACGCGTCTGCCGCGCAAGTAACGTTGTATCTGGCGCGCTCGGCTCTGGCCTCGTCGCACCTGGTCCTGACTTCGGTGCGCCTTGCCTCGCCTTCGGCGCAAATTTTTCAGTTATGTTATAAAACATCATACATCTGGCGCACTCGAAATTCGGAAGAATCTAAAAAATGAAAACTCCAGTGCGCTCTATGTACTGATTGAAGATGGGAGTGGCCATTACTGTACCTGGTCTGTTGCAATTTTGGTCTTGCGGCTAATACACCGACAAATCAGCTGAAACGTTGACATTGAATGCTGCATAGGCAGGAAACAACTAATTATCTAAAAAAATCGCTTAAATGTGGGAAATGCGTTTGCCTTGCTTCAAGGGTCACTAAGTTTTTCAAAACAACTTACCAGACGAAGAAAAACTGATCAGTTTTCAAGACACAGTGATGCTTATTTCTTGATGAAGGCCTATTGAGTTATTTGGAGTCCTCTAAAGCTACGAAACATGAGGCGCGGCAATAGATGAATAATAATAGACAGGCTCATCCGGTGAAATATTGTCACAGTTTTCTGATGTCTATGTTCCATTTAAATGTCTATGTTTTCAATAATGTTTCTATGATAGAATTATTAATTGATGAACTCTTAGTTCAAGGTCGGCATCAGCCAATCAGAGGCTCTTGACTCAGCATGACGTTTTGTGCGCCAACTTCGAATCACTCAAATCATCGATTCGTCTAGTGCGCTTGTGACTAACTTACTTACTTCTTTTGTTATGTAACATTTCGGTAAGTTATTGAAAACAATTAGAAAACTTGAGAACTTGCCTGAGCTTTTAATTATTTGCGGGACTAAATTCTACTACAATTCTACTACTATTACAAATATCCACTGTCTTACTGACTTTACATGTGGAAACGCAACATTTGCATGATGTCTGACTTATCTTTTTGACATATCTTTACAGACATATCATTGCCTATTGAGTATTTTTTCTCAGCCACTATGTGTAGAAACCCACTCGTCTCGGTTTGAGTGTTCAGGTCAGGGGTCGAAACACGACTAGACCAGTACCTGCTCATGGCTGACGGAGGAAGTATTATGTTTTATACCTTAATCGGTGGCTGAAATAGTGGTCTAAGTATTGTAATTCTAATCATGTAATTGTGGATGTCGACAAATGAAGAAATGCTAGATTCCATGAAGTATAGCCGGCGGATTAAGAAACTGGCGATAACAAATTCAAGTGGAGAAATTGCATTTACCATGTGTAGTCATAGATGCATAGTTCGATTGTTCTCGGAGTAGCAGTGTTTACTAGAGAGGTCTATTGTTTACCTCCATTACCCACTTTCCACTTGTCCACTACTACCATTAACCACCGTGTGTAGTCTCATTTGGAGTGTATCATCAGTTCACTTGTAAACGGTGTAGTAGCATAATTGTATTTCCATGTTTTATCTCCACTTTTCCAATTTTTATCCATCGGTCTCCTGTTGTTGTATAATACTCATTGTCAATTTTCTCAACACATGGTGACCATTGTCCTTTTTCTATTTCCAATACCAGCATCTGTAGTCGGTACAGACGGCTCAGAAGTATGTTTTGAGCGTGTATGAGGCAGTATTTGGAATCCATGGTAGTACAGCATGCCAACAATAAAAATGTGTGGTGTCACAGGTCTCAAGATTTCAATTTTTACCAGTAATTGTGCCAAAGCTGATCAATTTCAATTCGTTGCCACCAGAAAGATCCAATGTTTAGAACTGATTAATCCAATGGTTACAACAGTGCTGCATTTGTGCATTTACTGATTAGAGAACTACATCAGTCCTCATCCGGACTACTTCACATAATAATTTAGATTAGCAAACATTATGTTCCATCATAAATGGTTGCTGTGATGATTTTCATCATCGTATGGTAATTAGTAGATCAACGTCATGAATATCTCAAGACAAATCGAAAAGAAATTTAATCTATAGCAATTGATAATAAGTAGACTGCACATATCTATTTTCTTCGCTTTCTTTGATGATCAGCCATGTATAGGACAAACCACGTGTTTCATGGAATCATATGGAAATTTCAAAATATTTCATGTATTAAAACACGAAAAGTTGGTCGACATAGTGTGGCTTTAATTGCCGTGACCTTGACCAGCTGTCCAGTCTAGACCTTAATGATTAATGTTCGATGTCTATGCTCCTACT
>CAJQUW010012348.1:0-262749 GCA_907163375.1 Prostheceraeus crozeri
TTCCTGTAATTTGTACAAAACATATAGACATAATTGTCCACAATAAGTAGTTCCTGGTGTTTGAATTTGAAAAGTATTGTATGTTCCATTTCCAAGTAATTCTTTGACTTCATTTGTTGGAGGCAATCCATATGAGTCGAAATAGTAATTATCTCCATTTTTATTTCTTTCCCCTGCTGACCAATGTACTCCTTTTTGATCTGACGTGTGAAGATTTGTTATGAAATTTATAGATAGCTTATTTTTTAGGAATTGTAATTCGTCTCTCATTAGGATATGAAAATTCTTTATTCCTAACTGATTTGCGATCTTATTTAAATCGAAATTTGACGTGGTTTGTTTGCCGTATTGTTTTAAGAAATCATTTATGTTGCTCATTTTAAATGGAATAAAATGTATTGTTTAACAATGTTCCATTTTATTTTTATAAACTCTCATTAAGAGGATATTGATTGTTTTATCTGTATTAAGACAATAGCAACATCTGTTACCACATTTCTCAAACCGCATGATTTTTTTAGGCGATCATACGGGTTTTACATTCATAACATAGCGTTAATAACATAAAAGCAATCTATTAATTCATTCTCTGCTTTGAAGGAATATTCTGTTGTTATAGCAATCATTCAATACAATATCGCAGTATCGACAGTCGAGACCGATTGTCAAGCCAAAACCAGAAAAGTTTTGGTTCTGGTTCCGGATGTGGTTTGAGTGTTGGTCGATGAAATGATTTACAATGCGGTGCAATTTCCCCATTGTCATTCAAGTACATTTAATCATACCCGTCATGTCATACCCGTATGTTGTCAAGCAAACTTCATTCACCTACAATGCCGCTTTGCTTAGATCACCATTAATAATTTTCACTTACTACTGAAACGCACACACAATTCATAAAACGTGACACATTACAATCTTAGTTTAAATTTTATCGTCACAATGGTTGGATCTACTGAAAGATCTGTTCGATTGGAGACAAAGCGGAGAAGAATTCAGAAGTTAACAAGGGAAATCATACCTCCGCAAGCACGACGTAAAATATTCTTACACTTGGATATAGGAAGAATTTTTGAATGGATCGGAGACTCGCACATAAATTATACACTTGATAAGAAAATATTAAACTTAATTGAACAACGGCAGAAAGTAATATTTTCTTTAAATAGAACCTTATCACAAGAATAGGACGATCAAATTATTGAACAATCAACAACATCATCGAACAACGTCGATACAACAGGGCCGCCAACTTATGAACAAGTTATAAATCGAATTAACGAAGAACAAGCAGCACAACAGCAAGCAGCGCGACAACATTAAGTGAAAGTGTTAATGTTATTTGTTAGTACTAGTGAACATCCTTCATCGCTTGTTCATAATATTATTTCTTTTCATATACCTAACTCTATCTTTATGTTTATCAATGTTAATTTTTTCAATGTCCATTTCACTTGTTTTTAATTGAGATAACGAAGGATATATTCTTGAGGTTTCTTCCACTTTTGTTTCTTCCATTTTTAAAGAAATATTTTTAGACACATAATTTTAGATATCTCATATTTTAAAAACCTGAAAAATGGATAAAATTAATGAATTTAGACGTTTTTAAAAATACCAATTTTTTTGATGTTGTGTCCTGGAACGGTCATGATTTTGAGGATAAAAATAATTATAATCACAAATTTGAGATTCTTAACTTTTATGATTTTTCGGTGTCCCGGAACGGTCATGATTTTGGGAGTAAAAATAATCATAATCACAAATTTGAGATTCTTAACTTTTCTGATTTTTCGGTGTCCCGGAACGGTCATGATTTTGGGAGTAAAAATAATCATAATCACAAATTTGAGATTCTTAACTTTTCTGATTTTTTGGTGTCCTGGAACGGTCATGATTTTGGGAGTAAAAATAATCATAATCACAAATTTGAGATTCTTAACTTTTATGATTTTCGGTGTCCTGGAACGGTCATAATTTTGGGAGTAAAAATTGTAATTCTCAAATTTGAGATTTTGGAAAATTTGAAAAATTGTATTTTTAAAAACGCCTAAATTTATGAATTTAGATCTTCATAACCTGAAAAAATGACCAAAATTCTTAAATTTAGGTCTTCATAACCTGAAAAATGAGCAAAATTCTTAAATTTAGGTTCAAAAATACCAATTTTTCTGAATTTTTTGTTGTCCTGGAACGGTCTTCTTCCCATTACTTACCAGTGACAGGTTGCTTTTCATATGATCACGCTTAAGAAGATTCTCTTGTGGTTCAGCATGAAAGCAATAGCAGGTCAGTTGCCAATTTAACAAACATTAACTCTTCAAGGCTGTGATGACACGGACAATCTGTGAAATAATGTCATTTCCATCTGCTATATGCTATCATGATCAGTCAATTCCGTTGTAATTTCTTCAAAACTCCATAAATGCGCATATCTCACATTTGGAAACAATTCCGACTGTACATCTTTGTGTTCATTCAATAAAGTCGAAACTGTATACATATTGGGGATTTAATAAATGCGGAGTAACCACTCTACCTAATATATTTACGCTATGGTCGCCACTCTACCTACATACTCCTACTCTATGGTGGCGACTCAAAAAAGTATCTGTATACAGTGAAAATTTATATATGAAAAGATTCAGTTTCTTGCGGAGATTACGTTCCCGTGGTCCAAAAAATTATTTGAACAGTTTTAAAAAAGTCAAAATTATGCCAATTTAAATACTACCGAGATGACTCTCCTAAATAAGTAGTATGAAACAAGTTGGATATCGAAAGGAATGAATATTTCATAATAGGCATCCCAACATAGCAGAAATCAAGCTGATTATTAAGGGAATTTCATGCTCCGTATTTTAATGGAGGTCCTCATGAAAAAGTCGCGATATTATTCGTGCTTTCTTGGTTGAAATTTCAAGTTTTCAATTCAATTTTCACCGGCTTGATTTTATGATTCACTGTGTTCAGATTTCATTTCTTGAATCTGAATAGTAGTGTGGACCTACATCTTTCAAAGTTAATTGAAATCATTGTCTTTGAATATGTAATTTGCCATGCCAGTGGCAGCTGTTGCCTGATCACGCTTAAGAAGATCACTCTTGAGGTTGAGCAGGAAAGCAATAGCGCAGGTCATCGACTTGCTAATTAAACAAACATTTAGTGATGAAAATGTTCCGTAGAAAATTATGGAAAAGATTGAAAAAATTTGAAAATGTTGGAAAATTATGGAAAATTTTTGGAAAATTTTGAAAGTTTTGATTTTTTGTGATAGGCCCTATAATTTGAGCGCTTCCACTGCCGAGGCACCTGCGTACTAGTAAATTGGGTCTAAAGCTCATGATTTCATCATTATTTCGATTAAAGCGATCGTAGCAAAACGAGTCCCGTCCGCGGATTTTTGAACCTACCTTTGCCACCAGTGGCTATTGTACTAAATTGTTAGCATTCTTAATTATCACACAGACAGCGTTTGGGATAACGTGAATCTTGCTTTACAATGGGGGTATAATTTTATGCAATGTGAAAGATCTGGAGCAAAAATAATGTACTTCATTTTGGAGTTTGCTAATTGTTAGCTTGCAAGTTAAGCTTTATTATGCAGCGTTGATCATAGTGATGCAATTTCTCCATGTTTGATGAACATATTATGAAGTACAAGCACACAGTCCACGCAGCATTCATGACCGACCATATTGGAAGATATAAGACTGCAAGCTCGTGAGATATTTGGAAACCAAAGATATCTGTGATGAGTAAAAGAACATCTATGATATCTTCAAACTTCTGGCGCATTGTCCGATATCTTCGTTGAGGATACACATCCTCCATTTCTAGTTCAGATGGTTCAGATACTTCCAAATCGATTTCAGATGTGCCCAAATGAATTTCAGAGATGGTCCAGATGAATTGGAGATCTCCAGTTGAATTAAAGATCTTTTCAAAGTTGAGCTTTTCGTGACAGATATCTGAAATTCAGCTAGCGAAATCTGAAATCCATCTAATGTCTGAAATTCATTTGGAAAGATCTGAAATAGACATGGAAACGGTGCAGTTGGTCCAAAAGGTTAACATACAGGGATGATAGCATACAGTATGGATGATAGAGAAGTTTTCGGACTTTGAATATTACATAGTCTTTTCAGACGACTATAATAAGTCTCCAAAACAAAGGAAAAAACGTCAATCACCGAAAAATAAATTTCAAAATTGTCCAATGGAAAATTTTCCATTTGCATCACTACAAACATTACCTTGCCAAGGCTGTCAGACACGGACTATCTGTAAAGTAATATCATTTCCTTCTGCTTTATGCTATTATGATCAGTCAATTCCGTTGTAATTTCTTCAAAACTCCATAAATGCGCATATCTCACATTTGGAAACAATTCCGACTGTACATCTTTGTGTTCATTTAATAAAATCGAAACTGTATACACATTGGGGATTTAATAAATGACTCTACCTAATACCTACTCTATGGTCGACACTCTACCTATGTATCCCTACTCTATGGCCATGACAGCCTTGGAGATTTAATGTTTGTTTAATTACCAATTCGATGGGCTCCTATTACTTTCATGCTCAACCTCAAGAGTATTTTCTTAAGCGTGATCATATAACAGGCAACCTGCCACTGGTAGAGCAAAATCACATAATCAAAGACAATGATTTCATTCAACTTTGAAAGATGTCAATGGGTCCACATCACTATTCAGATCCAAGAAATAAAGCATGAATTTAGTAATCGAATAATAAAATCATGCCGATGAAAATTGAATTAAAAACTTGAAATTTCAGCCAAGAAAGCACGAATAATATGGCAACTTTTTCATGAGGACCTCCATTATAATGCGGAGCATGAAATTCCCTTGCAAATTAGCTTAATTTCCGCTTAGTTAGGATGCTTATTAGCAAATATTCATTCCTTTTGATATCCAACTTGTTGCATGCTACTTATATAGGAGAGTCATCTCGGTAGTATTTAAATTGGCATAATTTTGACTTTTTTAAAACTGTTCAAATAATTTTTTGGACCACGGGAACGTAATCTCCGCAAAAAAACTGAATCTTTTCATATAAAAATTTTCACGGTACAGATACTTTTTTGAGTCGACATCGACACCAAAGATATTTAATTGTTTAAAAGGGCTAGATGAGAAATAGATGCCTAGATTTGAACCAATTTCAGTACGGTCCGTGGCCAAAAAAGCATTACGGCAATGGGGCGAAATTGCTGTTTTGTCGGCTGAGCGGTGTGCAATGCGACAAAAAGCCTTGGAAATGGAACATGATGCAAAGCATAATTCACTGATACTATATGATAAGTTTCAAGAATATTCGTTCAGTAGTTTCTCAGAAAAAAATTGTTAAGCATGAGAGCGGTGATACAGCAATTTAGTGCAGTACTATCAATTTGGAAGAAAAAAATATTCACATGAAGACAGATGAGTATTGATAAACACACAAATCCCTCTATAGAATTCATGACTATTAATAAATTCAGTGAGAATCCGAATATTACACTGAGCGATTGGATATTAATAAGGCTCACCCATGTCAACAACGCTCTTCGAGTTATTCATCAGGCTGAAACTACATGGATCCATGTATTGCAAATAATTAACAGAGGGCATTTTAGGTCCAAGTGGAATCGATCATCGGATGTCTGTCAATGTCCATTGTATAACATGCGTAATATATGTTGTTTGCTTCTATTTGCTTAAGCCATTTTTTATATCAAATTTTCTGATAATTCATATATATTTTTTCTGTTGTATCAGGTAATTTCTTACCGGAAAATAACATTTACACGTTAGATTATTGCCAAGCTTGGCAATTGCGTTTGGCGTGGCCGGGCAACGGTGGGCACAGCAACGATGACAACCATAGCCAGGCTTCGTACTTATTACAAAGAAACAATCTTCATGATCAAAAGTAAAGACGCAATTCATTTTTCTGTTCAGAAAAGTCATTTAGTCATGTATTAGTTGAATTGTAAGTGAACTTCACTCTGCTTTTATCTAAGAATGAAACAATTGGTTTTCATTTCTATCATTCCTATATGACATGCGCTCTTCAGATTTAATAATCAACTCACATAAAATTATGCAATGAAGTCTAATTGAAAGAATTGTATCAACAGGCTGCTTTTATTTACAACTGGGTTTTGCAAGACATCTGAACAAAGTAGAAGAGACTATTATTTGTTGTAATTTGGACGCTGTTTTCAGACATGTATAAAAATTCCTTGATTTATTATTAAAATGTGTTTGGGTTCTGTAATTACTAAAAAGAGGTAATGAAAAGGAATATTGTACCTCGCTTACAAATATTTTCAAATTCATGCAAAATCAGCTGATTTTCGCTGGTTTCGTTGCACATAAAGCAAAAACACGTCTATTTCCTATCTATCCCTTATAATATTGAATATCTTTGGGTAACTCCACATTTATTAAATCCCCAATGTGTATGCACTTTCGATTTTATTAAATGAACTCAAGGAAGATGCATACAGTAAAAATTTTTATAACTAAAGATTCAGTTTTTTGCGGAGATTACGTTCCCGTGGTTCAAAAAATTATTTGAGAACTTTCAAAAAAGTCAAAATTATGCCAATTTAAATATTACCGTGATGACTCTCCTAAAAAAGTAGTATGAAACAAGTTTGATATGAAAAGGAATGAATATTTGCTGAAAAGCATCCTAACTAAGCGGAATTAAGCTAATTCGCAAGGGAATTTCATGATCCGTATTATTATGAAAGTCTTCATGAAAAAGTTGCCATATCATTCGTGCTTTCTTGGCTGAAATTTCAAGTTTTTAATTCAATTTTCATCGGCATGATTTTATTATTCGATTACTAAATTCATGCTTTATTTCTTGGATCTGAATAGTGATGTGGACCCATTTACATCTTTCAAAGTTGAATGAAATCATTGTCTTTCATTATGTGATTTTGCTGTGCCAGTTGCAGGTTGCCTGTGATATGATCACACTTGAGAAAATGCTCTTGAGGGTGAGCATGAAGGTAATAGGAACCCATCGAATTGCTAATTTAAAAAACATTATATCTCCAAGGCTGTCATGAGAATCTGTGAAAAACCATCATTCCTTCTGCTTTATGCTATCATGATAAGTCAATTCCGCTGTAATTTCTGCAAAACTGCAAAAATTTGCATATCTCACATTTGGTGACAATGTCACCTGTATCTCCTTTGAGTTCATTTAATAATACTTCTTTGAATAATACACATTAAGTCTATACACATTGCGGATTTAATAAATGCAGAATTGCTACTCTACCTAATATACTTACACTATGGTCATGACACCGAGCATCAGTAAAATACCAACATTCCTTCCGCATTACCATCATTGGGTGGTTGTTTCTTAAAAACTGCAAAAATTTGCACATAGACGTCGGATTGCATCATAGAGTATGTCACTACTCTATGGATCTAGCACTCTACCATATTTACTTATTCTATGGTCGAAAACGTCGGCACTCTACCTAAGTATATACTGACTCTATGGAATGAGTGTGTGCTTTAAACGCGAATTGATAGTTGTAATGCAAAGTTTGAATTTCGCTTTTATAGAGTCTAATAAAAAAGCTGTGAATAAAGACGAATCTTCCTTGTACTGTCGCCTAGTTTGCTCAAGAACATGTTATTCTTTCAACAAGTTGGAGTTGATGCTCTTATAAAATACTCCTATATTACTCTATATATTCTCTTATAATACTCTTGTACTCTTATACATACTCTTACTCTTATGTATGAAATGCTCTTATAAGATCTAACTCACGTCAAGGTGTTCCATCCATCCATGCGTCTAAAGTGAAGATGAGACAAAAAGCAAGAATTTTCACGTGATCATCATTGCGTCCCTGAGATTCATGTTAAGTGCATGAACGGACGAAGGAAACTGTCCTCAAAAATTCTCCAATAATAGTTTTTTTTAAGGAAAACATAAACACTACATTTGTGAGCAAAGTACTTTTATTTACATTTTTGTTTAACTAAGTATTGTTCAAAAATAATCATATGGGATCCTGTCAGAGAGATCAAGAGTTCCTTTAGTCTTTGAAGCGGGTTGTTTAGAGTTTGTTCTGACTGTGCGGTAGAGATGTTGTGTTTATGTCTGTACAGCAGGACATTTTTGATTATCATAGAGTGCTGGTGAACTTGCAATGTTCTTGCATGTATACAATGAAGGTTGATGATTGACATAAAAAGCAGTAATTATTCAGTTAATTCAATTGTGCATGCTCATTTATTTGATGGCTTCATCTTTGATTGCTTGAGTCTGTATTTTGGTTGCACTTTTATTCCGACTTGAAAACTGGTTCAAATATCTTTTACTTAAGATTATGTAGTGGAGCATGTTGAAAAGGAATCCTGGTAACTCGGTACCGAGTTGACCAGATACCTTCAAAAGTAGAGTAGGAGCACTCTCTAGCTATGGAAAGCAAATCTTACCTCAATGCTAAAATGATCAGTTTTGCTTCGCATATGATCCAATATGCTGCTTATGTTTTGTACTGAATGAATCACTGTGACAATGAAGACTGCCAATAGGCCTGATTCTTCGAATATGTAGATTATTTCTCTTGTGTTTTCAGATTCTTTAACGAGAACTAAATTTAGAAATTATGCCTTGTTATTAATGAAAAAGCTGACCTATGCGTCCTGAACATTACTTCATGAAGTTCAATACAATGACTTGAAGATTTTGCAAATCATTACTTGACAAGAAAAACAGACAACCAAGCATAACCTCTGTTTCAGGAAAAAGTGTGCAGGTGACAAGTGCTATTTCGAAAATGCGTTTCGGGGAACTTGTCACTTTATTGCAATTCACATTAGTAATTTCACATGTTTTTCTTTTCTGACAACCGATGGCCTGAGATTAACTCAATTAATTTTAGTGGTAGAACTTATCTACGTCCCCTTCTTTTTGTTTATAAGTTTTCCTATTTTCATACAATTTTGTGTTGTTTTCACGTCAAAATATTCTACGTATTTCTTTGAAATTGTTGTTTTAATTTCCGTCCGTCATGTCATTGTGCTAGTTGATAAGTGATTGTTATATTCGTTCTGTTTATTTAGGTAAGATTAATTTCTCGTCGCATTAACTTGCATGATCTATTATTGAGCACACAGGAATGTATGCATAATTTTTTTGCATATTTTCGCTGGTTAATGAATCTACAACCAAGGTTAAGGAATTGCAAGATCTATAATTGCGAAATCCAAAGCTGTGAATTCGATTAACGATGGTCAGAAGTAGTTTTGGAGAGGTTGCTACTGTAACAGAGCAAGTCCAAATAAGACTTTGTTCATATGTCTCAGATAAGTCAATTATAACGGATACAGTTACACAATCGAACTTTCCTATTTGCAGCTGCTGCTGAACCTCCCGCGAGTATGTCCATTGGAAGGGGTTTCGCAGGCCGTTTTAAGTTATCAACCACACCTTTACATGAAACATGAATTTAATTGTCAGAAGAATTCTTCCTCAAATTTTGATGGATAATGAGGAGGACAAATTGTTCTCCACTTGTCGGTAGGAATCTGGATCATGTGCGGTCATGCATTTGACCAAACTTGGAGAACAAGCGCTTTGGAATGCGGTGCTAGTTCTCGCTTCGCACGATGGCAACAATTTGTCAATAATAAGCAGAAAATTAGACGTACAAGAAGCAACATACAAAAAATGACAAATGACAAAGAGCACTAAAAGGACCTTATACCTAACAACTATTGCATGTATTCTTGTTGAATTGGAGCCCAATAGTTAAAACCCATGCATGAGAATTTTCTGCGGATCCGCGCAATTCCGCGGGGGCACCATAGTTCGGCAGCCAGAGTGAGTTCTGCAGAGGGCGAGGCCAAAAATGAGGCTTTCATAGAATGATGTACACCTTGTCCCTACTACGAATCTGCGCATCTGCCGAGTTCTTGTCAGACACGAATAAAGGGAAACACCAACGTAAATCCAATGGTAAAAGTGAAATTTTCTTTATTTTCTCTTATTAAGTGAAAAGTTCATAATCCCAGAGTCATAATTTTTAAGATGGAACTTCTTCATGTCATTTCCTATCATGTTCATGTACCCTGGATATGAATCTAAACAAATTCAGATTTGGCAAGCCTGCTAATGTCGGCAAACACAAACATTTTTAGGAATTTAGTTCAAATTTGACCACATTCCCGGATACACATGCCGATCAGAAGCACGATAATAGTAAATGCAAAGGCAGGAATTACAAAATTATTGAAAATTGGAATGACATGTAAGCCATCGCGATAAATCAACATTCTAAATATATTAAACTCACCGTAACATCATAGACATACATGCACCTATGAAATTAGAAACCATTTGTAGCCTACATTATGAAATCACTGAAAACATGGCTGCAACTTATTTCTCATGCTGAACCTCAACATTCTGCCGACCAGGCTCACGATGCAGTTATCTTCCGAAACGTAAAAAAGGAGGAATCCTAAGCTTGACCACTGGTCTGGCAAAAGTTCCAGTCAGGCCCTCAATGCGCCCAAGTGTAGAAATATTGTCTTCAGCTATAAAGATTGCTTCCTTGAAGCTGCTCCCTTTAATCTACCATTTCCTTTTTCTTGCAGTCCAGCTATGTAAGCATTTCTTTTGTCAAATTCCCCAAGACCTTGCGAAACTTTGCTATCATAGTCCAACACATGCCACGATTAGGAGCAAACTTTCCAACTTTATCAGCAACGTCTTAACTGTTGATAAATTCTCGCAACCGATAAAGTTCACGTTTGGTAGGCCGCGTCGCTCAACAAATTTATTGAGAGCAGTTAATAAGGCATCAATGCTCAACAAAGAAACCAACTCAAAATAAATGGCCCTTGTTGCAATGCACGCAAAAAGATTAATGTTCTGCTGATATGTGAAATTTTCACCGATAACCGATCGGCATAAAAATCAAATATCGGCCGAAATAATGGTTCATGTATCACATTCCATGTGAATGCGCAATAACGTACACCCATAATGTACTCGTGAACTTATCCTATCCACCTTCCAGACTCTGTATTACTCTCAGTGCACAACTAAACGTGTAAATATTTCATTGTAAAATGTTCTATTAATTTGTTTTTCATTGCAAAATATAGCCCCAATACATATATCGCAAAATAAAGAAGATTCATTAATGTAAATGTTCGTAATGGATAGATTATTCCAAAACGATGCTTTATTGTGGATTTGTAGTGCAGCTGACATTAGCATATTAAATTAGCGGTCCTGTTGAAATATGTCTTGAAAAGATAGCATCCGACTAAGTATTGTTGGATGGAGATATGAAATCTTGCTTTCTTGATAATAATGTAGGCCTGTCATCTAACGAGGTCAAATTTAGCAGCAAGTTCCATGTTGATAATCAAACTCCTTTCTCGGTAAATTGTGGTATAAGACATTGGCAATTAGCTGCTTCACTTTATGGGATACCACTCTGTTTCACACGCCAGTGAAAATATTGCTGTTTTCGCTTAACAAGGTTCTATTATCTCCGCTAAATTTGCTATTCAATTTGGACTGGCACATTAAGCCCAAATAATAGAAAATTATGAATCAATTATCCTAGGAATGTAAATACTCTTGAGTCTTTGTCAAGCTTTCAAAGGGACCTCAGGCTAATAGCTTATATTAGATAGGGGAGAGCGGGGTGCTATGGGCCACCCCCTGTAAGCTATACTTTCCAACCTGCAAACTAATTTTCGAGCATATGAGAACGAAGACATTGTAAAAAAATAGCATATGGTGTTTCTAACTACACAATTAACTTTTTTCAATTTTTTACCGCAAATTAGGCTTTTACGAAAATTTGAGTGTTTTTTTTGCGTATGTGTTTTTTTTCTCCTGAGCAAGTCATGTTTGAGCACCAATTGAGATTTTGGCTTTGGAGTTGTAGCATGGTGAATCATCTTCGAGAAAACAAAGCGGTTGGCTGAAATGTATTGCGCATTTTCTAGCAACAGTTGATTTTGTAGGTATACTTATGGTGGGGAGTTATGAGGAGTTACCCCAAAATTCATCGCAATACCTTAAAAGTCGCCAAAAAGAATCATGCTCAAGCGCAAACATACGTAGCCACCAGGAAAATGCGTTACAGTATGTTGTTGTGAAAAGTCACCGAAAGTTAAAGCGATGTAAGCAACAGGAAGCCAACAAGTCGAGACATCGGGTGAAAGAGAGTGATAGGCCTAGTTCGTATTTGAAGAACTGGCCTAAGGCATTTTATCTCACGTAATTACTTGGATTGCTATCTCCACGCAATTACTTGGATTGCTCTCTGAAGCTTCAATATTGTGAATTAATGAGTTGTTTAATGTAAGTGTTTTTATAGCATATTTACATCCAGTGTATCTGCAAACTAATATTCAGAAATTGGGGTAGATAACCAGCTAGAACGATTGTGAGTGGGATTCAAGCAGTTTACAGACTTCGTTTGGAGTTAAATCAATCTCCATCAGTGTTAATTTAGAGCTCTCACGCTGATTATTCTCAGTCATATCTTTGATTATCATGCCTTTGCATAGCAAGAAGGCTAAATTAGTCGTCATAATTTAAGTTCATTGCCCGTTAACAACCTATCTTAAAATCAAACAATTTATCGCTCTCATGTGTATGGAGCATCTTCAATTTTACTGTTATGGAACATGATTAAATTAATGTCGCATTTCTACAAATATTAATGGGTGGCCCATAACACCCCTAACTGGTGGCCCGTAACACCCCGAACTTTTGAAAACGCCAAATTCGTCCCTATTCAGGAAATTTCCTCAACAACAACAAAGGGAAACTGGTATTATGGGAAAATAACATAGGGAACCTTGCGCCTGTGTCCATAGCTAGTGATCAGGCGGAAAAAGTTGATCCTAGAGCAGAATTAGTGGCCTCTATCATCCCTTAAATTCAGGTGGTCCATAATACCCCGCTCTCCCTCCACCACACTATCATTCAGTCATGGTGCAGTCACATTTAAATTGGATAGTACATGTACATTGCAATGTACACAGTGTAATTGCATAGATACCATTACATTTATTTGATTTTATATTCATTCATATTTTAGATGTTCACTACATGTGTGTAGAAATTTCACAACATATATAGTTAAAATATCTAGAAGAGCCGGTAGGCGATTGCCAAAAAGTGGAGAAGAATTGTGTCAGCGGATCATTGTCAGGATTGACCAAGACGTGAACTCCTGTTATTAGGTCAAGTCTACATATGCAATCAAAATGAATGAGTTATCATCATCTTAAAAACTTTTAATTTGTGCATTTTTTAAATGATTAAAATCGGCAAAAATATCGACATTCCTGGAAGATAGCGGCCAATAACCGATTTGTTAAAAAATTTGCCGATTTTATGCTGATATGTCGGTGCATTCCTAATTAATATAAGCTTACTCTGTTACTCTGATCGCATATCAAATCCTTCACCAGTTTCAATGAACAATGGTCATGCATCATCAACTCCAGTCCTTAAAAGCGCTCAAGTCACACGATCTGCTGGAAGATCTGTCATGATTTGTGAACGCGCCTTTTGATTAAGCCGAGCGTATTTCATGCTCTTGCGCACAAAATGAGGCACTAGACCTCCTGCACTAACAATCCAAAATTTTGTCTAATAGAGGCAATCATTGCATCGACTCAATTTGCATTCATTTCAATATTGATTTATTATCATTAGCTGAAGATCTCTACCTACAATGTCTTCTCGTGAAAATATCGCAACATCGGTAATGTAAAATGAGACCTTTTTTGTGAGGATTGTTGTGTGTTTACCATCTTCAGCTCTCTGTGATCTACCGTCCGCATTGAGTAGTCCAAAATGATCGATGAATGCAGACAACGACAATAATCTGCTATTTGCTTGGTAGTGATCGAGCACTTTTCCACTTTTCAATGGAGAAATCTCGGCATAGAACTCACAACTTTGAACTTGTCTTAAATTTGCATTTAATCCGCTTTCTTTTTTTTCTGGCTGCAATTTTTCTCTTCCAGGACATTTTCAAAGATTGAATCTTAGACTGTGTGCTAAACTCATCAAAAGTCGATCGCACAACGAAAATCTTTCAGTGTCAATAATATGCATCCCACTCACACCCACCAACACTTACAATAAATCTTTGCTTCTTTACCTCTAGAGGTTGCTCGATCTCAACATCACGTTTAGGAGGCCACCCACTATCATTTTTGCTTAAACAATGGGAGACAATTGTACCACTGACCGCAGTCAATCTTATATTTTTCCATTAATCCCTCGTGATGCACAATCAGCTAGGTTGTCAGATGACATTACATGTCTCCACTTCCTTGGAGGAATAACTTATTGAATCTGAGATGCACGATTCGTAATAAAGCAATTCCTTTTCCATGGAAGATCTGCCTACGAAGATATGAAATTGGTAGAATCTGTCCATGCGACAATTTCAGAAATCGTTAGTCGAGACTTTTTATAGCTGCCAAAGTCTTGACAATAGCCAAGATACATGCAAAACTCTGCACAGCTCAGTGGTCGGATTTGGGCACGAATTCGTGCCCGGGCACGAATTTGTCGAAAGTGGGCACGAATACACGAAAAATGAGTTGGGACACGAAAATTGAACTTCCTGAAATTCGTGCCCATCTTTTTCTTAGAATCACCTGAAATTTCCAACACAATCTGTATTAATAGTTGAGTCGGAAAGAGTGAGGTTTTTAAAGATGTTAGTTACGAGCGTACTATTATTATTATTATTACTTTTCTTATGTACAAAATTTTTCGATCACCATCCAGCAATCATCTTCAGGTACAAAGGATTAATGTTAGTAGAAGTTTAAGCCAGTGGTCGGACCAGCTGCGAAAATCTGCGAAAATGTTAAAAAAATTAACTCGCTGCGAAAAAAATTGACTCGGTCCTGCGAAAAATTGAACCTTGTAATTCTTAAATTTAAATGAACTTATGTTGTCTAATAGAATGAACACTGGTCTGCAGGATGGAAAAGGCAAACTAATAACACTAATTAGCTTATTTTATCATTTAGTTAAAGCTTCATATTATTCACAGCGTCTTACATCTTGTAACAGGTTCAGCAAAATAGAAAAATTGCAGCAGTAGTTTCTAGCATCTACTGAGTTACTGTGGATGTTGTAACCGCATGCGAAATTTTCAAGGCCATGTTTAAGAAGTTGCCGACAGTTTTAAAGAAGAATGATAACCGACTTGATTTCAAATAATTTTGCAATTAATGTATAGAAGAAACAAATATAATTCAAATTAATATGAGTATTGTTGTCGGATACATGTATTTAAATTCATTTTGTACAGTCGCTCGATACCTGAAGTTCTGAAGGCAACTGGAGTCGTTTGCAGCGCTCGACATCCACACTTCCCATGAGATTTACGCATATTTTTTATATTCAGCTAACTATTTAACGGCCCTGATGGATGCAGAAAACACAATGTTTAGACTTGTGTTATCAGTTACATTGCCCTTAAGTTCTCCAAAGTATCATCGAACAGCTGGTGGTTTTGAAGATTACCCGAAAAGATCAAATCAAGAGATGAGTGATGTTAAATGAATGCACTCTCATCTTACTAGCGGTTCTTACCTTCCATTCAGAAAATCTGAAAACGCATTCTAAAGACGTGGATGCTGCGAAAAATTTACCCCATTTTTTACCATGTAGGCTAAAAATTTCATAGCTGGTCCTGGAAAATAGACTACTATGGAATTTTCACTTAAATGATGCAAAGTCCATAGAACTTTTATGTCCAAATCTCGAGACATCTGTTTTCGATGAACAGTGTGTGAGCGTTGACCTAACTGCCAACAATCAGTTCTGCCACACGTTGCCAATCACAGACAGTCTTCGAAAAAAAGTGTCGTTGGCCAAGTGGCATTTCAAGGCTTGTTTGAAAGAGCAAGTTGACCATCAGAAGAAGTTGGAAACAGTTACAGCAAGATAAGGAAAATAACTTTGTGACAATAAACTCGACGCTTCAGAACACTAAGAGATACAAGATAGAGGTGTTGTGTGCTAGGCAGTTTGTCTTCTTGCTTTATTATGCATTTATTATGCATTTTATTGTTTTGTGAGAGCAATCTCCATTCCATTGTTAGAGCAATAACTTTTCCGCGGCATGCATATCAAGTTCCAATGTCATACAAAAGTCCAACTTGTCAGCTATCTACGGTACATGACTGACAACAGACATGACATGTCATCAGACAATGGATGACCAAACAATTGGTAGCTGACCGTGAGCGAATCTTCACAGACGTATTTAACGCGGCATGAACAACGCCCGCTCACGCAATCTGGTCTCTCCAAGCGAAGTTGTCGGCGATAGCCGTTGACAGTGTTGCAGCCTATTTTCTATGTGCGAACTATCATCGAACTGCTGCGGACGTGATCACCACGGCTTGTGGTCCTGGAAGAATCTGGAGACTCTGTTGGTGCTGTGACTGTCTTATAACTGTGAACGTACCATCTGTCCTTGTAAGGACTGTTTGCACCAATTATTTATTTTCACAATATAATTTATCCACATTTTTCATTTACATTTTTCAATCATATGTTTTGGGAATATTAAGAAAATAATAACCCGTAACATATTTGGCGACCACACCAAGAGCCAGCTTTGTTTTCACTGACGCACAGCTCGCCTGAGAGCCGTCGGTTCTTCGAACTACCACTTCTTCCCAGTTAAGGTTCTGAACTTTTTCTTTTTTCGCTTCCTCGGTCCACTCTTTTTAAGTTAAGTCTTAAGGCTTAATAACTGTAGGCCTAAGCATAAGGCTAAAACTAACCGTGGGCAAGTTTTGAGCTATATATTTCTCGATTTTTTATCGCATTTTTTGATCTTCCTAAATAAAATAATTTTCTCGGGTTATTTAGTAAGGATTGTTAGGAATTAGCTAAGAACGTAAGAAATGGACTTCGATGCTAAAGAATTCCTTAAACAATTCAATGAAGCCCCAAATGTGCAACAGCTGAAGGAATTGAAGAAAGCGGAACTATTCGATGTTGGAATCCAGTTGCAATTGCCAGTTAAGATGACTATGCGAAAGGAGCAAATACTCCAGAGAATCAAAGGGCATTTCATCGAAGAAGGCAAGATAGAAAAGGATGTCCAAGGAGAGTTGCCGGAAAATTCCAATGTGTTGTTAGAATTGGAAGAAAAGCGATTAGAACGAGAATTGGAAGAAAAGCGATTAGAACGAGAATTGGAAGAAAAGCGATTAGAACGAGAACGAGAAGAAAAGCGATTAGAACGAGAAGAACGAAGAGAACAAAGGGAGGCCGAAAGAGAACAAAGGGATGCCGAAAGAGAACTCAGAGAAAAAGAGATGAATATGCAAAGAGAAATTGAAATAGAGAGAATAAGAACAAAAGCAGAAACTGAAAAAAGAAAATCAGAAGCATCATTAAAAGAAAATGCATCTATAGTTCCAAAGTTTTCCGAAAGAGACGTGGAACAATTTTTCCTGTGTTTTGAGAGGGTTGCTGAAACGGCAAACTGGCCAAAAGAAAAATGGACCTTCCTGATGCAGACAGTTTTAACTGGTAAAGCACAAAAGGCGTATGCAGCCTTACCTAATGGCGATGCCAAAGATTATGAAAAGGCAAAACAAGTAATCCTTGAAGCATATGAGTTGGTGCCAGAAGCCTACCGACAGAAATTCCGCTCATGGCAAAGAATGAAAGAGCAAAATCATTTACAATTTGCCAAAGATAAAGAAGTCTTATTTGATAAGTGGACGAGAGCCGAAAACGCCGATACGTTTGAGAAACTACGAAATGTCATCCTCATCGAAGAATTTAAGAACTGTTTGAATCCACAAATCAAAGTATATTTAGATGAGAGAATGCCACAAAACATAACCGAAGCAGCAAGAATCGCCGATCAATACGAATTGACGCATAAAAAGCCACGGTCGTATTACCATTACGAAAAGCCAAGGAACTATTACACAAGAAGTGCAGAAAAATATCATGAAGACAAAAGACAGGAAAAATATTATGAAGACAACAGACAATATGACAATAAAAACAAACAGCCAGAAGATATGAGAAAACGAGAAACGCCAAGATGGAAAATAGAATGTGAACACTGTAAGAGAAAGGGACATGCAAAAACAGAATGTTGGCAATTGCATGGACGACTAGAAAAGTACGATAGAAAGCCCGTAACGCTTGTTCGTGAAACGAACTGCCAACTTGAGACTGAGCAGGAAAAATCCTTTCCTACTAGTTTTTATGGTGTTCAGGTCAATGAGCATGATAGGTATACTTCAGTCGACGAAAGTGAACAACTAATTGAAGAAGGGAAGCAAGCTTTCACGAAAGACGGTCTAGCTGGTAATGATAAAGATGATTTATATCCAGTTACAGTATGGCGAGATACCGGAGCATTTCAATCATTAATAGTGAAAGACATAGTTCCAGTGTCACATGCTACATACACGGGATTATGTGTTCCACTCCGCGGCGTCGGAGGATGTATCTCAGCTCCACTGCATAAGTTGTACGTAAAAACCGAGATAGTGGAAGGTACCTTCATAATTGGTTTAGTCGATCGAGAAGAAATTCCTATTGAAGGGATCGATTTGATTGTTGGGAACGACTTAACCGGATGCAAAGTTCAGGTACCACGTATGATAACAGACATGAAAGAAATTGAAGCAAACGAAGGAGAAATAAAATATCATGAAGCGAAAGAGAATGAACTGAAAGAGATTGAACTAGCGAAAGAAAGTGTACAAACAACAGTATGTGCCGTCACAAGATCCATGAGTAAGAAAGAGAAATCAGAAAAAGAGAATGAAATTGATGAAAATATTGAAGAGAAAGAAATAACATTCGAAACGAATATAGATCGGTGTCAACTAATAAAAGAACAAGAAAGCGATGAAGAATTACAAAACATCTCCGCAGAACTGAACGAGAGTGATAAGAATGAGCGCATTTACTTTTACAAGCAAAATGGTATCCTATTTCGTTGCTGGAAACCAAGAGAAGCCACTCCTGAAGAAACATGGCAAGAAGTACATCAAATTGTAATACCTAAGTCATATCGACAAAAAGTCTTAAGCGTTGCACACGAAAACGTATTAAGTGGTCATCTCGGTGTACGCAAAACTCATTATCGAATATTGAAGCATTTTTACTGGCCGAAAATGTACAAAGATGTAGCTAACTTCTGTCGAACTTGTCATACATGTCAGATAGTTGGTAAACATCAGTTAGATCCCCCGAAAGAGCCGTTAATTCCAATCCCTGCGTGCGAAGAACCATTCAGAAATATCATTATTGATTGTGTTGGACCTTTACCACGAACCAAAATGGGACATGAATATCTATTTACAATTGTGTTCGTCAACCAGATTTCCAGAAGCTATCCCATTAAGAAGCATTAACGCCAAAAATATTTGTTCGGCTTTGATCAATTTCTTTACTATGGTGGGATTACCGAAAGTCATACGCTCAGATCAAGGCACGAACTTTACATCGAAGATATTTAGTCAAGTGTCAGAAGTACTTGGAGTAAAACATATTTGTTCAACTGCTTATCATCCAGAATCTCAAGGTGCGTTAGAACGATTCCATCAAACATTGAAAGTTATGATGAAAACTTACTGCGAAGAACATCAAAAAGACTGGAATTTAGGTATACCAATGCTATTATTTGCCATCCGCGAAACAGTTCAAGATTCACTCGGATTTAGTCCATTTGAATTAATTTACGGACATGAAGTTAGAGGACCCCTGAAGTTGATGAAAGAAAATATGCTCAGCGAAGAGAAGAAAAACACGAATTTGTTAGACTACGTGTCTGAGATCAAAGAAAGACTCACTGAGATACAAAAGTCTGCAAAGGCTAATCTAATAAATTCGCAAAGTAAAATGAAGAAGCAATTTGACAGAAACACAAAAGAAAGAACATTTCAGCAAGGTGAAAAAGTACTCTTATTATTGCCAATCTCGGGAGATCCGATGAAGGCAAGGTATCAAGGTCCTTATATGATACAAAAGAAAATAAGTGAAGTCAACTATGTTATAGAAACTCCGGATAGAAGAAAGAAACAAAGAATGTGTAACATAAATATGCTCAAGAAATATCACGACCGAGACGAAGAGTCAACAACTGAGTCAAACCCTTCTGATGCTGTGCCGGAGAGTCTGGTGTCAGCATCGCAGACGAATTTACCTGCACTGGGTGATAAAAAAGAAAATTCTACAGGCACTTCGATCACTATGATTGCGTCAGGGGAGTCTGCAGTGGCAACATCGCTGACGAACTTGGCATCGCCGGGTGATGCAGAAGAGGAAGTCAGTCTCATCATGCCAAGAATGAATAATTCAAAGATATTAGAAAATCTTGATAGCCATTTCCAGCATGTCGATTCCGAACAGAAAGAAAAGATAAAAGAAATAATTAAAGAGCACAAAGGAATATTTTCCGATCATCCGCAAATAACTACGTGGGCAGAACATGATGTCGAATTATCTGAAGAAAAGCCAATAAAACAGAGTCCGTACAGAATGAATCCAGAGAAGAGAGAAATTATAAAAAAGGAAGTAAAATATCTGAAAGATCATAACATAATAGAAAATAGCAACAGCAATTGGAGTTCACCATGCATTTTGGTACCAAAACCAGATAAAACTCATCGTTTTTGCACCGATTATAGAAAAGTAAATGAATTGACAATCGCAGACAATTATCCCTTGCCGAATATCGAGACTTGCATTGAACAAGTAGGAGATTCGAAAATAATCAGCAAGTTTGACTTATTGAAAGGATATTATCAAGTTCCTTTAACAGAAAGAGCAAAGCGAATTTCAGCCTTCGTCACCGAAGAGGGTTTATTTCAATACAAAGTTATGCCCTTCGGAATGAAAGATGCCGCATCAACATTTCAAAGACTAGCTAATAAAGTCATCGAAAATTTAGACAACTGCGCCGTATATATTGACGACATAATCGTTTATAGTAATGACTGGCCAGATCACTTGGAACAAATACGAAAATTATTCCAAAGAATCGGCGAGGCCGATTTAACAATCAACCTCAGCAAAAGCGAGATTGGGAAACAGTCGCTAAACTATTTAGGTTTTGAAATCGGACATGGGAAAATAAAACCTATTATGGCAAAAGTTCAAGCCGTTGTAAATTTTCCTGTACCTAACTCAAGAAAGGAACTAAGAAGATTCCTTGGTATGGCTGGGTATTATAGAAAATTTTGCAAAAATTACGCAGATGTTGTATACCCTTTGACAAGCCTCACGAGCCCAAAAATAAAATATACTTGGAGTAATGAATGCCAAGTAGCTTTCGAACAAGTCAAAACAATGCTGGCATCACCACCGATTTTATCAGTACCTACATTTGAAAAGCCATTCAAATTATATGTCGATGCTAGCGGCCTTGGTCTTGGTGCATTGTTGGCTCAAGATGATGAGGAAGGGAACGAGCATCCATTATCATATTATTCGAAGAAATTCAATCATTACGAAAGAAATTACAGTACGATTGAAAAAGAAGGCCTAGCTTTGGTTCAAAGTTTGAGACACTTTGCGTATTTCCTCAAAGGCCGGCGAGCTACTTTTGTTTACACAGATCACAATCCGTTAGTTTTCATTAACAGAATGAAAAATGACAATCAGAGACTTTTGAGATGGAGTCTGTTGTTACAGGAATATAATATTATCATTCAACATGTACCCGGGAGAGATAACATCATAGCAGATCGTTTGTCGAGAAGTTAAATAAAAATGTGATTTTTATTTTTTTTGGTGGGGCGTGTTGTGTGCTAGGCAGTTTGTCTTCTTGCTTTATTATGCATTTATTATGCATTTTATTGTTTTGTGAGAGCAATCTCCATTCCATTGTTAGAGCAATAACTTTTCCGCGGCATGCATATCAAGTTCCAATGTCATACAAAAGTCCAACTTGTCAGCTATCTACGGTACATGACTGACAACAGACATGACATGTCATCAGACAATGGATGACCAAACAATTGGTAGCTGACCGTGAGCGAATCTTCACAGACGTATTTAACGCGGCATGAACAACGCCCGCTCACGCAATCTGGTCTCTCCAAGCGAAGTTGTCGGCGATAGCCGTTGACAGTGTTGCAGCCTATCTTCTATGTGCGAACTATCATCGAACTGCTGCGGACGTGATCACCACGGCTTGTGGTCCTGGAAGAATCTGGAGACTCTGTTGGTGCTGTGACTGTCTTATAACTGTGAACGTACCATCTGTCCTTGTAAGGACTGTTTGCACCAATTATTTATTTTCACAATATAATTTATCCACATTTTTCATTTACATTTTTCAATCATATGTTTTGGGAATATTAAGAAAATAATAACCCGTAACAGAGGCATCGGACAAAAAGAAAAAAACACGAAGGAATGGAAGACATTAATATGATGTAGAACTATCGAGCCGGAGTTGACAATATTACAGGAAAGCACATTTTGGTCTGCTCGAATTAGATTCATTCGCACACAAGTTTTCGGCCTAAGACCTTCGTCTGTTGCAGAAATAATGTGATCATAATATTAATTCGGCTATCAATTGTTTCTGTAATTTCCTGCAACAGATGTTAAAATTTGATACTTGTGCAGTCGCAAATGATCGACTTCAGTTCCTCCACGTGCCGGTAAATTTGGGGTGGACCTATATCCTCGAGCTCGATGCATTCCGAGACGTAGAGAATTGATGGGAAATATCAGTGCAAACCAAGCAAGACAGCTGCGTGAGGATCAGGAGGAGTCAATGGAAAGAGAATATCATACTCAGAGACATCATGCTCAAGATTTTTATGTACAGTATTGTTGCATCTTTACAAGTTAAGATTTCCACACCGCTGAATTTCTACATCATCTGTTATTTCTCTTTCGATCCGTAATGATTACTTGTTTTCTTACGACGAGAACTTCTACTTTCTGTCAATTGCTGATTGGTTTATTTCCTGTTGTTGTGACCTTCCTCTCAGCGACTGTTATCAATTGGAACGGATCATGTCTTAAATGACATGTAATAACAAGAATTTTTGTTGGTGGTTTAGTTGTAAGGTTAGTCGACTTTTGGCTATATTTGCTACATACATATGTATGTACTAGTTGATAAGATGGATTTGGCAACAGAATGGTAGTTTTTTTAATTTAGGTAGTTTAGTATTAACGAAATGGCGAGTTCATGTAATCAGATGTTTGCGAAAAATCTTTTATGAGTCATCAATGACGAAGCGTAGTTACTTTCGAAAAATCTGGCTTATTACAAGAAAGCACTTAGTTGTGGAAATTGAACAAGACAGTTTGAAAAATCAGCTTCTCCCGACAGATATTGGGCGTTGGTCAAGTTTTGATAAGAGCGGTGTTTTGCTCTTCATAACCATGAAGTATGATGCTATAATTTGCTGGCATCAGTAGGCCTGCGAAAATTTCGTAGAGCTGCGAAAAAAATGGAAAAATCTCTGGCCCGACCACTGGTTTAAGCTATAAGGAATTTGAAAATGATATTTACAATGAGATGATGTGAAGGAATGTAGATATGAACAGGTTGTACTGGATTATATATCTTTTCCAGTAGCGTAAATAAATTGACCTGACAGGATGGATGAATTCTATGTTGGATGATATAGTGAAGAAATGATAAAGTTATTAGCAAAAGGAAATCACGGTAGCTGTCAAGTTCTGTTCTACTATTTATTGTTGGTTTACATTTGTTAATGATGAAAGCTTCACGGAATCTCAAATTTGTGTTGTCATGATTGTGATCCAGAATGTCAACATTGACGTCCGAATGTTGTACTTTGCACGTTTGAATATGTTTAAACACGGAAGATGGAGGGTTTGTGGTATGTTCCTTGAAGCGGGCGTGGAAAGGTCGTATGGTACTGCCAATATAAGATTTATTACATATGTTACAGTAGATCTTGTAGATAATGTTTTTTTGGTTGCATAATTCATTGTTTTTCATTTTGTAGTTAGCAAGAGAGCATAGTTGTGTTGTACCTGCTTCATTTCGTTTCAATTGTTGACGAAGTGTTTTATTACGTCATGCAAGTCGAACATTAAGTATGTGTTTTTGAAAAACGCGTTTTGTCCGTGAGTCAGTGTTATCTGAGATGTATGGGAAAGGGAAATACAGAACATTTTTATTCGTCCATTGATTGTTGTTTCGCTTTAGTTTTGTTGATTTTTTGTTCTGTTGCATTTTTGTTTCCGATTATATAATTTGTTCGCTATATCCACATGTACGTAACAGATCGTCAAAATCCTTCTTGTGCTTCATGCGTGTTGGTTTGTCTGAGGATCGACCAGAAATTCTCTACTTTTCATTTACAATGAAATTAATTTTAGTCTTAGTTGGCATGTGAGAATCAGAGTGTACGAAAATGCTCTTTTTAGCTGCTTTTTTTGTAGAATTCAAATCGTGCTTCATTGGATGAAGATATTGTCACTGTAAAATCAAGAAGACTTGAAAATCTTTTGTGCACAAGAAAAATAATGATAATTTTGTACATAAGAAAAATAATAATAATAACTAACATCTTTAAAAACCTGACTCTTTCCGACTCAACTATTACGCAATGACTGATCAGGGCATTTTCCAAATACAATCTGTATTAATAGCCGTACGCTTCATGCATTAATTCATTGTATGTATGAAAACAATTTAATTCATTGCTAATTCTGGAAATCAAATCTTTTTCAATTTTTTTTAAAAAAATAAAACGAAATAATATGCGTCATTCGATCGAGCTATATTTACTTCTCAGGTTCGTTCAGGGAACCACTTATCACTCTAGCACACCATTGTTTCATTTGCGTACAGAAGAAAACCAATCAGAAAAATGATAGGTGACTCGAGTAATTTGGTGGTAAACTCTAATTAAAGATAAATTTGATGGTATAGCATGCTCTTCCAATTTGGTGGCAGTATTTGATTATATACTGCAGACATGAAAGGAATTACCATGGGATTGGTACTATAATTTTTTCATTATTCATTCAACATATCAATAAGGCTATACCATTAATTTTTCTTGATAATTGATGCTGCCAATGAGTAGTAGGCCTGTGCCGATAATCTGAAGTTTAACTGAATATCCTATAACTTCAGAATTATAGAAAATTATCAACACAATAATCCATAATATAACTTATCCATGATTGCCACCGGACGATCAAATCTTCCCGCCATTTGAAGTCTAGTTCCATCCAAATTGTATAGGTCTATGAGATGAGACAGATCTTCCAGATGCAGTTCGGCTCCGTAAACTCCGTTCTTGTCGAAGAAGTCGTCTATTATAACGCGTTTCTCAATCGTTACTCGATAGTGGGCTACTGCCTCGAGCGCTCTCACTGAAATATTGTCACGTCGTTTGAAACAGGACCGCCAGTTCCAGCCAATTTTACTGTTATTTCCAGCCACTGTATTCGCAAAATGACTCATATCGATTGATTTCAATCGGAACCCTAAGCGGACCATATCTGTCGAATACTTCATTAACTCCCGCTCTTGGCTGTTGATTAGGGATCGTGGGTTACCAGGATTCGGATTGATAGAAGTTTTGACATGTCTTCTCAATGTAGTCTCGAGAATGACGTATTGCCTGACGGCTTTATAGATTGACATTCTGCTGACTGTTGCTTCCTTCTTAGCAGCAGCAATGTGTGTTCACCGATCCATGTCAGCCAAATAATGAAAAAATACTTGATTTTCAATGAATTAGCTAAGTATCCAGCAGGTGTATCTAATTTGATTGGCATTGAGTTTCTAACTTGCAGTAACTGTTCAGTCAATACATAGTTGTCTGTCGGCATTATATCATAAAATGTTGACTTTCCAACGATGTGTATGCATGAACAGCGAATTTTCGTCACATCTATGGTTATCTATACAAATAATATCGTGTAACATCACTTCCGCTGTAGAAATTTTGATCATTTTAGCATGATTGACGTAGGCCTACATATTACCTACATACTACTCGTACAGATTAGATATCCATGCGTGAAGTGTAGAATATAGGATTTCTTTAAGAAAGAAAATTATTTGATCAAATAAAATACCGGTACCTCGAAAATATAAGTGCCTCCGAATTAGCCGAGTTTACCCTTACAAAGATGCACGGGTCTCATCATCAAGTTGATCAATTGCCTACCTTTCATTTCGGTTCCTTTAACATCTTAGGCGATCAGCAGCAGGCGAACCCACGACCAAAGGCATGTCCAACCAAGCTTATCAAAGGCTTGAAGTAGTACAAACCAACTTACAAGCCAACATTACAAAATGAACAGAAAATCAAAGATGATGAAACGAAAGCACATATCAGAAGGATATGACGAGACTGAAAAGTCTGAAGGATGCAGATCTGAAGGTTCTTCTGAATGAAATGTCGAAACTAGTGGATGAGAAAAATTTGGAATCAGACAGACTATTTCAAAAGTTCATGAAAAGAAAGATCAGGGTTTACCTTGACAGTGATGATGATAATTCTGTTCCTAATAAGAATTGACTATAAACTTTTCCACGTAACATGCGTACTACGAATAATACTCGTACTTATAGCTGAATACAAAGTGCATTTCTAGGCATTTCGGCATATTTTTAGTTGACTAGTTTCTATTCGATGTACATGTAAATGCAACAAATGGGCATTTACGGGCTCAAAAAACAATATGAAGATTATGCAATTCAATTAGTGCGATTTATAGTCATGCATATGAAGCAGTGAGCTCTTTGAGCTGGTGGCATTGCATGGTCACGAATTTCGAGGGGTGGGCACGAAAATCCTGAAAATTCTTAATCCGACCACTGACAGCTTTAATCGCGGCATACTAATAGGCTTGACAGGAGCTACCTTGGTTTTTGTAGATAGTAACTGTGCATGAATGCGACAATGTTCATGCTCTGCTCCTGTAATTATTGCCGCAGTATATGCTATTTCCTGAATCGTCAATTCTGATGTTGCCGTGAGATCTCTTATCCACGATTGCCAATCATTGATGATGAAATCTGGAAGTGGATCATCCCAAGACCTACTGTGGATCTCACATTCATATAAGAAGCACTGGGATATTATTATCACAGGCGACAATAAATCAAGTGGATTGATTATACTTGTATATTTGTGAGATAACCGATAGTAGCGTTCTTTTGCAACGGAATTCACGGAATTTGAATTTACTATGATTTGAAAGCTATCTGAATGAAGATGGTGCCCAACGTATTCCAAGTGTTTTGACTGTATGCAGTACACCAGCATGATTTTCCAATGACAGTTCTCTGTAATGGGTATGATTGTTCCCCATAGCAGCTTGCAAATTTGAAGTTCAGTTACACAGCTCCAATTCATCTTTCGACAGGTGGTCGGTCAATTTGAATTGTAGCATGATGTCCTCTTCAGCTGTCGAAGGAAACAGTCGACAAGTAGTCGGCATAGAATCTCATAGTATGATGGAAGAAGTGATTTGATTGTATTGAACATGCGGCAATTCATGCAATGCCCGGAATGAATGGAATAAGCAGAATGAACACCGTAAGTTACCATTGTCATTCTGTATTGCGTGAATGGCTCGGTTTCATTCTTTCTTCATTTTATTCGATGATAATCCTGATGTTCCGGATGAAGAACTACTTGACGATGCGTCTTTACTGCATCGGAATCGTAATCTTATCAATGTATCAAAACGATTGTTTTGAAAATCTGATGGGACCATCAGAAAATTTCTTGAGGAAACACCGTCATCTGACTTAGCAGACCCATCAAAAACTACACGCTATTTCGCAGTTCTGCTTGATTCCGCTTTTACTTTGCTCTGAATGCTTTATATTTCGATTAAAATGCTGGTCTGCGTTAACCGCTTCAATTGATCACACTGCTGAGAATTCAATGTTAGGGTGGCCCCTTTGCATTTTATTCATCATCGTTGAAGCGCAGGAGCGTAGCAAAGTTAGGTGATGACGTTATCGCGGAAAACTCATCAATGAAACAGAGATAAGGATAACTATATGTGCGAAACAAGTATATGAAGATTACAAAGAAACAAAACATGCAGAGTCAACATGCATGCAGAGTTTACGCTGACACCGACTTCGTCAGGTCTTTGTTGACATGGAAGTTTAATTGACCTGCCTCGACCACGTAGCGCTCCCTCACCACAGCACAAAGGAGAAATGAGTGACTATGTTCACTTGACTTCAATATTCATATTTGACTTCTATATTTGAATAGAAGTGAGTATATTCATCATTTGAAATGTGATTTCAGAGAAGAATATCATTCATTAAGAATGTTGGTCAGCCATATTGCATTGCTCATCGATGCACTGTAAAAAATTGTATCTTCGGATTTGACAGATAAAGTATCTATCTAAGCTTAGTTATATAGCCAATCAAACAAATAATTTTCATGAAACAAATTGGGATAAAGATACTTGTGAATACAGTGACTCCTCGAGTTACGCCGTTAATTGGTTCCAGGAGTAACGACTTAAGTCGAATTTCGACGTAACTCGAATTTAGTCTGTAGGTCTACTGATGAAAAAGAGAATAGCCGTTTGTTGCGAAATAAGACGGTCTGTTGACTCGAGCTTTCGTCTAATGACAGTTTTCTCTTTTCTTTTTTTGATCAGATTCCGGAAAACTGCTGCACAAAAACTTTCTTTTCCTCATTGTGTACCGGTATTATTAATCTGTACTGTATATGTAATTACAATATTACACCTCTATTTATTAACTGCAATTATAAAATAAACAAACATCTTAAAAAAACAAATTTTTTACTAACACATGAATTACTATTATTGTAATTACGGAATGCTTGACATGTGTAAATGTTCCATCCATTGGATAATTGAATGTACATTTGTACATGCATGCACTATCCATTTATCAAATAATTATCCAGTGACGTCTGAACAGTTTTCTTCTTTTTCTCATAAAAAATGAGACGGTACGGAACAAGAGCATCATGTACAGCAGCCATAACTTTGGCAAAGCGCTTCTCATTAGGATCTTCCTATCAAAAAGTCGCACCTTTTAACACTTCGGCATTTTGCTAAAATTGACGTGCAGCATTTCTCGAAAAAGACTTAAATCACTTTTAAACATCTGTATTAAAAATCTGTAAAATCTGTAGAAAACAAGTGAACTGTAGATATACAGAATGAATAACGTAAGAAGATAGACGCGATTTGCGAGTTTGGTAAACAAAAGTTAATTTAAAAAACAGACTGTGTTTACTTGGTTGAAAATTGAAAAATCAATCAGGATTGAGCAATTTAACAGCATTAAGATCTTTACACATATCCCTGCGCACTTCAGGGCACGAGTCAAATGCACTTATTCCCGCACATGAATAGCAAGCGTTCAGTATTTCCGTCCGTAAGGCGTGACCTCTTTACTCTGAACACATCTTTGCTGCTGGGGAATGGTCTTTCTACAGAGGCACTGGACGGTATGCTAGCATTGAATTTCTTTAAAAGTTTCAGGAATACAGAGTTATCTCGGAAAGATTTATCGCTGAATTCTTCTTCTTTTTTCCAAATTCCTGATAGCCGGGAATGAAGCCTTCAAGAGTCAGTATGTATAGTTGACTTGACATCATGAGCTTAGCTCTCAACCGCATATTTATTAAAGAAGTCAACAGATTAGCGGACTTCCATGAGAGTAACGGAAGCTAAACTAATCGTTAACTTTTTTTAGAAAATTAAAAAGTTAAAAAAAGTTAACTTCCGTTAATTAACGGATTAACGGATCAGCGAAAGTTAACGGATTGTGCACAAATATGCTGGAATATCAGCAGCGATTACATATATAAAAGTACGTATAAAATAAATGCATAGCCGAGCTGTCAGATTCGTCACACATGCATGCACATCATTTGCAACTCGTACCTCATACAGGGGAGTTATGTATCCACGTTATATGAAATGTGTAGAGATCAAGTGAGGCCATTAAATGGAATTGCTTCATCACTCCAACTTTTTGCTCGTAACAATTGCCTCTAAGTCCCCACCAGGGTTGGTACAATTGCATAGTCATGCAATTGCAATTACAGTTGAACTTTTTCAATTACAATTATAATTACAATTACTTAAAAATCAAAATCTACAATTACAATTACAACTACAGGACCTAAATATTCAATTACAATAACAGTTACTTCAAAAGTTGTGATTAATTGCACAATTGCAATTACATCGATTTTCCGAACAATGTTAATCAATTATGAGTTAGTTGTCCAAAACGATGTCAAGTCTTATTAAATTTGATTTTGAGTACAAGATGGAGAGAGAAGTAGGGCCTATTGTCTATTGCAATTGCAACGTTGCAACCTTCCAATGATCTCTTTAAGGTGGAGCACACCAAAAGCTTTATCCTGATGAGCCATGATATGAGTATTATCTCGACGATGCAGCTACAGCAACCGCCAGAAACAGGATGAGTAGCCTCTCTCTGAGTCATTATTAACAGCAGGCAAGTATGTATTAAGGCAGACCTACAACTAAAAGCGGTGTTGACTCTCAAAAATAGGTTGCGCCATCTCCTATAAGGATCGTCCCATACCCATACACAGTCATTCTCCTACATGTACATTCTTTTATATCAAAGCTGGGCCTCACGCTTGTAAATACGTTGACCTCTCACCTTCTGAGCTTTAGAGGACGCGTTTATTAGAGGCGTAAATTATTAGAGTATAACTAATGTATAATTTCGAAAATGCCCATATTATGACATTTGTAATTTTGTATGTTCTGTTGTAGAGACTTATTTTAAAAATTCGGTTAAAACGCGCCACAGAATCAGAGGTATGTAGGCTGCAATTGTGCATGTAAGGATTGTGCGCTATATGTGAACTTATCGGCCTGTATCAACACTCAACAGTAGTCTAAGCCTGTGGAACATCACGTCATGGAAATTGATACCAGGCCTGTGCTGATTGCTGACTGCTCTTCAAGCTATCTCATCCATGTAGGTTATAGTGCGCGAGAAGTAGGATAAATGATTTCACTTGTGTTGGCTGAACATGGATTGAACAAAGCATAGTGCCTATTTTTTAAGCGTTACTGTATCTTATAACACATCATCATGCATCGTATCAGCAATCGGCATGCCTAGTTGCCTACTGTAGCCTATGTAAGAGGGGAATAATAGAGTCTGTAAAAAAGACATTCAGATAAATGAATTCACAACTTTTAGCTAGAAATTGTAGATTGAAAACTAGCATTTTAATCAATATAATTCAGAAGCACATCAAGATATAAAAACAAAAAGTGTGAAAATTGAATACATCAATTTTCAATATAGCAATCCCTGGATTTTGTCTATCGTGTAATAAAAGGAGAAAAGTAATTGACGTGTAATTGACAGACATTTTTCTTCAAATACAATTACAATTACATCATAAAAATTCGATTACAATTATAATTACAATTACAGTTGAACTTTCGCAATTGCAATTATAGTTACAATTACTTCAAAATCAAAATCTTCCATTACAATTACAGCTGCTTCACATAAAGTAATTAATTACACAAGTACAAAATTGCAATTACTGTAATTGTTCCAACTCTTGTCCCCACATAGGCTTTTCGTAAAGACATTTAAGGGCTTACTGCCCACATCTTCAAGAGGTTTCTATAAGTCAAGTGTAGCAGCATCCAGATGCGATGGCAGCATTCAGATAATTGTCAGAAAACCACCAGTATCACTCATTTTATGAAAATGAAAAGGGTAATGTTACTTTTTTGCACATATTTCATCTATGTACCATGAAAGGATTCGAGAGAAGACTTTTGGATGTGATGACGTGCCTTGCAGTTGATTTGGAAACAATGAGAGGACGCTACCTTTTATGTCAAATAAGCTTAATTGAAAATGTGTTCGCCTTGATCAATAGGCACATTGTAGCCATAATTTTGGCCCCCTATTTTTAGTTAATGAAACATGTTATGTAATTGGTAACTAAAAGATGGCTAAATTATTGAGACTTCACACCAAATTGAACCACTATAAAATATAAAAGATATCGGTTTTGATAAATGAAATATGCAAGATATGATGTAACTTCTCAGTCTTAAAGTTAATGAAATTAAGGTTAAACAAAATCATCAATAACTTATTGGACACATTGCGTGGTCTGGGCATTCTGACCGTCCGCATTTTCTTGTCTGATGGAAACCTGTAGAAGCGCAGCAATGCACCATGATGGTTGTCGAATATCGACCAACGATGAACATGTGACTTTTTCTTTCGACGCACAGTCGAATGGCGCATTTCAGCGCCATGCTTTTGTCCTCTACTCTCTATGCACCCAGTAGCGAATGATCTATCTTCCCTGCGCCTGTCCGTGATGACGTCATTATCAATTCTACTTTCTGCTGCTGTACGCAAACGATGCTGCTTGACATGGTGAGAGACGTCCTGTTCAACCAAGGAGAAGACAGAGAAAAGATTGAGACAAAGTCAAAAATACTACCGAACGATACACTTTTAAGCTCACCATTGTATTATTCTCAGCGTTGCCACCGGTGCGCGGATGAGGGGTTTGAAGTGCGCGTGCGCGGAACCTGCGCGGATCAAGGTCTCAGCAAAATATTCTTTTATTTGGGATTATAAATTTAGAAGAGACATATTTTTTGAAGTTCCAGTAGCTCATTTCTTGTAAATATACAACTAAACATTTTTTCTACTAGAACTACTACTTTGACTTAATTAAACTTGATTCAACTTTTAGGCTATCGATAAAAATGCAAGTAGGCCTATAGCTGAAAGTGACTTTGATTTGCTGTCCAAATTTTCTAACTAGTATTTGTGAGTTACATCGATTGGGATGTTTTGTTGATATTGAAATAACGTAATTTCATTCACATATGATAATAATAATAATAACTTAGTTTAAGCTCAAAACAGAATTAGTGCGGAACCTGTTATCGATGTGGTTGAGATAAAATGGTCATTCGTATCAATTAACTCAAAAGAAACAAATAGGTCGATTCATTTCTAAATTGGCTCATGTGCGCGGAAGTCAGGTTATGTGACTGTTATGACGTTTTGTATCAGTTCCTATGCTATAATCATCACATAGAGTATCACAATTATAGACGTTTGATTATTCACTTCTCATCATAGTATTGAGATCTTATTTGACACATGAATATTCTAAAGCCTGTGAAATTTATCTTAAAAATACGCGATAATTTGCATGCTGACCTTTTTGTAATAAGATGATATTATCCGTATGTTACTACTGAAACAAATTTGCTTTTTATTTCTATGAAATCTAGACCGGATTAGAAACAAGTTTCCAGCAAAAGAAACTTTCCTTTCGTAAATATTTTCTACGAAACAAATTACACCAGTCTACTGCTTAGTGCATAGTTTCCAGGAACAACGAACATGTTGTCCTCACGTAACAAAAGTAAGTCATCACGGATTTAATCTCCCAGTATATCATAGGCTTGATTTTACACCTTTATTTATACTACAGTGCATCGATACACTGCCTGCGAGGATGACATCGTCCTGCGCGGATGGGGTCTTGAGGCAACGCTGTATTCTTCATGTGTCAATTTTAGCTCAGCCGTGACTATAGCTGCATATGGTGGGATATTATATACAGGCATGAAAATATTCCGGGTTTTTGGAGGGGAGCAAAGAAAGAGCACTACCGATCTAGGTTAGCCAAATTGGCAAAATTAAGAAAGCTGTCATAAGCTAAGTGATTTTGTATTTCTTGGGATATTAACTATTATGTGTACCTTCAAAAGTAATCCTTGTTTTATGTTTTGCCTTGCTTCATGGATAGCTAAAGCTTTGTTTAGTTGTATCGGAAGGACCATTTGTGTTAAACTTAATGCTTATGATAATTTATATGATTGAATTAAAAATAAAATAATTTTGGAGTCCCATCTCTGTCTTATTTTAAATTTTCGGTTAATTTAACTGATAACTTATCCCGAAAAATATATACAGTATATTCTACAAGTTGCTTGAGATAGAAACTGTTTAAGACAGCCTGTCAGTCATAAAAGCTAAAAAGTAGCCATGGGCGAACCAGATATTATTGCCCATGAAGTTATGTCTGAGATGTGAGGAAATGCATTCTAACATCTAAAATCTCAAAAATTTTCCGAGCAAGCTCGGATATTATAGGCTCTCTCCGCAGGCCGCTCGCCATGAATTTTTGGATCTGTTAGATTTTCCGGGTTTTTATTTTCGGTCAATTTTCATGCCTGTATATAACATGCGGTAAAACTGTCGACGGAGCATAAGGCAGTATATAGGCAAATCGTACATCACAAAAGTTAATCCAGTTTTCTGTGACAACATCACTGATAGGCTCTCAGTTATTGAAGTATATACAGGTATCTGGTTCCATATCTTGATGTTTCTGTTTGTGGAGAAATAGAACCAAGTGTTGGACCAAAATCTGAATGATCCAAGGACCCGCTTGGATCATTCAGATGAAGAGACTGAATCGAATAAACCAATGCAGATTGATAAGGACATTATGAATCCTTTATCTTACAAAACATTATTCGACGATCTTATTTGACAATCACTAAGGCTTTGGAAATTCAGTCTATAAAGGCATTGTTCGTGTGGTTATTTTCTCAAGTTCACAACTTGTCGCGTTGCCATTCTCAGAAATCTTTCAAATCTTTGAATATTACCTGTTGGGTATGTGAAAGTGTGAATGCATCCCGATGCATGTATAGCGTTTGTAACAACAGAATCCAGAATCTACATGCACTTGTAGCCTCAACTTAACATCAACAGTCAGTGTTACTTCAAATGGCATGTTCTGTTTAATTTGTTTCTTTTCTGGAGTAGGGCCTACGTGAGTAGCAACGTCATGTTGAAAATAGGGATTCCATCGTCCAAATTGAGCAGTTTGACACTTAGTTCTGAATTCTTGTGTGACACTACTCTGTAAATTGAATAAATCACCTTTTATCAATTCAAAATAATTTCGGGGAAAATTAATTCTTGATTCCTGAGTTTTACCGTTGAAACCTACAGTCCGCATAGGGCACTTAAATCTAATTGTGATTGCTAGTAATTTGCTTCATGATACCGTTTTAGCCGGAGGAAGATGTAATCGATGGGAAGCAAGAATGTGAATTCTATCGATTTGCATGCCCCATTGAATATTGTTTAGGAATTTATTCGTCTGTCCTTGAGGTCAAAACTGAGCTGCTGATATTTTCAGCATTTATTACTGTCGGTTTCATTTCGCCGACCAATATTATTTCCGAGAAGCGATTATTTGAACTGATACAGCTTGAGCTCTCAAATGTATGTATGAGCTATTTCTATCAGAAGTCAGTTGTGAGATATTCATTAATACTTTAATTACAATACTATTTGCATAATAACTCTTGCTATTTTCGCATAAATCAGAGGTTCAACTTATCATAGTTTATCCTATTTCCGGCTAAGACTTCGACAGATGTTGATGACTGGCAGAAAGTAATGTGAAATACATTAATAAGGAGGAATTGTTTTAAAGAATACATGTACCCAACTGACCTAGCTGACACCTCACTGTAATATCCGGTCGCAAATAGTTCGTTCAATTGTCTTCCATTCTTCTCCGATAATCAGTATCGTAGGTGCAACAATAAGGATGTAATGCGTCACTTCGTTAATGGTCAATGTCTTCGTATAAGATGACAAGAAATTTTGATAGACTAACAGCTGACTACACCAAATAGTCAAATGAGTCATCGATGTCATGTGTGATAAGACAGGAACCGATATGTTTCCATAGTGCATTATCTGTTTTCTAAACTGCTTCTATTTTGCAGACCTTCCATAGAAAGCTACTTTTTGCTCTAAATGTTTTTTAGAAGAGGTGGGATTTACCACTATTTTGTCTCATGTAAAAGAAATAATTAGAAAAATAATCATTTTAGAAAAAGTAACGAAATAAGCTTGAAATAAGTAATGTAGGGCCTACATGGAATTTATAAACCTAGCTTTGATTACTTATGAATGAGTATGACGATGTTGCGGAGCATACAAAATAAAATCAAATATGAATTAATTTGGCTGTACTCGTAATGCCGAGATGGCATCTATAGGCCATTTTAGAAGTTGTTTAAACTGCATTGCATGCAGATGTCACAGTTCGAGGCAGGGATGCGGAGTCCTATCATTGTGATAGGACTCCGACTACGGGTGACAAGTATATTTAGCCTAGTTTTTTGAAAAATTAACTGGTAGCCTGCATCATAGATCATCATAGACTTACCTGAGCCTATCTTTAGTGATCATTTCTGCATCAATTATCAATCATTTTCGATGAAAGTTTATCAAATGTCGCTTTCAGCTGGATGCATATTACTCGGCTCCTCCCATCTTCTTGATATGTGCTTCACACGGGTTTTCTCCTGTCTCTACCAAGCCATGTCATGGCGACATTCAAAGGTGAAGCTTTTATGACCGAAGTGCATGAATTCGCGGATGGGTAGGCACTGCCTCTCATCAAGCTACGGTGCAACTTGTTTGTACTGTCCTATTCCAAGTTGAGTTGAATAGATGTGCAGATGATTCTCTGAAGTCTGCAAATGATAGACGCAGGGATACCTGTGTGCGCGAATTTCCAATATTCAGGTGGATTACTTTTAAACATACTACATTTTTGAGGTGCTATAATGTCGTATTTGCTTTTGGGCTGATGCAGGTATCACTACTATTACAGGGTGAGTCATAATGTGCGCAAAACTTCAAGGACTTGTAGCTCTGACCAAAATAATTATTCGAATTGAGTTTCTCTTCCATATTGTTTAGCATGTCATGGGGTTTTGCTGTGTGCAATATTATTTTTCTCTTTCAATTATTTGACAGTATTCTAGCTAATTTTGAATTCACTAGAATTTACCTAAATTTCACAATTTAAATCGTTCAAAATTCAAATTAAAAACAAATTTTCCAAAGGACTTCTTATAATTAAGCTTAGTACCGATGATAGACAATTTACAGCAAGTGTTCAAACAATCCTCCATCAGCCTCGACAACACATTGTGCTCTGACGAGCAAATGGTTAATGGCCCGTTGGAGCTCATCTGTTTCAAGATTTTGAACTTCTTCAAAGATTTTCTCCTTTAACTCATTAATGTTTCTCGGAACAAATTGGTGATACACGCGAGCCTTCAAAGTTCCCCACAAATAGTAGTCTAATGGGGACAAATCGGGAGACCGCGGTGGCCAAGGATGACCGTAACCACGACCAATCACTCGGTTTTCGGGGAATTTCGTTGATAGAAAGTCTCGTGCCTTCTTCGAGAAATGAGGAGGAGCTCCATCATGTTGGAATACGACAGACTTCAACTTCCGCCTCTTTTGCAGTTCAGGTATGAGGTGATCACGGAGCATGCTAGTGTAGTTTTCTTGATCCACAGTCGATTCGAAGAAGTGGGACTGCAATTTGAAGTTTGAAGAAATTGCCATCCAAACGCAAAGCTTTGGTGAGTGGAGATTCTTCGGCAAATTGCATCTTGGATTTTCGTATGCCCATATCACACAGTTGTGTCGGTTTACGAGCCCATCTAAACTAAAGTAAGCTTCATCAGACCAAAGAATGTTTGGCAGGATTTCCTCATTCTCCAATATCCACTTCGCGAAGTCAAGACGCTTCAGCTTGTCTTCTTCACTTATCGCCTGTGTTCGGGATATTCGGAATGGATGCATCCCGATTTGATGTAGGACTCGAACGACACTGCGTTGAGGGATAGCGGTTTCACGCGCGACTTGTCGAGAGCTAGTATGACCAAGTGGATTTGCAGCTTTAAGATTGGTGATCGACTTCTCGATAGCAGAGGAACGTTCATTGACAATGGACGGTCTACCAGGAGACTGGATGTCATGGAGAGTCTTTGTTGCCTCAAACTTCTGCATCAGTCGACTGATAGTTGAAGGTGGAAATGGATCATTGTGCAAGGACATCATTCTCTTATATGCACGTAGAGTAGCAGTTGGAGATTCGTTATTGGAATAGAACAATTTCACAATAGTCAATCTTGTTTCTAAGTCCATTGTTAACGAAAAAAAGACAATTTAGCTTTTGGCGCTGAAATTTCGCATATCTTAGTTAAATCAAACATTTCCTAATTGTAGGACAAATTCAAAATCTTCAAAAAACATAGATTGCTTGTTTGTGTCCAGATTGTTGGTTGAACGAAATAAAATGGATTGTGGAATCATTTTGATGTCATTGCGAATCACTAAACAGATGCAGAATCATGCCCAAAACTATGGTAATATTTCACCAACTGAGAAAATATGACATGATTCAATTTTCAAATTTTTATACTTAAAATTCATAGAAGTCTGTAGGATGTGACATCATACAAAACCCCAAGTCTTAACGAACAAAATGGCATTAAAATTAATGTCGAGTACCCCGTTTAGTAATCACAGGACATCACCAAAGTTTTGCGCACATTATGACTTGAACCGAAGGCGTTGTGAATCCCCATCACGGGTATTTTTAGATCGATATTGAAAAACAATTTCCTCGTTAAATCAATCTCGTCTACGTTTAACAATTGTTAACTATTGTATTGTAACAATTGGAACTATCTATTGTAAATTTAATGACAAAAAATATTTCTGCAAGACTCGCGCCCTCTTAAGTGCCATAAAATGTTGGAATGAGCGGTATAGATAAAAGTACGAAATTCAATGGTATTCATAAAATTTGATGAAGATGGAAAGATACTATGCATCAGGCATGTCGACAGAATGCCAACAGAAATAGTCCAATAAAGCGTATTATGATGAATAGCAGGATTCAATTGTCTTCGTTGGTGGTTCTATTCTATCGATGGACATTGAAATTTATCGTGAATGACAATGTATTTATATGACTAAATTAATATGATGAAAAGGTGAATCTTGCTGAAAGAATGTTTCCTTTCAATTCATAATAGTTTCAATTGTTTTTGCCTGTAAGTGAGGTTTGATCATGGAGTTAAAAGTGAAAATTCTATTTTGTATTAGTCATTCCTAGGGGGCGACATGAAAGATATTTCTTATTTTACAAACAAGTAAATTTTGTTTCACTGAATTTGCAAAAATCACAGCGTCAGCTTTGTGATCATCAAATCTCAATCCCTGATTGAGATCGGGATGTGATAGTTAATCAGTGTAGCAATGTATGGATGTCGGCTCATTTATATTGCAACCACAATTCTCAAAAGGCGAATCGCATTATCAGCATTGCCGAATTCAGGAATGATAGCGAGTTTCCTCTGACAGGAAACAATTATCAATAATTATGCATGAACTTCGTGATTTAGAAAATGATCAATATTTGACATAACATTTTGTTTATTTTTGAATGCCATTTACCAAAACTAAGGAATTACAATTCTTTTAGTTACAAGTAATTGTTAGTTCACACTTGCCACATTCACGAATACTAAATACGATTTAGTCTATTAAATTCTCTTCTGTCGTGTTAGAGGGCTTCTGATGGATAGGATGACTAACACAGAGATTCCAGTGCCACTCTCCTATTCGAACGTGCAAGGAGATGAAATTGCAATATCTATTACAGCATCTTTTTGTAGCAGACCCTTTGGCCATGCTTTTGTTATAAAATGTAGCATTACTACCTACCCAGCGACTTGATATCTATGATTGATCGGGCAGTGTGGCAGTTATCATTTGTACTAGAAACTGATTCTTTAAACATGCCTTTGAATAGATTTATATTAATTGCCATTAGTTAAGCGACATTGTTGTGTTGATGATTTCTATGATTGCTACCAAAAGTGCACAACCGTGCAGTTTTCGACATTGTCATAGACTTCCGTGACAAGATACATAAACTAATAGCAATGCGCTGTTGTAACCAAAATTCACACAGCAATCTCGTCCGCTAACGTGGATTCGATTGCTGTGTTCATTGTTCGCACAACAACCCTGCATTGCTTGTATACTTTCAAATTAGGCCTACATAGTGTACAATATAGACATCTGACAGCCAGGATAATATAAACTTTCAATAGTTTGCTATCTACTTACTGGGTAATGTTGCAGTTGCTAGCGGGCATTATGACGGATGGCAGTTCATTGAAATAGCATTACAGTTTCCGGGCAACATCGCCGAGTGGGTAATAATATCGATACAGTCCTCGGGTCATATGGTATTATTGCCCTCTTATATCGGGGTGCATCTATATATTATTATTGTATCATAGATTTTTAGGGCAGAAATGTCAGAAGATGTCTGACATTTCTGCTGGCACAGTAGGCTACATGATACAACGCTATTTTATGTTACTCTGAAGAAGTCTATGAATATTGCAATTATTGATTACTGTTAGTAACAGATAATGGAGAGATGGAGAAGTGGAGGTGCCATCGAGCATGGTCGTGATTTAGACGTGTGATTTCTCATTTCTTCTTTTCTCCTTTGTATTCATGTAAATATTACCTTTTGTAAGCGGGTACTTCCGTTCTATGTAGCCTGCCTGTCTTTTATTTCATTGTATACCATGTATATAAGACTGATATCTTTGATAATGCCCAGAAATTCATTAACGGCCCGGAAAATTCATGGCCTGGAAATGAAACCATAGAAATATTTCGCAACATGGCATACAATGATTATGACATCTACATTTTTCGGGCTGTCAATGAAATAAAAGACAGGCAGGCTACATAGAACGGAAACGCTAACGCGGCCCTCTAATTTGCCATTGACGCCCTCAAAACATAGCTGTCATCATATCATTGTCAAACTGTCATTATATCATTATACTCTATGTCTTTGTTTTTTTTATCTCGTTTCATTCTCATACTGTATGCCTATGTGAGATACAGTAGCCCTCCTCTTTCTGTGTTAATTCATGTAGACCTAGCATAGATATTTTACGACAATCTTCCAACTATATTCCTGTTGTGGTTGTGATGTCACTCGCTTGCATTCATGAGATACAGTCACTTCGTGTTGCACGTGAGTTTGACGGTTCATCGAGACATTCTGTAACTGATGAAGGTCATTAACTGAAAGCTCTTACCCATTTTAATAATACATTTCGAGCCCATCAAAGTGTTTTCTTACTTGCTTCAATTATTATTAATAATGGACAGATGTTAAAATCTTTGATTTACTTTGTTGAAGTCTATGAATGTCTGCTATCTCAATAGATGATAATTCATAAAAAGCCTGAAATTCAATGAATTTTTGCAATCTAGATAGATTTGAATTTCGGATTTCTGTCAAAAGTTGATTTGAAATATCCATTTGCCAATTTATTAATGGCTATCTGATACAGTGAGAATGCTATGTGAAACTGGCGGGTATGAAATGTTGCATTATTGCATTCCAATGCTGGGCAGAAATGCATTACTTCCTGATTTCAATCATTTATACGTACTCCAAAACCATTGAGAGTGACTTCCAATATCATTTTAACCATGTTTTCCTGTGTAGAAGTAGGACCCACTCATATTGTTGTTGTGAATCATTTAAATTCTTAAGTATGGTTAGTAGTGTTTTTGATGGTGTTGTGTTTGTAGTGAGTGTATTTTTATTCTAGTGGTTGAGCGCATTCGCGAAAATAGCTGCCAAAGACTTCTTTCTTACACGTACGACTGTTATTTTCTTTGCGGTTTTATGAACCTTTTTTTCCTTTCCATCATTTCCCTGAAGTTCTGTGAAGACACATGCCTTTTTAATAAAATTCTTCTTTCATTCATTCATTAATTTGCCGTCACTTCTAAAGCAAGTGATTTCTAAGTTAAAGAATTTCTCCGTGCACATTTTCTATCCCCTAACGGCAGTCCAATGTCAATTTCTGTTGTTTTACATTTGTTAAGATCATAGTGGTCGGTAACCAGTGTAATTTACTTGAGAGACATAGAGAGGACTTAATTTAACCATGATGACATGCTTTAGAGCCAAATCAGCGGATGTCGTTCAGTTAACACTGCGCTATCTGCACTGAGATAACTTTCTGTGTAAATGTTACTATCATTAGATTACTGGAAATGACTGAATGCGTAATGCATTTTATCTTGGGATTTACACGTAGGGACTCAATCCTTCACTTCCACCATTGACCCAGGCTTCTCTTCAACTGTTGTTTTATTACCAGAGAGTCAAAAATATTTCAACCTTGCCCGGCAGCTTGCTCGCACCTATCGGGGTGGAAACCTGAGGTGTTTACAAAAGAACGACTTGATTACAATAATCGAATATTTTTCGGAAAAACTTGAATATACGCAAAAGCTAAAACTAAAGCTGTAAGTCATGAAAGTTAAGATCAGACGATAGAGTTTCCCTCCCCGTATGGATAGGTTCAAAGTAATGCCTTTTATCCCAATCCTATTCAACAGCTGGTCTGCATGCTGCATTGTTCGAAATTGAAAGAAAGTAATGTGGTAGGACTTGTTGTTGACACTGTCGTGTCGTGTTGTGAAACAACAGCGTAATAAGAGAGATCATATTATTTATCTAAATGACAGACAATTTCAATCGAAACACCCAGCTCTCCTACCTGTCATTGAGATTACCAATGCGTACTGCGGGTATAATTATGTCAACAATGTCACACCAATCTTAACTAAAGATAGCGGAAGTTTCTATCAAATTCCAGTTTCCTTGTTGTGAAACTGTTCACCTGCTATCGAAATATGTATAGAGATAGTGAAGATCAGTAGTATCAAAGTGTTATCATCCAATTCATCTAATATAAGCGTTACAGAGGAATTCTCACGATTTTCGTTAATGGTATGACTGAAATTCTTTCACTTAATGCGCTGTATTATTCAAACCGACATTGGCATGATAAAAATTGCCATTGTGCGGCCTCTTCAATATCTTGATTTGAATATGGACGGACCTAAGCCGTATTCAACAGAGACTGGGTGATTCCTGGCTTCTTCTAACCTGGTTTCTACAAGCCTTAAGCCGCAATATTTTTTCCGCATTTTTTTAATCAAAGTTTGAGGGAAGATGACGAGCTTGTACACCAAAGGTGTCCCTCAACAGAGGGTTAAAAGCAAAGAAGCAGAAAATGGAAGAAAGAAAATTGGGGATGATGAGGAAATACAACTAAATAACTACACAATTTTCTAACAGTAAAGTGAAAATATGTATAACTCGTAATTGTCCAGCAAAATACTAAAACACTGAAAACTAAACTAAGATGGTTAATACTGAATGAACAAATAAGGGGGTGCATTTAGGATCATTGCTAAGGACCATTTATTTGATTTAAATTTCAAAGAAATTGTTCAATATCTTATTTCATTCATTTACATGATCGCTATCAGGAAAGTCGGATTTGGAGAGAAATGTGTGGACAACAACAGGCAGGAAGAAATCTGGGCTTTAAATGTGATTCGCATCGATAAAGCCCGCCCAGTTTTAACAGATATGAAACAAATGAAGGTTATAACATTGCATCGATTATTGCTGTACATACATTCCACAGCGCTTGTCATCATATAAAGAAGCGTTGACACGAACTGACGAGGTCTTCACTTACTTATGAGTAAAGGTATCATCATTTGCAATAAAGTTTTAAAATAATCACTTTTCTATCATCTTGAAAATTATGCAATTGTTAATGAATGATATCGATGCCAAATAGTTACGAGTTAAAGAGCTGTCGCCTACTGTTGATACTGTTGACACTGACGTCACGAATCGAATAAAAGATTGTTGGCGCATGTTTTTAAATACACGTAGTATTTCATTTGTGACGAGTGAAGAGGGAAGAAAGGTTCTGAGGTCAAGTTTGTCACATGCGGAGATGGTACGCGCTCTTAATTGCTTGACTATGGGATGAAAAATTTCATCCGTTGCAAAACAGCAACAATATTTACTGCTCTGGTTTTCTGACGTTGATTGCTTGTCTGTAAAACATGGCATTCAGCACATTAAGGTGACATCTAAAATATCTTGACCGCTAATACTGCTCGAATCAATCATTTTGCCATTTACCCATTTCTTTCATAGATAGGTAGTCAATGATTGAAATGATGAAAACATCGCATTGAGGTGCAATGTAATGCACAGTTATGCTGCTATCGTTTCCTTCAGCGTCAAAGGCATAAATTAAATAGCCTAATCCAAATCGGTATAATCGAAAAAAAATTAAAGCTCTGCAATATAAATTTGATTTTCACTTTTGGTTTTCAATTAACTTATCTTTCATATGAAACGACCGCTTACACGGGCGATTGCCCGAACCTCTCCGCTCTTTGATTTCTATATTCCTACGACACATTCGTCGCTAACACTTAAGTAACCCACAATTGGCTTATGCTCTTTTCAATGATGATGTCCGTTTTCACCAACTCGGTCATATTGTTGCCATAAAAAGCAATTCAAAATTGGCATTTGGTGTTGGGGAGAGTTGGCATATGGTGTGTAGGGGAGAGTTAGCATATGGTGTGTAGGGGAGCGTTTGCATATGGTGTGTAGAGGAGAGTTGGCATATGTTGTGGTGGGGAGACTTGGCATATGGTGTGATGGGGAGACTTGGCATATGGTGTTATGGGGAGACTTGGCATATAGTCTGTTGGAGAAAGTTGTCATGCCTTTTGAAAAAGACTTGCGCTAAATTGAACATCTGAAAACCTTCTATGGGGTCCTGTCTTCCATTTTGGTGACAGAGCTGCTAGCCATATACTATTAGAGATTATTTTAAGGCTTTTGAATGCTATTAATAACATTTCTAAATGGTAACGTGAGGTGGTGATTCGCCGTCAAGGAGAGCGACATCTCATCAGTTCCCTTGGATGACATTATTTCAGGCCACAAATAACCTCCCCTGGTGGAAGTGCGGGATTGTTAATGAATTTCCCGGGTCCGTCAAAGTCAAAGAATCATTAGAAATAGGTCCTCTGAATAATCGTTGTGTGAAATGCTGCAAAACGAAGATTGCGGAACAATGCAAGACTGTTTTCGATCTGATCTACAGCCTATATTTTTGTCTCTACAACTTTTTATTATATTACTTTTCTTTTGAAACTTAAAACATCTTACATTACTTGGAATTGCCATATTTTTTACATTGTGTCGGTTAACCGGTAAATCGATCACATCATTACTACAGGGTGGAGGCGAGCTTGGGAATCTGGGGCAGCCCGGGAATTCCAAAATAGAGCAATTTATATTTCTTCCTTGTCGCATATAAACAGGTGGTAATACAATGCTGTAACCGAAACCGAAACTCTCTTTTCCTGATGAAGTTTGGAGGTTGCTCATTGAATGGCATAAATAATATGATCAACGATGCTGTATCCAGGGAGATGTCCTCTAGAAAAACAAATTTGGTCTGTAAACAATAGTCTGGAGATATGACAAATTCGCCCTGGGATAGCCCGGAAATTTGAAGCCTATTTCAACTTGCCTTACAGTAACAAGCCTTATGCCAACTCTCCCCACCGCTAGGCCAACTCCGCCCTCTGACTGCGACTATAGAATGTCAAGTATATAGACTCTACTAACCATTCATGAATAAAGTTTTGATGAATGGCTCAGTATTGGTATATCACAAACTGTTCGCATTATCAACACCTTGCCTTCAATTACTAAGCAGTGATTGCATTTTTACAAAACATGGCACGTCACTCCAGTCTCTCCTTTTACATTACAAAGCTAATATTGATGTTGTGTTGTTTTCAGGTGGTCAAGTCGGAATGAACATCGAAGCTCCGACTGGTGAGCAGCTGTCTCAACTCCTCATAATCATCAGTAATGAGGAGAATCCGTTCACCATCCTCTTCCCGCTCATTCATATGTCCACCACATTCGCTGTCCTCAAGGACATGGTTTGGAGTCGAGCGCAGTTCATGAGCGAATATTCTGAAAGTCTAGGCAAATCTAATCATTACCATTGGGAGTTTGTCAATAAGGATGGGGAATTTGATACCGTTTTGATAATGGACGAGGCCACAAAAAGTCTGAATGACATAAATTGGAGTGTAGAGTTGGATGGAGAGTCAGAGAATCGAGTAAGTGAGCCAATTATTGATCGATCCGATATGAAGATGTCTGCAGCGCTGACAACTCAATATCTTCTACGGATGTTCCAGCTTTATCTTGAGCATGCAATTCCGTGTCTTAATATGCACTCAGAAGTCATATATCTCCCATCCTCTTCTTTTCACTTTTCTGTCCCCCTCTTGCCGCTTCTCAATCTTTCACCTTTTCCCCTTCCTTTAAGCTGTTACTCCCTCAGTTTATCTTCGTTTCCCTCTCCATTCTCCATTTTTAGTTTTTTGCTCCTCTCCTTTGCGATATCTCTTCTATCCTTCTTTACCTTATCTCTTTTCTTCTTAATAGTATCTGCTCTATCCTTCTTTGTGGCATATCCTCTTCCCTTTTTTGCTTTACAGTATCTATAGATTGAACTTTCTGGTGAGGTTACGAAATATTAGTGACCACCAGCAAACGTTCCATTGGCCCTTTTAAGGGCCAACTGTCTCTGCAGAGACACTGAACAACAAATAAAATTTCCCTCTTTGCAGTATCTATATTCTTTCCTTCTTCATAGCATCTCATCTCTCCTTCTTTGCTCTATCTTTTCTCTCCTTTGCCATATCTCCTTTCTTTGTAGTATGTTCTTTCCCTCTATGTAGTATCTATATTCTTTCCTTCTTCGTAGCATCTCATCTCTCCTTCTTTACAGCATCTCTTTTCTTATTATATGTTTTTGCTTCCCTTTCCTGTCTCCATTCCTTTTCTCCTTTAGATTTTTCTTCTTACTCAGCTCCTATGTTCGCTCCTGACTCTCTGGCTTCTCTGTCTCTTTCGTTTCTCGCCTCCTTTCATATCTTTTTCAAATTTCCGTCCTCTACCTTTTGTTCTTTCTCTTTTCACGTTTCTCCCCTTTCTCTATTTTTCTCTCCCTTTTCTTTTTTTCGCTTTCATAACCAATCTCGTTCTACATTCTTTTGTTTCTGCTGGTAAATAAAGTTTCTTTTCTCTTTTCATTTCGCTTGCTTCCCCTCCATTTCCTTCAACGTCTTATAGTTTTGTTCATACTTGGAAATACCAGCTATAAATCGTTTCTTTTTTATTTCAAGACCAATGGACGAACATACGTAAGTATTAATTGTTGATCTGACCATTAACACCAAGTTATGTCACAATGTAGTGCTCGGTATCATGTCAACACTGTTAATAAAAGTTAGCTTTCTACATTCTCCTGAGAAAGTCTTAGCAATTATCAACGTTCATATTTCTCAATTGACTTTCTCATTTGTTAATTGCGAAATTTCTTTAATTTCGTGCCATGAGGCATAACTTATCCAAAATAGTTTTTTCATTTTAAACTTTATTAACTCATTCACAGGCAAAGAAGCAATTGAAACTATACAAATAAAACCAACATTTTTCGGCAAAATTCACGCCATATTCAATGTCATTAGATATCAGAATTATCTGATTTTTCAAAATTTTGCCGAAAATGTTGGTCTTATTTGTATAGTCTCAATTGTTTCTTTGCCTGTAAATGAGATAATAAGGTCTAAAATGAAAAATTCATTTTGGACTTCGTCATTGAATCCTGCCTTTAAATGACGTCTTTATCACTTCAGATTGATACTTTATCAGGAGTGAATCATGTATACGGATGATGTTTACGAAGAAACATTGAGGAATGGAATGTAGGAAAAGTAGTGCACGTATGGATGGACTAGTTACACAGATACTTTCACTGGTAGACGTTGTATTGGTTGATAGAATTTGTAATGTTATTTTGATACAGCTCTTTCAAGGTGTATTAAAGGTTTTGTTCATGAGGCCTGGACGCCGGTACACTACTTACACAAACGGGAATATAATTGAAATAAGGTGGACTTCAGGTAACAAGTCCAATCTGCCTGTTAAGCGAAAGTATAGAACTTTGAATACGGTTCCTCAAAAACATTTTCAGTTTCTTTAATGGCAAGCATCATCCAGCGTATAAGATGTTGTCTATGAGTATTCCTTATGATTATCTTAGGGATGGAATGGCGCATTTGCAGGCTATCGGCATCCGGTCGGATACTCTCTTTATCCTGCAGATAATGTCAACTTGTAGATTAAAGTCATAAAATTTAATGACACATTCAAAACACTATTTATAAAGTAGAAAATTTAATTATCCAGCAGAATTTGCACAGCATCGTGCAGTGTACATTAAACACGTGAATATGCAGAGGAATGATAAAGATGACAGGAATTTACTGCTCTAGTCCAGTCTTGGCTGTATTACATGCGTGTCATCATTAGAGATCAAGTTTGAGATTCTTCCGAAAATATTACTACGAGTTAATTCGGAATACTAGATGCAAAATTCCTCGGACGCTAATGAAAGTCCTGCTAATAATCAGGTGTTCAAATCAGAAAATTACCATGATGACTTATTTTGAATAAATTTTCAATAAAGTAATTGATGAATCCCGAACTTCGGCAAATGATAACAGTAACAAAAATTTAATCGGTGCATCTGATTCTAGCAAGCCAATTATCGATAAAAGCTTTGTTGGTAAGGACAGAAAGAAATTTTCATTCGAATGTCCTGCTTCAGAATGTTGTCACCAGCCGGCATCCAGTCAAATGTTATCACATTTGGAGCGACATTGTCAGGGAATTTTTCCTGGTCACGTGCCAGAAGAGTCGGATCCCTTCAAGCCCATGGCTTACATGTTGCTGCCAATAAATGGGTGCTGGCATACGGTGATGCATATCCAGCTGCGAAGGAAAGTGCCTATCAAATGGCTTGGGAATTGGGATGATCTCCAATGTGACGGAAAGATACCAGACGGGATGACGACTATCTCCTTTGCTAGTGGGAAATGCTTAGTTTGGGTCCAATATCAGAAACCAAACAAGCAGAAACGACAAAGGTGAAGAAGTATAAAAGTATCACCGAGGCCTTTATTTTTCAGCCGGCGGCTATTGTAACGATTGGGGTGATGGGACATTCAACTGCACGGTTCATCACCGATCTTGGAAGGCGTCAACATCTGCCACAAATTATCCAAGAGAAGCCACTTGACTGAGGCAGAAGATCTGCATGAACAATCAAAGGGGGAAGACGGCTGCAATCCTTGATGCTAGACGTAGCTTTTCGCATTTATTTTATGTAGGCCTATTCAACTCTTTATGACTTGAAATATAACATTCAACTTTAATGGTGCCAACTGCCAATGTAGCTGCCAGTTCGGATAGACTCGTACCTTGAATCTTCTACGCTTCCATACCGAAGCACTGCCCAAAACAACTGTGCTCTTCTACTGCCTGTTTCAATAAACGGATAGCTATACAAGTTGAAACATCATATTTCCACAATTGGATGACAACACTTTATTTGCTTATTTTTCGACGTTTATGTGCCTAATGCATCAACAGTATATTGAAATTTTTTTTTTTTTACTGAATTTTCACCCCTAGCACAGCTATGAGCCATGAACGAAGCTAGGGGTTACTCAATGAAAAACTAATAAATTGTATTACTTTAAATAAATAAAAGAAAAAAAACAGATCTTCTAATCTGATTAAGCTGCCCCCATCAGAAACCTATTCGCACGCCTCTTGAAAGTATCAAGATTGTATTGGTCAGGGAAAGTGGTCTGGGGAAGCTGATTCCAAAGCTGTGCCGTGCGAACAAAAAAGCTTTTCGAGCGACTCACAGTACGTGCGCGTTCTAAGCTCACATTATAGCATGTGAGTGCATTAGCTCTGCGTGTGCTTCTGGAGAATATCTTAGGTTTGGGTACGCACTCATTTACTGCAGAGCTGCTTCTACCGAAATAGTACCTGTAGAAGAGACTGAGTGAAGCAACATCCCGTCTGACGGAGAGCGGCTGCAACTTGCTAGCAAGTTTTTCACCCATGAGATTCTTGACACGTTTCTCAACCCGTTCAAGGAGGTTAAGATGCGTTTGTGGGGCGCCTGCCCACAGATGACAACAATACTCCATCAGAGGACGAATAGTGGACTTGTAAAGATAGCAGACAGTCTGTGGTGGAAGATAGCTGCTGGCACGATAGAGACTACCAATGCGTTGAGCTGCCTGCTTGCTAATGGATTGGATGTACGGTTTCCATGACAAGTCTTTCGTAACCGCCAATCCAAGGAAGGAGATGGAATCTTGTTCTCTGATCCTATTATCTGACATCTTAATGCTATGATCATCATCTCCTTTAAGTCGTGAGTGCAGAATACTCTGAGTTTTTGAAGGATTGAAGGAAACAAGCCAATTGGCGCCCCATTCTGAGACCCTGCGTAAGTCTTCATTAAGAACGTCGCATAACTGCTGACGTTGCTGAGTGTTTTTAGCGAGTCGCTCATTGGAATTGAAGAGTGTTGTGTCATCTGCATACATCACCAATTTACTCACTAGGCAGTCTGGGAGGTCGTTGATGTACAGCAGAAAAAGAGTGGGTCCCAAAATTGACCCTTGAGGAACTCCTGCATTGACAAACTTGGTGGAAGACTTTTGGCCATCTAAGACGACAGATATCTGCCGGTCACTAAGGAAAGAAGCAAGAAGTTTGTGGAGTTGATCAGCAACTCCATAGGACTTTAGCTTCATAAGGAGTCCCTGATGCCAGACTTTATCGAATGCCTTGGAAATATCCAAGGCAACTGATCTCGTCTCACCTTGTCTGTCAAGGACACGACTCACATGTTCAGTGACATATGAAAGAAGATCTGCAGTTGATCGAGAGTGCCTGAAGCCATACTGTTCTTCTGATAGAAGGTTCTGAGTTTCAAGGAAGTTAACAATGTGTTGGTTAATCACTGCTTCAAAAATCTTGCCAGCAATTGCAAGCAGGCTGATAGGACGGTAACTAGATGGAAGAGATGAGTCAGAACCTTTCTTTGGAACTGGAACCACGGAAGCTACTTTCCAACAAGAGGGAAACTCACCGGTGGATACACATCTACTGAACAGTTTAGATAAAAGTGGAGAAAGCTCAGGTGAGAGATGCTTGAAGACCGAAACCGGGATGCCGTCTGGTCCACTAGACTTAGAGCTATCGAGACCGGCGATGATCTTTTTGACGTTTCGGACTGTGACTGAAGGAGGACTAACTGTCTCATCAGTGCGCGTGGGAATTGGAGGTGGAATTCTACCTCCATCGTCTAATGACGAATTCTTCGCAAACTCTTTGCAAAGAAGCTCGGCTTTGTCTGCTGAGGTTGTCGCCATAGAAGTACTGACTTCGGCATGACGGAGTGCTGGGATGGAGGATTTGTTCCTATTGGTGACACTGTTGTAAATCCTCCAGAAGTCCTTAGAGCCAAGCTTTTGGGTAGCAATGGATTTCCGTACATACAAAGCGTAACGGCTTTTGGCCTGATGTATGGTTTCCTTACAATGTCTACGTGCAGTTTTGTACAATTCAAGATTGCCAGCGCTACTGTCACGCTTATACTTATGGAAAAAGTGGTCACGCTGGCAACTTGCAGCTGCACATTCTGGTGTAAACCAAGGTTGTGAGTGGGGCTTCATTTGGAAAGTACGGTGAGGAATGTAGGCCAACATCCCTATCTGAAGCCACTCTGTCAGTTCTTGCGCCGACTTGTGGACGTTCTCGCTCAGAATCAAATTCTCAGCTTGAACTTGACTAAGAAAAGTGCGGAAGCCACACCAGTCTGCTTTGGAGAATTGATAAACTGTTCTATGGAAGGGTGTAGACGGTGTGGAGCAAACTTGTTTGCCAGAAACTGTGATAACACAGTGATCAGACGTGCCGAGGGGAGAAGTAACCTTGTGTGAAAAACAAGTTGGATTTGAGGTGAGAAACAGGTCAAGGAGATATCCAGTATCCCCAGCTCGGTCAGGCACTCTGGTAGGACAAGTGACAATTTGACTAAGGTTGTGAGAGACAGCGAAATCCTGGGCTGCCTGACCGGAGAGATCGGTGGTGCGTGAGTGCACAAGCCAGTCAACATTGTGCACGTTGAAGTCACCAAAAACGGCAACTTCAGCGCTGGGATAATCTTGTAGAAGAGAATCGATCTTGTCAGAAAGAACATTGAAAATATCCGCATTAGTTGATGGAGAGCGGTATAGGAAAAATAGAAGAAGAGTGGTCTTCTGCAGCGGCGCAATGAAGGCAAGATACTCATGCCTTGGATCCTCTGAGCTACAAAGCCTTCTCAAGGGAAGGCTTGTCTTGGCATAGACTCCAAGACCATGACAAGGTGCTTTATCCATCCGGTGAAATATGTATCCATCAGGAGTAACGTCGCTTGATGACACACTGGGATCAAATGCGTGTACCTCCATGTCAAGTTAATCATGGGCATTGATAGTACTTTTATTTCAAAAATATTAAACATATCAATAATATGAATGATCGATATAACTGCAAGGAGACGTATGCATCAGGCAATCAGTCTTATATAAGGTTCAGGCCATTGAAAAAGTATGCGATTTTCGGGTCACAGTTTGCTCATCCTTTCCATCCCTCCTATGAGCTGGTCAATATGTAGGAAATAGAGATGCCTTCGGGAAAAGATTACTCGGTAGTATGATCAATCACATATTCAGTCACCTGAACACTCGAATTAACTTAATCAACACTTGAACACTTAAATTAATTGAGTTTCAACGTAGTGGTTGGTCTGGTTTAGTGAAGTGACTAGTCTTATCAATGGTAGTGTATTGTATGAATCACATTTATAGTTTGTTGAACATATTAAACTCGCATTCGTAAATTTATTCTTATTGCAGATCTAATTAATACAGAGCACACGTTAAAAAACTTTCTCTGCCGCCGCAAGCCTTGTGTAATGAAAGTTAGTAAATAATACTTAAAATATTAATTATTCAAATTATGAACATTTCTACGAATTATAATACAGACAGCTGACCTTGACCGTGTGTAAATATTGATGCGATTGAAAAGCACTCTAATCACCTGTGTCGATCGAAGAGGCTTGAAAGGATGCTTCGAATTGTTGTTCAGTTAACGTTTCAAAACAAAATTCGGATGTGATCTCTTTATCGTACAAAATGTGAATCACGATAAATTTGATGCTGCAAAACCAGATCCGTTATGATTCCTGTGTATGACAGTAATACTTTGATTATTCTTTAGCGATATTAAATAATTTCTTAAACCTCTAATGGAATACCACATGTGACACTCGCAGACCGCCACCTACATGCGGTTTCAAAACTATACCGCCACACTCTGTATATATATTTTTGGTAGAACAAGTAGTCTACCGAAGAATTTGACTTCGTATAGGGGTTACATTTATTTTACCAATTATAATCTCACTTATTCGCTGTATATTCCCACGAAGGCCTTCCTGCTTGAAACTCTCGAGAGATTCAGCTCGAGAATTGGCCACGTCAAGGATCCAAATACCTGCGCGGTCACCAATTTGATAGTAAAAGAGTGCGAATCGACGCAATAGGACAGTGTTTTTGAGGCACTTCCATCATAGAATTAGATCAATTCTTTCAGTTTACTAGAAGTACAGACTAATTCAAAACGATGGCACATGCTGGAAATTAGTAAGTGGGAAAAATGAATTCCTAATACTTTACAGAGATAAGAAAAAAGTCGTGCGTCGCTTGCGGATTGCTGTAAATTCCATTTAAGTGCTTCGATTGCCACGACCTCTTCAGATTCGAAGAATTTGAATCATTGCGAACAAATTTTCTGTATAACGTTAGTCCTTCCGATGATTATTTAAAAAGATAACAGGTGCACGAAAATTGGTTCACCTGATGATTTCACCACCCTCAACTCAGCATTTCTCACTGAATGGAACTTAGACAGCGATTTGTGACGGAAATAATATTACAGCACTTACGCTACTCATTGGCTGCTGTCCAAAAGCCGACTGACAACTTATTGTATGTGTGTGACATTTCCAAATGGCATGCAATACAGGAATCTTCCCTTCTAGGGAACAAAGACTGAATGAGTGAGCAAGTTGTCTAATTCTGAGACTTCTGTAGTCTGTACAACAAAACTGCAGGATGGAAAATCTAGATATTAAGATGGATCAACGTTTTTTTATCATCGAAAATTTAAATTCATGCTTCATCAGTTTTAAATGATGAAGATGCCATTTTTTCGAAGCATTTGCTGCAGGTATTTTGGTCAAACATGTAAGGTCTATCGAGTGGCACATGTGATTTCTGCTATTGTATTTATATTCCGATTTCTAGGGTGCATGTCAAAAGTTCTATGGTAGAATTCACGTCACCCGCATAAAACACTTTATGAAACCTTGGTCCAGAGTCACGAAAAGTCGTCACTTGGTTTTGCAAGCCATCCGCACATATAACTATCATGTAGGCCTCAATCTGTGATTTTTATCGCGTTTCACTTGTATCAGTGGTTGATAACAGCCCGCGAGCGAGTGACATCATGGTTATCTTATGTCGTCTTTAGTCAACACAGGCATCCTTCCTATATATGAGATCATTTGTTGTGAGAATTGATAAAATATCATGGTAAATGAAGTTTGAACGTCACTACTCCCCCATGCTGGGGACCTGGACGGTGCTGACATAGGCTTCTGACTTTTCTGGAGCGTTGTAGTACCGGACCCGGTCCGCATCGACCCTAACATATCAGACCCAGACCCGGCCCAGATGAATTTTGTATTTGGTCTCGGGTGACAAAGTTCATCATTTTGGGCGCTTTACCATCCATAATGGAAAGATAAGTTACTTTTGTTGAGTGTAATCGCCTTAAGAATCATTTCAAAAAGCTAATTTTTGATTACCTAATCGTATGCTGCAGGGCCTTGTTCCATCTGTAAGTAAATTGATTACTGCTGAACAGTAAGGCGAATTTATAGACATCTGATACAAATTTTTATTTCTTCTATGTATTACACATGTACAATGTACATATATAACACGTTTGTCTATCACAAATATATTGGATCTTACTTGATATACCGATAACTGCCTATTCTTCAGTTTATATCAGCCTTATTATCAGTTTAGACGGTAGTCTGATTCAGATCCAGAGAGTGACTTTTTCGAACTAAGCCACAGAACTTTTTAACAATGCAATTAGCTTATCGGCGATCGGCAGAATGCGGCTTGTACTCTACTCTACACGCTCGCTTTGATAATCTAGATTACCCATCTCAGTCAATCTTAAGAAGTTGGCGTCATCCAGGACTCGTGGAATATTGATTAACCATTGTTCTCAAGCAAAATGGACGTATAGATAATGCTAAACACATGATGAATTGTCATGTTCTCTCTTTATAACTCGCTATGCATTGACATTACTCTTACAAAGCGGTAGTAGCGGTAGATAATGGCGCACCTTTATGTATGCAGGCTAAGCAGCAATTCAACTAAAAATTTCGCTTATTTCCATTGTAAAAGATAATCAGTATGCAGCATTTAGATATCTGCGATATTATATAATCTCAGGAGGTGTGATAAAGACAACAAGTATTCTGTGAAGCCAGAAGGTCAAGAAAATGTAAACAATCCGAGGGCGGCCTCGGAATTCTACATTTTCTTTCCCTTCTGTCTTTATAGAATACTTTTTTTGCATGTCACTATCCATGCTGTATTCTGCGCCCCGCATTCGCATGAAATGCTGATAGCATATTATGCCTATTGTGTCATTACTAGAGGTTGCATTGTAGTTAAGTTAGAAAAAAACAGCAATAAGCCTTCAGCAATAATAGAGTCTATCCAATTTTCACTCTTAAAGCCTCATTTCCAGATTAGCAACAAAATACGGAGGTAGCGTTGACAAGTATCGGATGATAATTGCTCTATAGACTTGATTTAATTAAACTAAATAATTCTACGATCAACGACAGTGTGAATTTCCCGATGGTCCTGGGCGAGACAATCACTCCGCTCGAATACGTGTGCTGATATTCTAGCAAAATTCAAATTTTGCTCTTCATCCAATTATTCATCTGCTTTAAACGATTAATTCGCGTGGGACGTACATGTTCATTGATAAAACTTTGTATCATTATTCAAGTTATGATTCCTTTAATATTGTTCTTATTAATTATTATTATTAAACACTGTAATTGTGGCATCTGCTACTCTTCCGACAGTCATCTTATGTTGTTTGAGAACTGTGGAAAATTTACCTAGAGCAGCTGAGTAACCAGCTTCTCTACATTTTGACTAAATACATTGTATTGCAATTGAGAAAGAAAATACTTTCTTAACGCGAGCCTGACAAGCAGTCCACTTTGCACCAGTACCCTTTAGTCATGCTTGATAAGATCACAGGCCTTTTTAATGTGGTTATGTAATATGTCAATTAGATGTCTACGGCTAAATTCCGACGACAAAAGTGTATTCTAAATTTAAAGGCAGTTTCTTCTGTTGTCTCAAGGAAAAACCAGACAAACCTTTAAGACTGTCGCAAGACGAAGCCCTCAGAATGTTGCTGATCTTACTTAGAACTTAGAATGGACTTGCTCGAAGTGATTGCGTTCATTTCTTCATCACATGGTATTAGGTGGTAGGATAGCTCTGTTCATTAAGGGCCGCGCCTTGGTACGAAATACAGAGGGTCCAGGGTTCGAATCTGTCAGCCTCGGGAGGTTCCACCGCTCTCACTAGAGGTTGCTAGTCATAACCTGGTGAGATTTGCGAATGTGTGAAGGCTGCCCCTCCGCTAGCTCTTGGTATGGCTTCGTGCTTTGGATGGGACAGGAATGAGTACAAAATGATAACTTATCCAAAAATTCATAAAAATGATCTTGTAAATGATGTTAAGTGGTTAAATCTGTGAAAGGATGATGAAGTTGACATGACACCGGGCTAATGTTCCTTTACCGCCTGGTCACTAACTGTTGTCTCACGTGCGCGCGGCTGTAGCACGTTTTTCCCTTACGTAGATGTATTTCATTGATTCTCGAGGTGTATACGAGTCCGGCGCTGTCGAGATTCGGTTCGTGGTACATGTGTGCTATTGAATTGATTGTGATTTTTTTGTCATTGTTGTATCTTTATTTGACTTTTGACATTTTCCTCGCTTGTCTATTGACACCATAGCAATACTCCGGCGAGTGCGTCGGGGAATCAAGGTTCTTAGTGTCTTTTATTGACTTAATAGCTGTTGAGATAGCGGTTAACATAATAATAGTTGAGAACAGGTGAGAAAGTAGTCTGAGATCTACCAAATGCGGCTGAACTAACTACATCTTTGATCAACAACACGAGTCTCCACTCTGTTAAAAAAACGAAGGAATTCTTAACACGTCGAGGTGTCTATGGGCCTACTGATTTGCAGTCAACATGGCCTATGCCGACTCACCAGATTTAAACTTGTGTGATAGGCGTCTCCTTTACTCGAATGAGAAATATTAAAATCGAGTTTTAGGATGAGGACGTTGTTGTGGACTATTCTATCGAAATTTTCCATTTAATTCATCTTCATTTCACGAAAGCCAAGGTCCGAAAATCTCTTTGACCATTTTGACAATGTGAATGAATATGCTAGAGATCATATGGCTAAGTGAATGTCCCGTTCAGCTGAATGTCCTCATGATAGTACTAGGCAGATTACCGTGAAAATTGACTAGAAATGTGATAATCTGAGAAAATTTCTTATTGAATTTACATGATACTCGCTAATTTTGCTTTCTCTTTGCACTTGCGATGGTAGATTTTCTCAGAACGTGCTCAAGAAAGGTACATTTAATTATTTTCACAACATGTTTGACATAATTATCTCATGTTTCTCATAATTATCTTCAAGAATAGCAAAGTCGTTACTTAATAAAAATCTCAATAACTTTCGGTCACACCCTATTTTCGTGAGATGGAGCGCCTGGTCCAGGTCCTCCACCAACATCTCTTGACTCTCTTTCCTCCGATTCATCGGTCCATGCCATCAACCACTGAGCCACTAGGATCAGTGATAAATTGTTCTGCAATTAGACTTATTCTTAGCGACCCCAAAAGCTGTCTATCATTTTATCTGATACATCAACGACAACTCGATAGTTGTCATATAAGATCTGATTCAGGATATCGCTCTTACCTCAATATTGACTTTGCAATCGTAATGAGCTCCATAATTTTCGGTATGTCGCCTCATCTTTCATCTAAAATGCACTGGTGAAGTACAAGCAAGCGTTTGTACTTTGCAACGCTGTGAGCTCATTAAATAATCAAAAAGTTGATTTTCTCTTTCGTAACACAGAAGAGCAATGCTTCTCAGTATATGTTTGCGAATCATTTCTTTGTAAAATTAGGAGCAATTGTTCATATGATGCCATAGCCGCTTGTTACTCAGGCTTTCTCATCACAATTCAGCGGCTTTACGCCATCACCTTTATGCGCATGTATTTAACTTTAATATTGAATTGATATAATTGGAGAAAATAACTTGTAACTCTTCCGATACTTTATGTTGGTTCTTTTCCTATTCACGTGTGTTTCGATATTCACCTGCTTGTAACGTTTCCTATCCTGAATAATTTTGGATTGATGGTTTTGATTTGAATTTAGTGCAAACTTATATGAGGGCAGCATGAGAATAATGCTGCAGGTAGACTTTCTATACATGCCGTAGTAATCATAGGAAGCACAAACAGGCTGAAGCACAGTGCAAACGGAAAATTCATGCATTATCAACAGACATCATGAAATAAATTTACTAGCATAAGTATAATGATTTAGCGATATGATGTTATTTGTGGTATAATGTAATATATTAGCACAATGAATTCACAGCATGATTTGGCAATGTCATCTTGCTCAAACAAGTTTTTACTTTACGAGAAGGTATACGGTACTTTCTGTTGTTTGATACTTGTTGAAATCCAAGAGGATTTGCTTACCCTTAGCGGATACAGATATTTCCCATCTTTCTACTGTAGCCTATAAAACCGATTTTATTTAAGAATGCCAATTCACTACTGAAGATCGGAATTTTTTCACGTTCAACAGCTTATATCAGACAATAGCTCGAAGGAATTTCCTGAAATTATTAGAAATTGACTTATCATAGATTGGAATTTCTTCAACTGTTGTGATCAATCAAAATTTAGCACATAATTTGATTATGCATATTCATCTGTTTGTGATGTTATTCACATATTCCTTATCATAAACTCCACCTCCGTAATCGATTTTATTAATCCGCCCCTTAGACCGACTACGAAATATCTTGAGCGACTCATTGTAGACAGGTAAATCACAGCTGTTAGAATTAAAAGCAGCTCTACTGTGATAAACATTTCTTTTTGATGCAAAATATCCATTGAATTTTAATCAGCTGCGATGTTGATTTTCAGTGACTACAAAACTCGTAATAGAGCATTTTCAACTTGAAATCCGCAATCCTTTGACTCACCAATCTAGAGTTGTATATCTCCTGAGGTTGATTGAAAATTAAGTGGTTTGTATTTTCAGCATCGTTGATTGAATATGATGTTGAAAGTTGACAACTCATGCTCCGAAATTTAGTCTGTGATTTTCATGCTCAGAGATTTTCAACCTGTTCATTGCAATGGCTTTTGTTTTAAGCAGTCATTTATTTACATAGTAAAGTGATAAACCAAGGGTTAGTTTAGAGACTTATGTTTCGTAAATCAAGTAATTTCATAAGTTTGCAAAAGTGATCTGAGTGGAACACCGTAGCTAGTTTCCATATTCTTACGATTTGCATTTTCCTTTTTTATTTATTAGACTACCTCATCCTTGCTGTCTGTGCTTCGCTTGGTGAAGACTCCGGACGCTAACCTTCACGAGAGTCAGATGAAAATCAACAAAATCATTGGTGTGAACATGGAGAGACAAATATTCGGTTCAGAGGCATTCGCTCTTGCTGCGGCGGTTGCTGATCATAAATTGGAGTGGGCTCGTAAATTCAATGCCGCTGTGAGTTTGCATTAATTTCTGGAGTACTGTATGTCAGAAATGTTTCAATACATCCCATTCGCAATTCTTTAAAATGTTTTATTACGTTTTTCTCTTCAGTAATTGTACTTGTTTTATTTTTTAGTAGTATCATCTATCAGTATTTCTCAAGGAGAGGGTATTTTTCTCGCGTTGTACGGTTTTAACTATGGTAGGTAGCATCTCTCTTACCGATGACCTTTTTCAGAGTCAAGTGGATCGTCTGATGATGAAATATCCACCGAGGTTGGTCGACTGTCCATTTCAACCAGCAAATGGGAAACAGAAAGTTCTCTTAAAAATGCGAGTGAGAAAAACGCATGAAACAATCCAAAGCAGTAAGTAAAGCATTTAAAGATATTGTTTTAACCACCATAGCATCATAGTCACAGTCAGCTCAAATTACGTTGTTGAGTTGTTCAATGTTCGCATCTACTTGAAGTATTGTGGTCAGTGTTGGGCGCGATCTTCCAGTTATCGGCTAATCGATCGTACATTTCATCGCACGATTGTTCAATTGGAACCAGAGTTGGACCGGGTATACTCTTGAGGCCCAAGCCCGGTGCGACCCGTCGGCACCAGGGGCCGTATTAATAGACCTAGCATTTGCTATAGCATTTCCTAGGGGTAGCGCTAGGCAAGTTGCTACTAGGGTTAGTAGCAACTTGAGTTCCGTATTAATAGAGAAAGCCTAGCGTCAACTCCGACGCCAGTTAGTGCTAGATCAAGTTTCAGTGACGTGCCGATTCAGCGCGCAACTGCATTCACCACCTGCTCTCACGCCCGGCAATCGAGTCATAGAAATCTGGCAATTCGACGCACATTCCGAGTGAAAATATGTTGAAGCGCGCGCGTTGAATGTTAACAATACAAGTGTGAATGTCGGAGATCAAAGCAGTTTCCTTCATTCCCGCCTGTTGACACTTATCATTCAGAGAAGATAAAACATCGAAATGATAAGTGTCTTGCTAATCAACGATTGTCAAATACTTTAATACATGAAATGGGGCTCATTTTAATCGACATCATCTCTCGATCTTCATTATGACATCAGAATGAACTAATTTTGCAAGTTAAGAAAAAAAGAATACATTCTTCACAGTAAATGAATATGATGATGTCCTTAGCTTGCAGTGTTTAGCGTCCTGCAGTCTACACAGTAGAGTGAAATGTGACGCGAATTTCAGCAGTGAACTACAGATTGTTTCATAAAAAATGGATCACCCTTAAACATCGCCTTAACTTCAACTTTGTCTAACTCCGCCAAACTTTAACGAATTGCTCTGAAATTTGGAGGATATGTCAGTTGTGCTTACTAATATCATTGTTGGAAATTTCAAGCATGAATATTGAGTTGTTTTCCTGTTATAGATAAAAAAGTAGTAGATAGTTTGATCTTCATTTAGCAATGTCACACAAAATCATACCTCACTCTTATAAAATTACATTTGTTTCCTTTGTTATGTAATATGTTGTTCTACAAGCCAAAAGCTATCAAGCAAAACAAAAATAAAGAAAATCGGTCAATCAGAGCCAGTATATCACCATTATTCATCAACAATAATGTAACTGCTACATGTGATTAACTGGACTTCATGTTCCATAGCTTCCTGACTTCGTTGCGGTGGTGTTGGCAGCACTCCTGATTGCTTTCAGCCAGAAATCTATCTCTTACCGGTTGAAAACAATACAAAGCACAAATGAACAATAACGAGATCGCATTCACAAAAGGCAAAGTGTCAGCCTTGCTAGAACTATAAGGGTTTTCTTTGCGAGCTACAAGCAAGCGACTAAATGTCCCTTACACAAATGTGCATCGATGGCATAATGATGATTTTCGACTCTGTCGTAAAGAGGGCTCTGGCCGTCCACGCAAAACATCCAAACGTAGAGACTGCCTAATTTTGAGATTTGTTAAAGTTGATCCAAGTCTCTCGTTAACTGAGATGGCTGCACTAGACTCGTCTATTTCTAAGTCCACTATTCGTAGAAGACTTATTGAGTCGAATTTCAAGAGCTATAAGAGGCCCTCTCAGATCGAATTATCAGATCAGCATACAAAAAGACGTCTCAGATGGGCAATGAGTCATTGTCATTGGCGAAATCAATGGGATCGGGTTGTCTGGTCTGATGAGGCATCAGTCCGTCTGAAGGATAGTGATGGTCGATTGAAATTATGGATAAAATCTGATCAGGAAATTCCGAGACATTTACATCGTCCCCGGGTACAAGGTGGTGCGACTCTACTGATTTGGGCTGGCATTTGGACCAATGGCCGCTCTGAACTTCACATAAAGCAAGGAAGGAGTAGTAGAGTCAACTTATGCAAGTCTCAATTAGGGCTTAGGACATTATCTTGGCCAGTTATCTTATCGTTCTCCTGATCTGAATCCCATAGAAGATGTATGGAGTATTCTAAAACGTAACGTTAGTCGTTCACTGCTACCTACAGATGGCGTATCACAACTTACGTCACTGTTAAAAAGAGAGTGGAGAAAGTTAGATCAGTCAAAAATCAACGATATCATCGAATCAATGCCTAGACGAATTGGTAATGTCATTGACAATAAGGGTAGAGCCACAAAATATTAGCTTCTTAAGAGCCGTTACTGTATCATAGCTTATCAGATTATATAAGGACATTTAAATATATTAGGGACATGAAATAACATGAAAAATGCTTTCTGTATCATACTTATGTTTTATTTAGTCAAATTTTAGGGTGATCCACTTTTTATGAAACGGACTGTATTTGCGATTGAAAGGATGAATTTAAGAATTTTAGCCACTTGACATCTCCGCACGTGCATTGAACTCCCAATTATGATTACTGTAATAGCAAACTTGAATTAACTCAACGAAATTTTAAAACAATCCCTATAATTTTGCTGGAACAGTAGCGAAAATATGGAGTATAAAAATCTGCCAATTAGACGCTCAACTTCGAGATAAAATTTGTACATGCGCGCGCGTTCGGCTTTAACAATACAAGGCTGGTTGCTGGAGATTGAAGTCCCGTCTTTCCTGCCCGGCTGTTGACACTTATCATTCAGAGAAGATAAAACGTAAAATATGTAAATCCTTGCTTATGAAAAATGGCTGAATAATTCGATGCATGAAATGGGGCTCATTCCAATCAGTATGATCTTCCGATCTTTTATGTAACATAATAGTTAGCTAAATTTGAAAGTGTAGAAACAGTGTGGAATGCATTTCTAATAATATGTTGCCAAGTAAGTGACACAACATGACGCCCATCCTACCGTACACGATGGAGCAATGGCAGTTCAACTCAATGTGTAGTCTCAGTCTCATTATTTTGGTAGGTATTGGAAAGTAATTCTCCACAATTAACATGTAAGCGTAATGGGATCCTCTCATGCCATGATTGCTGTAATTATGAATTTAGAGTATAAGTTAATATCTGAGAATGAAATATGAGAAAATGAATCCCTCGAATTGTCTGACTTATTAAATTGTGAACAAGTCACTGCATATAAAAAGAATATGATGTATTATTGTAAGTCCTATCTTGAACACTTTTGATTAAATCATAAGCAGTGTCAGATGTATTGATTGGAAGTTTTCTTGCTTTCTGAATGTCTTCCTTCTGAAAGCTTCCTGGAGAGAAAAATGTTTGTCAATTTATTGCCAATACATCTTGATTCTTATCAGGCTACTGAGATAAAAAAGTACAATTCGACCACTTAGCAATTTTAAGCACACTATTTCATCACAATTTCATTATCACACAAATTCATCAACGATTAGGAATGTCAAGCAGTTTGAAATGGGTATTAAAAAAATGCAGTTTGTTTGGGTATTTAAAAATGCGCTTGAGATTCTAAGGTAGCAAACTGACGATTCAGTAAATTTGAAAGCTATGAAAATCACGGAATATTAGCACCGTTGTATTACTTCATGCGCAACCAATATGTATCAATGACAATCAATTTTGTTGTTATTAAGTGAAATTCATAAATAGGAATATTGGTTGTGTGAATGTTGAAAATAGCTATCCATTCCATTAATCAGGACGTCTGGTGCAGAAGTGTAATGCATAAATAGACTGTGTCGCTTAAATTCCATTCTATCGCAAAATTTATTCAGTTATAGAATAACTTTTATAATTGCAATTTATGATTCGATATGTTTATTCAAATTAGAAAAATCATATACCATCTTGAAGCTAATGCGCTCAACATTACTATGCTGTAAACATCACATTAGATATCCTTCAATATTGCGCTTAAATATTCAATCTAGCATCATCTCTAGCAAGGTCTCAACCTTGCTAGGGAATTTGCCAGATTTTGGAAATAGCGCTAGGGTAGTGCTAGGCTAGCAATAGGATAGTTACTATCTTTATTAATACGACAGCCTAGCGATAGGTCTCAGACATAGTGCTACCCTTTTGCTACCTTTATTGATACGGAAGTTGCTGCTAGGCTAGCACTAGGGTAGTGCTAGGCTAGTGCTATCTCTATTAATACGGCCCCAGGCCCACGGTCCGGCCAGGCCCTTGACAATTTCGAATTCTCAGCTTTTGAATCCAAAAATGTCAAGCTTGAACTTTTCACATCGTCACCAACATTGTCAGCTTAATTACAACGGCTATTGAAACGACTTCTTCAAATCTATTCATGTTCTCTAAAAGCCAATTCCTTTGCAACTAAAATATCAGTAGTAGTCAAGACTTTTGAGTTATTGAGGAAGTCATCTCAATGACAAGCTTTGCATCTATTGCAGCAACAAGTCATGTATCTATACATCAGCTTTCTTATCAACAAACGAAATTTCTCAATCAATTAAAATCCACTGAAAACCGATGCATTAACTGAAAATACAAAAACACCTTGAAAGACCACTTCGTTGACAAATTTCTTAGAATTTCGTGACCAATTTTAGATTGTTTTGTTGCTTGTTCAATGTTCATGTAGTTGTCAGGTTCAAGTCCTTTTCAAATTTTTGTAATCAGGTCACGTATTCCAAATACTTATCAACTTAAAACATAGAAATTTTTTAGAAAACATATTAACCACAAGGAAACATAGTAGTCCGGCAACCAGAGCGAGATTCTGCAGGGAACGAGGTCGAAATTGACACTAATGGAATGATGTACACCCTATGACTACTACGAATCATGAACTTGACAAGATATGACCTGAAGGTATTCCATGTCAAAAATCATGGCTCTAGACTACTTTTCAGTTGATAAGAGAAAGCAGAGAAAAATTCATTTTTGCCAAAAACAGCAATGTGTGTCGCATTGGATTAACATGTGTTTTTCTTTGATAGTACTAACAAGAAGAGGAACTCACTAGAACTCGGCAGACGCGTGGATTCGTAGTAGGCATGGGGTGTGCATCATTGTGTGAAAATCTCATTTTCTGCCTCATTTCCTGCGGAAATTCGTTCTGGCTGCCGTACTAATAGTCATTGGAAGTTACAAAGACATTGGCAGATCAGGCATGTGCAAGTTGTGGACTTAGGGCATGCGCTATGCACTTTAAAGCAGTAGGATTCATGGACTCATGTCACATAATTTGTAAAATTGATTTGTTTTGTTAAAAGTTGTCATACAAAATGTTGCCAAATTGTAGACATTCCAGTGGGCGAATTCCGATCAGTTTTGGTGAAGCATTTGAAAATACACTGATATCAAAAGCCACAAGTGCATATTGTTAAAGAGCAGTTTGATTTTAGCCTTATCCATACCCGGGGGGGGATTCGGCCCTTGCCGCATTTTTGCAGTAGTCTTCCTAGAACTAATGCGCTTGACCTACGCTTTTGTGACTAGCTTTTGCGTATTATCAAACTTGTCACCAAAAATTTCAAATTCCGGTCTAAATTTTGCAACTTTTTGCAAACACATTGCATGACAACTGTTGACGAAGCGCGTCAATTTTCAGTATAATAAAGTTCGAGACCAGTCAATCCTATATTTTATGATCAGCAAGATGCCACCAAAAGCTTCATACAAAATTGCGAAAAAGTCCAGATAGGCTAGTACCTCAAAGACTGACAAGAAGCGCAAGCGCAGGCGTAAGGAGAGCTATGCCATCTACATCTACGAGAATAAAATGCTACAGCAGATGCACCTGACACTGGCATCTCCAGCAAGGTTATTTCGACCATGAACAGTTTCGTGAACGAGATCTTCGAGCGAATTGCCAACGCGAACACCCGATTTGCTCACTGCAGCAAGAAGTCGAACGTCACCAGTCGGGAAATCCAAACCGCTGCTCACCTCTTGCTGCCTGGTGAACTGGCTAAGTACGCCGTCAGTGAATGTACCTAGGCCGTCACTAAGTACAACAGCTCCAGGTAAATGCAGTTGCTTGATCATATCCTCAATAAAAATCGCAATTACTTCGAATCCATTCTGCACGTTCTTCAGTTATTACGAGCAGGCGTAACTGTTTCAGTTCAATTACTGAGCCTTGACAATTGTTGAAGTCATCATTTCTTTTAGAATTGACGTCAGGTGATGATTTCTTCAATTTCAGTTGGAATCAATGACACTGCACAGAAGGTGATAGAGCTGCTATTGGACATCTTAGCTGAACGAATGCACAAAACAGAAATTTCGGGACAAGAGTTGAAACCGGCTGACTACGTGTTGAAAGTGGTCGGTCGGAAGCAGTATCTTCATGGGGATGCCATTGTATGTCGACAAAAAGTAAGTGTTTTCAAAGCTGCATCGGATAATTAAATACTCAATAATTGATGATAATGAAATTATTTGAAGATACAAAATCTTTCATGTGCTCAAGATATCTCGCATTCCTTTCCTGATCCAAGAATTTGATTCTCTGTTCTGCACGTATTTGTTTGAGTACTTTCATTCATTTAATTTGTAGTTAATCTCTGAATTTTGTTGAATGCTTCACTTTTGGCATCTAATAAGCAGTAGAATGATAATGTGATATATGTTCATAATCGTATTGTGGAAATGGAATTCCTGTGTGTTTCTTCAATATGCCACACGATTAATGATCGCACAATGTTCTCATCTGTTCTTTATCTCCTGTGTTAAATGCTTAGTGTTAGAATGTATACGTTTTCTACTTTGTTCAAACGTCAGTGTCCGAATCAAGATTTTAACTTCAGTCTCGTCGATTCGGCGTTCAGTGTCACTGACATAGCGGTAAAATGCTGCGAATATGTGCTGAAGGTTTGTAAAAATAGTTTCATTAAAACTCAGATCCCCTCTAAATTTGGTGACTGTCTGAGAAAAATATAGACTTCTCCATCTAGTCCAATGATTTTACCTAACTTGTGGATGTGTTCATTTCAATGCTTTAGGAAGCACTCGTGTCGTCAGTCTGAAGTAAGTAATGACTTGGTTATCTCGGTATATGAGTTGAAAATAGTATACATATTTCTACTATTATTCATTGAGTGCAGGCTCATTGTCGGTGACTGGTAGCTATTCTGTGCTGACCCTTTTTGATTTGCTTTCAGTATTATAGAGAGCGGAAATATGCGATTTGAAGCCTCTTTCTGTAGATGAATTCTCAGCAAGTATCGAGACAATTTTGGAATGTTCTACCAACTTCTTAGGTAACTTCTCGAGCTTTAGCTTCACTGAATGTTGTGTCTCGAGTGTTCGTGAGTTTATCAATGAAAAAAGCAATCACACAGCTTCAGTTTACAATCAATAAGAAACACGAATTACCTTTCTACAGTCTGAAATCGCATTTCGATCACCTCACATTGGACAAACAACACACTTCTTAATATCACTCATGATTCTTTATAAACCTTCATACAGCGGCTGCTGACACCGCTATACTGTCGACCTCAGAAGTGGCAGGACGCCGAATGCCCATCAATGTTGTCTTTTTTAGCAAGAAACTTAACTTCGCGACCAAAGTCTCTTTTCCGAGAGTTTGGACAGAATGAAATGTCCAAAATGTAAATTATTCCGGTGCCTGGTCAATTGCGTGCAATGAGATTGCCTAGTAAGATTTGTTGTGACAACTGCATCTTTGATCGGCAATGGTATCAGTTTATTTTTTATAATGAAAATATACCATTTTTAGTGAAATATACATAGACCTACACCGTCATACGAATTTTTTGATTTACACTGCTGCCATGCTACTTTTACTACTCTCAGCAATGAAATTAAACTTAGATTGCATGCAGCATCGATATATTCCAAATAATGGAAGACCGAAGAAAGCAGTTTGGTCATACAAAGCCTCTTATATATCAAAACTTCGGTAGGCCTATACTATGGCCTATACATTAGACACTCGGATTACAAATGTGCCTACAAGTTGCAGTTGGTTAGGCCAACAGTATCTAAAGTAAGAAAAGCAGCTAAAAATATTTAGATCACAGTCAAGACTTCAAAATCAACGAGACAGTGTTATTAATGAGTTGTTCGACAATTTGTGTGATAGACAGACTGACAGACAATAACCTGCTGCTTTTCGCTACATGAATCAATCAGTGCGGAAGGACATGGGTAGAACAAACGAAAGAGATTAAATTTCCTTCAATACAAAATGCGAGGAATCTATGATTAGAAAATATAATGGAACAATAATTTTTGACGATATATTTTAATTTATATCATTTTTCCTCAAAATAAAATGATATCCCTTTATCATTGCCGATCTTTGAGCTGCATGATAGGTCGGCTGCAGATGTGCAAGGTATATGAGTAGGACTGTAGCATCGAAAGGAAAGCTCCTGACTATACTGTCTGTTTCCCATCTTCTTTTTATTCCCAATTCGATTATTTTCTGTTATTCACTTCCTTTGTCCCTTCAGGATATTCGTTTCTATTTGGAGTGCCAAAGGAACGTCAGCTTTTCTGTCTTAGCATTGATTCGAGTGCCCAAATCTTCTGCGATACCGGAGCCTCGGAAGCAGCTCGTTCTTGTACAATCTCCGTCCACTATCATTGACCAGGAAGAGAAAGACTGTCCTCAGCTGGACGATGAGGATGCTGGAGAAAGCCACACTGTCATCTATAATCAGCTTTTACTACAGTTCGGTGTGAAACTCAACGCCCCGCCTGATTTCACCACGGCAAATGAAGTGAGTGTTGAATCTATTGACTGTGAATTTCCTTTGTAGTTCTATGAAACTGAAGGTCTCTTTCGCAGCCTTCGTGACAAAATGTTGAATTAAGTTCATACTTGTGCTCAGTCATTTGCATTCATTTCATGAACTATTATCTATTCTTGTTCGGTTTCCGTGACAGAGCGGTTAAGTGCTAGCCCCAATACAAAGCGCACTTATTTAAAAAGTCATAGGTTTGACAGGTTTGAACCAAGGTCTCTCGGACGAAGAGGGAGCACTCCATGACAAGGCCACAGGCCACCGTCTGAATTCCCTTCCGTATATATTTTCTGTGTACCTTACATCTAATTATGCTAAGTAGCCAAAGTATGGCTTCTGATAATTAGACAAATAGAATCAACTGGACCTCAACAACTGGTTTTTTTTATCTTCTTGTCTCCTTTTAGATATTAAAATTCGAATTTGATTTCTTACTCGACGTAAGATTTGCACGATTCAGCGCCACAATCACCATACATGTGTCTGCTTTGCCAGTTTTGCCACGGAATAATTTTTGTGATAGCGTAGATGTGTGAGATATGCAAGACTTATTAAGATGTGGTAAAGACCTGACTTGAATCGGGCATTCGCACATGTTAATGTGAAAACTCATGACTTCAACAGAAGAAAATTTGTCTCTTTGTAAATAATAAAAAACTTCAATTTTAATAGTAAAAAATTCCGATAGAAGTCATGCGTAGCCGTCCAGCACTGTAGTTGTCATGCTCATCAAATGCTACGGTTGTAAGTTTCCTCAGAATTAGTTTTTGCTGTCGGAAAATTGATTGCGGCTTCTATGGCTTCATAAGGGATGCGTGATTTTCCTTCATTGAAGGCGTTCTTTTGGCGCACACATTTTTTTCAATTTCCCATTTTCCGGAAATCATTTTCAAACAGCCGGCAGCACAGCCGGCTATCGTCAGGCGAATGACAGAAACACATTAGGTGATTAACATCACTCAGACTGCAATGGTCAGACACAAATTACACAATAGAAATAGGGACGAGCAGAGAATAAAATTACATGACTTCAAAAGAAAAATAAGGCACGACGATACTATCTACAAATACTGCAAAGTAACAGTAAAGAAAAAGAAGAAAGTACTAAGGATACCAAAAATCACTGATATGATACTTAGTTTTATTGGATGAAGACCACGAAGTCGAGTCTATCAGGCCTCTTTGATAATCCTTTTTCGCCAGTTGCACTCCCAGTCAATAACCTTCATCCCGTCGAAATTCACGTTGTGATCGGAGTCCCATGCGTGGTGGGCTTCGCCTGACCATGGCCGGCTGTGCTGGATGAAAGGCCTCGCAATAGAAATTCGAGGTATCTAGCAAAGATCAATTAGTTTTTTGGGTTTCCTTCACAAGATGTATAGAAACTCAGGCCCACTTTTTCCTGAAATTCTCTTTCACCTCTTCCTGTCGGCATCCGTTGCAGGTGACCAAGTCAGAGGAAGCGATTTCGGCATGCGACCTATTCCAGGTCATTTAGATCCAGCATGCCTCTCAGTTCGCGCATGGAGCGACGTTCACTAAGCTTGACGGAACATATCCATCTGATCAGTTCTCATTTCTTGGCAGACGAGTAGGGTCTTCGATGCATGCAGTAGGACACTCTGAAGATACTCCTTTTTTTGCTTTTACGTCACTACTCCCCATACTTGGGGCTTGGACGGTGCTGACACAGTCAGACTTATGGAGCGTTGTAGTACTTTCAATCCGGATGCCCTTCCTGCCGACTTCCAATGACACCTTCGGGGCTCGACCTCTGGACCAAAAGATCGCTAGGCCAAGCACTTAACCACTGTGCCACGGAGACCACATTTCTAACGACCACATACTCTAAGACACACATTTAAGTAGTGAATATCCTACTTGCAGACTCACTGCGCTCCCCTGTCTATGAAACGGATGGGATTAGTGTGTAATCTCCTTGTGGCATATAAACATTGACTTGTCCGATACAGAATGGCCGCCGACAGGAGGTTCTTCATACTTGAGTTGATGCTAAAAACAGCTTTCGTCTCTCCTTGAAATTTATTGACCAGATTAAAATAGTTAATTAAAAGATATGTACAACCCCTACGCGTTTCGAGCGTTCGCTCTTCCTCAGGGGGTAATTCGCTAAAGCCAACTGATCTGGCCGCTCCTGTGGGCTGCTTATATACACTGCTATCGGTTGAGAGATGTTTAAAATACCGTCAACTCTTTTCTTCGATTGATTTTTGGAATCAACTGTTTAATGTAACGAGCTTCAGTCAGTCTAGTGTCCAATGCATCTTTGCACTTATCAAGAATTTCAAGGTCAAAATCAGTCAAACGTTTTCATCTACATTTCAGACAATGTTCTGCCATGGCACTCGAATCAACATTACCTTTATCTACAGCACGCTTGTGTTCATTAAAACGATGCTTAAAAGGACGCGAGGTTTGACCAATATAGAAATCTTTACAATGATGGCATGTAAATTTGTACACCAAAAACCGATCTGTACACTTCATCTTATTAGGCAAACTCTCACAAACAAGGCAACTTTCGTGTTTTTCTACTTTTTGTTTGAATTTCAAGGCATTATATAAAGTTTTATGAGGGGAGCTAACAAGATTAATCGGTAACTCGTATTTTTTAATTAATTTGCGGATATCACGATCAGTTTTATCGTTAACAAATGCGAGTTTTAACTTGTCCGATATTTAGAACATGCAACTTCTTTGAAGAAGTTTTCTGAAAATGAATACACTTTTGGAGAAAAAAGCCTAAACGACCCGTTTTTATATATATATCTATTTTTCTTTATGCTACGCATGGAAATATTCCGTAAAGGTATTCATGTCGTCCTGTAGACGACAGGAATGATGGGTTATGAAGTCATTCGTTAGAAACGACGTGTCTAAAATAGTTACATTTGTTACACGGAAATACCTGTCGATGGAGATTTAATTGAAATATGACACTGCGTCTCACGTCTTCTCGGACGGAAATTAATTTAGGGTGAGTTTTCTCCTGTAGTAAGTTCTCCTCTATCCAGGAAGTTGTACATATTCATGAATATTACAGTTTTTTGTCTTCAGGTTCAATAAGAGCGATAAATTAAGGAAAATGAAACGTCATTTTCCTCAGTAATATGTTTAAGAACTCTCATTTCAGCAAGTAGAAGGCGGATGATAATTATAGCAATAGGTGAGGCGCTTGTTACTAGGAAGAAGCTTGATTATTTCTTCCGGGTATCTGGAACCAGAGATGGAACCGGTAGCATTTTTGGCTACCGGTACCGGTCTACCGGTAACCTTTACTGCATTAAAAAAATGTCACCATTTTGACTCAGCTCAATCATAGCAATTAACAGCAAGCATATGGGCCCTACATATAATTGCAAAAATTACTACATTGGCCAGCAATCATGTACATGCATCAATAGTATACATGGAAAATGGAATATCCGACTGTATCAAATTTATTCAAAAACACAAAACTCAAAGTGTAAATGCCAACATGTGAATTGTGAAGTTACCATAATCCTGCTTTTAGAGCACTGTTAAGGGTGACCAACTCCTCGAGATGCTTAGACTTTAAGCGGTTTCGAGGCGCGTTCAGGGTCAACCCTGCATCACTGAAAACGCTACACTTTGCGAGCTTGAGATGCTTGGATTACCAGCTCTAGCGATCGAACTTTGCAAAAAGTTGGGTAGTAGTTTTTTGCATTTCTTTTTCCAAAAATAGAGGAGGATTTTCATCCCTTACAAACAAATCCTCGCTTTTCGCCTCTGGAGATAAGTACGCCACTCCCTCTCCCAATCAAGCTTACCTGATTTGGATGGTCTTAGTACTTTAGGTTTTCGAAAAATAACAAATGGATCATTCTTTGTCCGCTTAAATGGAGGCTCAATTTCCTCATGCGCATCATCTCCATCACTTGACAACTCTTTATCTGTGTTAGCCGCATTCACAAGAATTTTCAAAGCACTTTTTGCATCCTTCAAAATTTCTTTCCGTTCTCTTTCAATAACTATCAATTTCTCCAGATTGCGAAATGTTGGATCCAGCACTGTCGCGAGTTTAGCAACTGGCGTCACAATAGGCCAGTATTTTTCGTTCATTCCATTGCGTATATTCATTTTCATTGATTTTACAAAGTCATTGTCTGACTCATCATCACTACAGAAGTTAACTATTCCATAATATGTGGGAATAACGTTTTGTAGAGTCGGAATTTTAGCATGCTCAAGTGCATCAAAATATTGTGTCAGACACGAATAAAGTTCAGAGAGTGAATGTAGATAAATTTGCGATACATTGATGAGTCTCTTGTCCTCCTTTCGTGCAGTCAAGGCATCACGGAGTTCATCGTAACTTCTATTCAACGAATCAAAAAATGAGAAATTTGATCTCCATGCTCGAGTTGTAGAAGCACTTTTCAGTGTCAATGGCAACTTATCTTGAATTCCAGTTGTTCTTTTTACATAGGCAACAAGATCATGACAAGCTCTATCGAAAACTTCAAATTCAGGTGATGTCTTTTTGACTTGATCGTACGAGTTTGTTAAGACAGTATTTAATCTATGTTCCGCGCATTGGTATCGTAGACAGTCTTTCAGAGCTGAAACAAAGTTTGATCCAGCGTCAGCCGTTATTGGCACGTCATTGATTTGTAGACCAAATTCGGAAAATATGTCTGTTTGCTCATGATAGATATTTTCAGCGGTATGACTGTCATGCTCAAACAGCCTGAGCTTCAGAGTGACGTGCTGAAGGCTCCATGAATCACTAATCCAAAATGCACTGACATCAAGGAAGCTACGCCTTGCGAAGCGATCGGACCACATGTCTGTAGTAATAGATAATTCACCCACAGCAGCGCACTGTCCAATGATCTCTTTCAGTCGACTAACTAAAGATTTGAATTTTGAAAACTAAAGATTTTGTGCATTTCTTCTTGAACAGTCTTTCTTCCATATAGAACATCCTCGATGTTAATTTTTCCCATTCGTGTTCCAATTTCGATTCCAATATTTAGTAGATGGTGAAGATGCTTGCTCTCGATACTTTGAAATGATTGATGTTCTCCAACAATATACCTCAGTTCAGCTGTCTTCAATTTTTCTTTCAAATCGATAGGTAGCGGCTTTTTATTATATAAAAATGATTTGATGCTTTGTGATTGTCTATCTGAAGCAGGGGTCATTGATTGTTCACATCTTGAAGTGTCTCCTTCGTCAGTTTTAGAATAATCAGATACACCATCACTTATACGCTTTAGTTTGAAACATGATGAGGCATGTGTTTTAAGAGAAGTTACACCTTGATTGCGCCACAGTCCATTTCTCTTTCTGTGAGTACGAAGGCCAGTAAAGCATCCATTGCACACTGCCCATCCAAATATGTCAGAGGTTTGCCCATCCTTGATTTCGTAAACAATACTGAATTGCTTCCAAACATCACACGGCGATTCTTTGCGCTTTCTCAGAAAATCACCAGACTTAACTTTTGAGCGAATAATATCAGCAGTTAGTTCCATTGCAGTGCGAATTGATCAAGAAAGTGACGAAATTCAGTCTCACACCAGGACACCACACTCGAGTTACACGACGACAATAAAGGCAAGTAATGAATGTGTAGTCACAGACAGACTCAGACAGGCAGACAATAGCCACAAAACATCAGTTGTTTTACGCTGTTGTTGTCTGATCGCTATTCGTAGCCAATCACACTTGATCTAAGTGTTCCTGTACTTTCCCATAAGGCAGGCATTGGATATGGTTGACGTTGGCGTGAAGCAAGCTTTTAGATCGCTATGGAATCGTGTTAGGTGCACCACAACACCTGCATTGTCTCGTCATATGTTTATTACAACGCTTGGCCGAGTTTACCGGCACCGGTGAACCGGTTCCATCTCTGTCTGGAACCTAATGACTTTCGAATCACGCTTTTTGCTAGACGTAAATAGCAAAATTTGTGATAATTGATTTTAAGCGGCATTATTCAACATGAATTGGATAATTTTTGTGATATAGAAGTCAAACTGCTGTAAACATTTTGACTGACATTGAGCAAAATTAAGACAGTCCTGTCATGCGAGATATTATATTAAAAGGATCTTTAGCTGATAAACATGAACTGTTTGGATTGCTGATTATGATGGCATGAAATATCGGATGTCACAAGATCATTGTCTGATGTTAAATGCACTCTTCACGGTTGGCGACATGTGGTTGTTGTTGATGTGTAATCACAGATTATCGCAGATTTAGAACATTGAATTATTAAGTAATATTGGTGTGACCATCTTAGATAGAGATCAAGATAATATCAATTTGATTCTCAATTTCAAACTTGCTGGACAAATAAAGAACAAATTGTGCTGAATTACATCAATAAAAACTTTTGCACATCTTGGCTTCTATCACACAAATTATCCGCAAAATGTATACCAAATATTCCCCAATAAAACACTTCCCATCTGTCAGATTGCTCTGTTGTTTTCATTTGATATCTGTGAAGTATTCAATCCATGCAGCATTATTCATTTTTATTTTCTTTTGTGGTCTCCGTGGCACAGTGTTTAAGTGCTTGGCCTAGCGATATTTCCATCCAGAGGTCAATCCCCGAAAGTGTCATTGGAAGTCGTCAGGAGTGGTATACGGGCTAAAAGATCAAAACTCTCCAGATTAAAGTCTGATATTTTTTTTGTAAAAATGGTTTTAAAAACCATATTTTTTTGTATTTTCTCAGGTAATGAATTAATGAATATATTTCCAATTGTGTCATTTATTTTGCCCCTTTTCTGACGTCAATGCAAGATTTGCTCTGTCCGAGACTCGTTCTACCTCGTACTTTATGCGAGATATTAACAGATTAGCATTAACAGATGTTCCTTTTCGACCCTCGAAATTAGTCTTGTGTTTTTTCTCGTCAAACTTGGCGATGAATTTTTTTGGTCTTGTCATTATTTGGTCTGAGTAGAGAACATTGAGTGACTATGGCATTGTTTGTTATTAATTTAATCATAGAAGAGTATGACAAAAATGCGTGGGGTGCTTTCGCATATGGACTTTGAGGACAAGTTACAAATTCATGAAAATGCGAATCGCGATTAAAAATCAGAGATGCTCTTTAAGTAAACGCTTGAAATTCGACAGACAGGTGTATTTTTGAACGGTAGATAGAGGACTGTTCCATACCTCTGAGACTGATACAGGGAAAAGAGCGTCCACCGATAGTCTCAGTGGTGAATCTAGCGTATGTAAGGATTAGGAACGAAGGCGCGGACGATTGGTGAGTGAAGAGGTCTGTTTGAAATGCTCAGAGAGATATGCAGGGGCACCATTGTGGAGTCAATGAAACACGAGTAAAGCCAGCCGAAAATCTACGCGTTTATTTACTGGGAGCCATTGCAGTTCACGTAGGAGAAGAAATGGGATCGAGACGAGATCCTAAGAATACTACTCGGACACTTGTGTTGATGAATGTAGATGCGAACTGTGATATATTGGGGCATTATATCTGTCACATTGTGGTGTATTGATAAGGAAATATTTGTAAAAGAGACTGAAGAGTTTGCAATGATGATGATTTTAATGAGGATGATTCCTTCATTTCATATATTCATTATGTTATATAATTTTGGAGATGGGTGTCCGTGCTGCAAGGGGTTGAGTGCTAGGGCCCAACACTCCAAGATATGGATGTACGTGCTTCACTGAATACAAAATGGAGCACTACATGAAGTGCAAGTAGGATACAGCATAATATTGGTCAGTGCAATACGCGCTGTTATTAATATTTTTGATTTCCGTAAATCCGCGTGGGGTGAATTATTGAACCTGGGTTACTGTGCTTCAGAGACCAAGTGCAATAAATGATTCCTTTGATCAAAGTGCATGGGAAAATCAGCATGTACCAATGTAAAAATGGACCATCTAATCAGCATGTAACGATGGACCATGGGGAAATGCCGGACTAATGTCTTATGGGCCATTTTGACAGTCGAGCGAGATCCTACCACGCGGGCTCTTGAGTTGATTTGCATACTACGTAACCAGGACTCCCTTGTAAATAATTGTACATAACAATCACTACTTCCCTTTTTATAAGTAAAGCGTTTTGATTCATCATTTATCAAGATTTCGTAAATTGAAGTTTTGCGTTAATTAAGCCAGGCTGCTAGCTATGATTATTGTTCAGCTGATCTTCCGTGCTTGTCTGTTATCTGTCAGTGCATGTCAAGTCCTCGTCGAGGAAGGCGAAATATCTGACTTTCAAGAAAAAATAATTCCTGGTAAGCCGCAGGCACTTCCCTTTTCATCTGTATCACTCCAGGGATGACCGAATTATCTAGTTTATATCAAAGTGTATGTGACTTCGATTTTTGACGGTTTTTGAATCAACGGGATAAAATACTCCGCGTGCTATGCGCTCGTGTATCAACCTATACTTCAAATGAAAGTTTCTGATCTTTGAAGATTTTCAACCTCTGTTTCATTTCATCAACGAAATTGATTTGCATTGACTTGTGTTTTTGAAAGAGAAAGTCCGTAGAAAACGATACTATCGACTTGACAATCTTTCATCGGATGTTAATTTTGTCAGCTCACGAAAGTGAACTTCCACTTGAATGATTTCTGAAAGAGGCCGTGAGATAATTGAGACAATTTTCCTCCCTTGCTTCATGCCCAGAAAGGAAGCACGAGGCTTTCCTCATTTAGAAGTGAAGAGCTTGAGTTAGAAAGTGTTGAGAAGATCAGTGAATCGCTAGCGGACAATCGGCGGTTATCTTGCCTCCTTCGAGCCAATTAGTGTTTGAAACGGTGTTTTCTGATAATGAGAATGTCTGCAGAGCAGTGTACAATAAATAGACGTTCATCCGTATCGTGTGAAGTCTATTTATTTCATGGCATTCAATGACGTACTTCTGAAAATCGAGCATGAATGTCCTTTACTGACTGGATTTACATCAGGGTGCTGCTAGTCTTGCTACCGTAGAATAAGTACGAGTATATCAGGTAGAGTAGCAACTCAGTATGAATTAAATCCCTTATGTGAATGCAGAATTGGTTTTATTAAATGAACTCGAGTTGAGATCCAATATCAAATGTGGGATAAACAAATATTTGCAGTTTTGGGGATATTTCCACGGAAATGACTGATCATGACAGTAATACAGAATACATGATGGTATTTTACAAATCCTCCGTGTCATGACAACCTTGCAGAGGTCATGTTTGTTAATTGGCAGTCCAATGAGATACTATTAGTGTAATTCTCAGCCTTATTAATAAGAGTATATTCGTTAGCGTGATCATATCGCAAACTACTTGCCTTTGAAAGAGAAAAATATCATAATCAAAGACAATGATCATAAATAACTTTGAAAGATGTAAAAGAGTTCCACATTACTATTTACACAAAATGAAACATGAATTAGGTGAATCATAAAATAATGCCGATGAAAATCGAATGAAAACTGAAAATTCCAGCCAATAAGAACAATAAAATTTCAATTTTTCCATGAATACCGAATGAAGTGAGATTTTTGACTCAAAGCTTCTAGAATCTCTAGTGTGTGAGAGAGAGAGACACACAAATGTTATTTATGCACAGCCACAGAGATAAATTGCCTTGTCTGCGTGTTTAGGCCTAGAGATGTGTTTAGGTCACGACCAGAAGTCCCGAGGGGCAAGAAGATCAATTCTCCATAGAACGTAATGCAAATCCGTCTGAATTCTGAAGAACCAAAGGATTGACACCCCATGAAGCGTACACAGTCAGTAAATGTAGATCGTGAAGAGTCGAACGGTGTGAATGATATTTCCATTTGACGAATTTATCACATAGAAAAAACGAGTTATAGATATGCACTTTTTTAGGGCCCTGCGAGTACTCGACTTGACTCGAACTTCGAGTTTGACCGCTCGAGTACTCGACTCGACTCGACATTTTGTTATTCCGTTCGAGTACTCGAACGATTCGACGGATACTTGAACGATGTTGAGTATTCGAATCGAGTTGGTGAACACGAGTAAAAATAGACCATGTTTGCTTAGCTTTCTTATTTCGATTACAATGAATTTCTTTAATGACATACTTCTTAAGCGTTTTTATTCATCATTATGTTTTGGTCACAGCCTGTTCACGGTAATATTGTTGAAGTTGCAATGATATGTTCTCTAAATTCAGTCACATTTAACGACGGCCAATCACATCAAAAGGAGACGATTAATTACTCCTATCTCAATCTCTCTCTGTGGGTGCACCGTGTCACGCGGAAATCGATCGAGTGAGTGAGTGAATTCCTCTCATTTAATCTCCACGGTGATGAATTTCAGAGTCGCTTAGACAGGCCAGACCAATGCAGGATTTTCTCCACGGCTAGCCTGAGTTCCTGAATTGCCAGGCGGAGCTGCTCAACTTGTGAATCCCAATCTTATGTTCTTGATTTCTGTACCTTCTTATTTTTCACTGGACCACATGACTAATAGACTAAACCTCAATGAGAACCACTTCGTCACTGGCATTCGCCTACATAATTCTTCGGCTTCATAACCGTTCGACTTAACATGCATCTTCGATTTCATATATCTGTTTGCCAATAGCGTCGCCGTCTATCCTTGAATTCAACTCTCATTGAAAATCATTGTAGGTCACGACTTTTTAAGGGATAAGTTTGGTAACGTAGTGAATGTTATCCGTCTTATACAATGTATATAAAGCTAATTGAAAAACGACAAACTGTTTTTCAGATTTCATGAGGGACAGGGTCATAATTCGTCCATTCCCCTTTTCCGCTGATTTTTGTATGCCACCTCTCTTACATGCTTACTTTGGCGGACATCCGTCAATAGGACCCCCTTCATTTTAAAAAAAATACGTAGCCAATATCAAAAATCACCTAGTATTATAGCCGGAAGGTCTCAGACATATGAGTGTTGAATGTAGATATCGCTGTTGCAGATAAGGTATAAGATCATCCGGTTCATTTGTCTGTAGAAATTCCTGTAGCGGAGTCATTGTCTTAGCACGCTGATTGACTAAAGTGATTTATCTCATCTGTTACTATTCGAATCAATAGATCCTCTTGGTGACTCAGGGTCCAACCATCAAACCTGGGGAAGAAGAGACAATAAACGATGAGTAAGAGTAAGGTGACGTAGACGGGGTTCCTGAGCCCATGCGCTCTACTAGTAGTCCCTGCCAGGTATTCAGAATAGTGGCACACTTGCTTAATAATCTGTAATAATGCTTAATATCTATGAAAATTTTGCCCGACTCGACTCGAAGTTGACAAAAGCCCGACTCGCAGGGCCCTACTTTTTACTTGAGAGGTCTTCCTGCAATCTCACCGTTGAAGCTCGTAGGTTTTCTGATAAGAGCTACTTCTGCAATGCACGCGCTTAGCCAATCACACAAGCCAAAGAGAGAAGAATATCTATGTCAGTCTCCATCGCTTGACACCATTACTTACAATGGCTGGGATAAGATTACATCCTCTCTAGACTGAGCCACACGGAAATGAATTTATCTCTGTGGGCATAGTAGTTAAACGAAAAATTTCTTAATTATTGCAGCTTCATACAGCATGGTGCCGAATGCCTGTCAACAATCTATCTCTTACCTTTATTACATCGGCCTAATCAAAGAGCGGGGAGCTGGCTGGATTACCCGACCCTGTCCTGCGGATAGGGGATTGGCGGGACGCCACGGAGGCCGAGGAGGCGAGCAACCCCCCATGGGCGATGCCAAAGATACCAACGGAGAAATAGCCTGGCAAAAACCCGAAGGAGGCAGCGCGTCGACAGATGGCCACTCGGGAAAGTGTCCCCCATTTCGACCCAATCCGAGGAACGGGGCGGGTGCCACCACACGGAGGCGGAAGGACATTGGTACCCAGAGCGGGGAGCTCTGTTTCTTATCTGTTTTGCTGAATTTTGAATTATCTTCCATCACTTGGTCAACTACATGTATATGCAACATTGCATTTGTTTTGCAGGTGCATATCATCGCTGGGCTCTGTCACGGCAATACATTCCTAAATCCTTGTGAGATCATTCGTCTCTCATCAACCAATTCAAACCTCTGGCAAGCAGATACTCTTGATGAGATTGCTGTATTCAGGGAGATCGCAGTATCTGATATACCACGTTCCACACGCCTATGTCTTGCTTTGGTGTCCACAACTCCTTTCCGTCATTTCGGCTGGGCTAACATTCCACTGTTCGACAGCAATTCCCGTCTTTCTGTAGGACGACATAAATTAGGGCTGTGGACGGAAGAAGACTATTGCGGTCCTCGCAGAGACGCACTAGATGCAGCTGACGATGGTCGCAGCGTTCTTGACAGCAATGTGAACTGTGAGCGACTGTGTCGACCACTTGGTATCCCTGGAAGTAATCCCGAACCGGGCAGGCCCGTTTTGAAGTTGCGTTTAGCTGCTGAATGTGTTGGTGGTGATGCTTACACTGCCATGTCTATCCCCAGCCTTTTCTATCCCGACGAAGCCAAGGTGAGAGATTGTGTGTGATAAATGACCTTTTTGATGCATTATTTGTTTTTCGGTTTTCTTGAGATGAAATCTTGAAATACATACGATCAATGTCATCTCGAGGTGAATAGTCATTATCAAGGTTTTCAATTGTTCATGAAATAAGGAAATAGATCCAGTCGGTGTCATTGATCAAGCTGGATCTAAAAATACTAGGAGTAGAACATTTTTCCAAAACCTCCACGCTCGTGGATTCCGATTGAAAAAAGAAAAAAATGAAGACTTCAACAGGCACCAATTTTTATATAAAAAAAACATTGACGTGCAAGCCTTGGGCGTTGCGCCTTAATCATGAACAAGCTTTAAGTGATCAAGCAAGTTAAAAAATTTCACAACAGCATGAACATTCATTAACCCAACCCCGCCTGGTACCCAACCTTCAGTTAAGTGGAAAATCGTCCATTCTCGCATAACTAAGTACACGAATCATAAACCCGTGGTGCTCGAGTCTTTCAAGGTGTTCCAGATATAGCTTGCTATTTCCAAATGCATATGGCTCGTGTTATGATTTACCTATTACATAATATGAAATGTCATTTTAAGGTGGAGGATATCCCATTTTATTTAATATGACTTGTTTTATATCATATTACAAACACGTCACTATTTTTTTCATCAATAAAAGCAGAAAATATAAGATGAAGCAAAACACTAGAAAGAAAAATTTAATCCATTAACAATAAAGTGATCATTCAACATGCCTCATGGTGACTACCAGTCAATATGACCTCCGTCATTTTCATAGCAATGACTTAGTGTGTTGTGAAACGCCGCTACATCTGACATTCTGATGTCATCAGGAATCTCTCCAACAGAAGATCAAATCATTTCTTTAAGATTCTCGGTTGACTAAAATCGACTGCTGGCGTGGACTCGCCACTTCAAATCGCCCCAAAACCAATAATCAAGCGGGTTAGGTCAGGTGACCTCGGCGGCCACGGAACATGTTCCATCACGCTCAATTTAACGCTTATCAAATTTACATCCAACCAGTTATGCACCGCACGTGCTCAACAAGGAGGAGCTCCATCCTGCCTAAAGATCAGTCCTTGTTCATTGAATTGTTGGACTTTGAAGTTGTGGAAGCAATCATATCAACAATGGCTAGGCAGCTTTCTCCCGTCGCTGAAATTTGAATGTCAATTTATTGCACAGTCATTGGACAACACATATATCGAGTGGATCATTGTTACTTCCTACGTTTGTTGCATTGCTATATCTTCCGTTCTTTCAAACGAGACTGACTGGTATTAAATATACTTGACTTTTATAGAAAATGGCAAAATGTTTTAGAGCATACAGAGGAAAAAGAACTAAAGATAAGTCAAGATGTATTTTTGAGAACAAGTGGGGTATCTTCACCTTTAGAATGACATGGCGTAATATAAGTTTATTCTACTTGAAGCTAGACACTCTGAAAACTAGTAAGCTACATTTGGGCCACCCTGTATATTAACAGCATTGATCCAACAAAATTAATGAATGATTCCAAAGGAATTCAATTAAACATTCTTTGAAGTCTGTGACTATATTTTAGATATCTATACATATAGCTACTTCTTGAATTGCTGAGTAACACCTTAAATTATGCATTTTTAACTTGTAGATTTGACTTTATCTATGTTATTGATTGATTTTTGTCTTCAATTGCACACTACATGCGAACATTGACATCTGCTAAAGAATGTTCATGCTGTTGTGAAATCTTTTAACTTGCTTTATCACTTTAAACTTGTGCATGATTAGGCCGCAACGCCGAAAGCTTGCACGTTTATGCTTTTTATAAAAAATTGTTGCCTGTTGAAGAGTCTTCCATTTTCTTTTGTTAGAATACTACTCTAGGATAAGTCCACCTGCCCATGAAAGTAGGAATGTGCTTCTATGTGGAATTTCACAATTGAGTCGCTCTTCTATAGTCAATTATGAAATAGCTGCTGTAGTTGAATGCATGGCATCCATCTCAATTATGCATCTTACTTATTAGGATTTGCGAAGTTGCATTGACTCTCCTAAATACTTGTGCAGTAATTGAATAGACAAACAGACGGATGGAAGTAGTACATGTCTATTGTATATAGTGTAAATTATCGTCTTAGTTGAATACGTTGTGTTGGTCGCATTCTGTGAGAAAGTATGAATATTTACTACTTATATCACTAATCTATCAGTAGTGAGTCAAAAACATGAAATATACTTCTTGCGATTGTAATTACCGTTGAATGTACGTGATTGCATAGATTTTTATTTCGAAACTACAGATGATTGAAATCGCAGCTTCAATCCAAGTGCCTCCAAATCCATGTGATGAATTGTCTATGATGCGACTGCAGCAGTTGGCCAAATCCGATGTTCTTCAAGATATGGCCGAGCAGGACAATGAATTCTTGTGGATGCAAAGGTAAGAAATGCTAAAATTGACTGTAGATAAACTCGCATTCTGTTACGCAATTTTTATTTATGCTAACTTTCATAATTATACACTAAGTCCGACCTGACTTTTGCTGGGTCTGTTAATAGAATTCTGACGTCACAAGATGAATAATCAAAATAGCGTGATCAACAGCGGTTGCTAATGCGAACCATTCAGGATGGGTGCATAGCAATCGATTAATAGTATCTTATCTTGTAAACCTCAGTTTTCTCGTATTTACTAATGCATGTATCCCTCTATGTATCCCTAATTCCTTTTAGTACGTTCGGAAGACTCCTGCGACCTTGTCATGTTATGAGCAACCAATCCTTATCATGTAATTGATATGAATAACAAAAGACAAGGAGCATCATACCATCAACAGCAAACTCAAGTCATTACTTTGGATTACTTTCAAAGTAGTATTTACTTCGCAATGATGCGTAAGTTAGACAAAAGAAAGTGCTTTATTGGTTAAAGTTAATCTTTTTTTAAATTGGAGCTAAAATGTCGGTGTAATGTTTTAGCCATCCTACCTGATTATAGCCTCATTGATGGGTCATATTCATTCATTTCAGTTATCACCAGAAATTTAAAGTGAAAGTGAATTTCATGCGCAATCGCAGTTCCTTTTAATTGGGGCTCCACCAGGGCTCGAAGTTCTTCGGAAATTCCTGAGGTTTTAGGACTCAAAATTAATTCGTTCAAAAATTCTTTGATTCATGCACCTTCCTAGCTATGATTCACATTTCCCGGGAAATTTAGATGTCATGACTTCGTTCGAACCCTGGTGTCGAACACACAACTAGAGGGTTAGAGGGTCTAGCACTCAACTACTGTGCCACGAAAACCACGGATGATGCCTAAAAGTGCGTGAAAGTATCTACCAATGTTGACAAAATCCGTCGCATTATCTTGTGATTCTTCGACGAGATGAAAAGGATTGTAAAAGAGACTTGATGGACTCGACAACTGTCTTCGTGCAATAAAAGTAGCATCAACTTAGTGATTTTCGGTTTCTATTAGCATTTTCTTCCATTTCTTTGCTGTTGCCTTCCAAAGGCCGAAAGTTCTCACAATAAGAATCGATTTCGTAGCCATCGAGTGGTTTTTGACTTCCTTCCTACACAAATGAATGTAATTCTTCTGCTAACTACCCTTCAGTATAAGATATTATAACTTTTCATGTACTCTGTTGAATTCATCAGTACCAAAGTTGCTTTGGATATAATTCTGAAAATCTCTTTTTCTAGGTAGAATGAAAATGTTGACATAGAAACACCTAAGTTTTTAAAAGATGAAAATATGCATGTTCTTGTCCTGTATTGAATTTCTCCACATTGTTTTTTTGTAAAAAGAGCCACCACAATTGGAAAATTGATAAGGCATCTTAATTTTGATATATGTGTTGTGTGGACGATGAACAGACATAAATAGAGCTCTAAAGTGGTAATACCAGACGTCTAGCTGTATTTCTTTTATTCATGTCGCCCTTGATGTTTTCTTCATTTCTTGCCATTTCTGCATTATTTTCCATCTGTAAAATTATCACTTCAGTTATCTTTGTTTGATGTGTGACCTAAGTCCCCGCTTCAAAGTATAATGCTGTCTTTGGACTGCAGATATCTCGGTATTAGTAATTTGACTTGATGGTCAATGCTATGTTGTCCTAGGGATGAAGCCACTGGATTACACATCTTCCTCAATTTAGGACTTTAGTGGTTTGACGCTTGTCGATAGCTCAATTGGTAGAACATTAGCCAAGAATGGTGGAGGTCGGTGGTTCAAATCCGCCAAGAAGCGCAGTTATTTTTCGTCTGAGAAATTGCTAAATGTCTCTTTCTTCTGCAGGTTCGAACTGATGGAGTATCCCTGGTGTCTGCCTCGTCTGCATCAATGCGTGAATTGGAAGGACAGCTCATCTGTGGCACTGTATCACAGTCTGGTGAAAGGCTGGCCTCATGACACCGATCCACTCAATGCAGGTGTGTTTATGGAGCTTCTGCATCACAATGTTCCTGACAAAATGACGCGTGACTTTGCGGTGGACCGCGGTCTGATGAAATTGCAGGACGATATCATCGAGGCCTTCATGCCGCAAATTATTCAATGTCTGAAATACGAGTCCTACATTGACTCGGAACTCGCCAAAATGGTGCTGAAACGGGCGTCGGTGAATGCAGAGATTGGCAATGCTCTGTATTATCATATGCGGTAAGGCTCTTTGACATGGTTAGCAGGTTTCACTGAACAGAGAACTTGATATCATTTTTAAGCGAAGCAAGAAGTCCAACACCTGGTCTCATGCATTTGTATTGACGCTCTATATCCTTTGTTCACATAATATCCGTTTAAAGTCCATGGGTGAATCTGATAGGACCATTGAAGAAAGAAAAAATGAACTTGTTCTGCTATTCTGAACATTCAGGTCGTTAAAATCAGAAATAGCTCAATATAGTCAAGAAATTATCACAAAATGGATAGATACCAAATGAAGACAATCAGTCTCAGAGATAATCGGAGAATCCTATTGGACTAAACAATTTGGCTCTGCGAACTGAACAAAATTTGCCATTAGTGATCTATGGTGTCAGCAATTTTAATAATTTCTTCAATTTTGTCATTTTGGACATGACTTTTAACATTAATTGAGTAGTCATGGAAGTGCCAGTATTGTATTTTTACATTTATTTTATAATTGTAGTTCTACGCAGAGGTAAAATTTCTGTTATGGATGCACTGATTGAATTTGGATTTTGTCGCAGAATTATATATATTTATGAATTTAATTCTGCAGATGTGGTACTTCTCTTCTAGAATCCAAAGTCGTGCATTCAGATGTACCGAATTCTGTGGATTTTGTGATATAGTGTTTAACATACCGATGCAATGAGCTTGGATTAGGGATTCGTTTATTAGTAAAAAGTACGTTTTCAGTTTTTTGCACAGCTTCTTTAAATAATGACATGTGATATGTAATTCACTTATGCAGTCAAATATATCATGGTTTTGGTAACACTTATCACCAGCTATCATCAGTGTTCTCGGCGGTGTTCTAATGGATTTGATAATTGATACATTCATCATACACCAATATAGAAAAGGATTCTCACTTCAGTTAAGTTGCTGCGCTGTCAAATGTTAAAAAAAGTAAAATGTTAAAACTGTATTTCTAAACATTCTTGTAGACAAGTTATTTTAGGCCCTAATTGATATCCCAGCAATTGAATATGATTTTGGCTTGTTCTTACGCACCTGAAGTTTTCATTGAAAGCAGAAGTAAATTAAGAATAAATGAGACAATGATTCACGGTCAACAAATTCGGATGATGCTGACTAACGTATGAATAAACATCCGATACGAGAGACATGCAAAAAATACATGAATTAAGAAAATATCAGGATTTTTCGATGGACAATGTTTATTGAAATCCAAATATGATTGAGCAAAATTGAAGACTGCTCATCGTTAGGAAACAGCGCCCCCTAATTTCATTGATAAATGTGGCATCAGTCTCTTTACGATTTGGGGAGTTTGCTATTGAGGACTAGGAGTTGTAGACATGCGGCGTAGAGTTGTAGAACTGTAAATTAAGCAATGTAAAAAGTATATCTTTCGGACTCAGGTGTCCTAGAAGGCAGTAGCAATCATAACACGATGGAAATCCCGATAAGTATTCGGAGTATTTTTCTTTAAGCTTTGAGAGATTGATGATGAAATAGCAATTCATGCTGTCTTCGAAATGGAGAAGCAATGTGCGCTAGACGTCCTGACTTAGGACACTGTATAAGTATGGACTTGAAATAATAGAAAACTATGTACATGTAAATCGTACTACTATCCATAAACAGCAAGAAAACACAAAGAAAAAGACACATACAAAGTAAATATGTAGCAACATATTATTGTTAGTATATTTAAGTTTTTGTTATTATAAGTAAGATTTTGACACATGATACGTTCTCTATTGACTACAAAATGGACTTTTTGGATTATTGATCGCTTTATTTGGATATCTGAAAGTGTTTCTTGGATATTCGAATGAAATGAAGTCCAATTGACTGCACAATTTTGGCTAGTGGGTAGTGAAATCTATAGAACCCATGCTCGAATAGAATCGGCACTTAAGTTTATCAATTAAGAGGCTTTAAGATTTTTACTGTAGAACCACTGCTATTGGAGTGTGACTATGTAAGTTTTTAATTAGTATAACAGTGGCTGTTAATTGACGGACAGTCGGCCTAACTATAAGTTTTATAAATCAACATAACATGTCCCATGATCAGTTAATTTCCCTAGTGTTTCTCTCAAACATCATAGAATATAACTGCTTGTTTAAGAACTTTTCATCGTTGTCTTTAGTATGTATTGCACTTCTTTTCAAAATGAAGAGTCAAATCACAAAATCGGAAATTTATTCATACAACCCATCATCGAAAAGAACCCTTTAAAACTCACAAATTTTCAAAGAAGTCATATAATTTGCGTGTTATATTCGAGAAAATATCGTGACTTCTTTTTTATGGAACATTTGCTAATATCCGGATCTTTCGGGCGCGATTTTCAGCGTTTACCTGTTACCTGGCGCCGTCCAGTCGCGCACGACTCACGGCAACGTCATACTGTATCCTTTTCCATGCAAAGCGGTCTCTTGCTTCCCGTGTCATTCGTTCCACCGATTGTCCTGTGATTGTTTTCATCCCATCTATCCGCTCGGTTCTTGGTCTTTCTCTTCGTCTGGATCCCTCTGTGTTTCTGAACATGATGTCTTTCTCGAGGGACTCATCAGCTCGTGTGACATGTCCAAAATAACGTAGAACTGCGGTAGTGATCTTTATTTGAAGCGGCTTCACCATTGGCAGCTGTCGTAAAACCCACTCATTGGTCTTCCTTGCCGTCTAGGTTAAACGAAGCAACCTTCTCCAGCACCAGAGTTCAAGGGCATCCACACGCTTCCAATGTGCTTTCAGTAAATTCCACGTTTCGGCACCGTACACGAATATCGGGAACACTAGTGCATGCACTAGTCATACTTCGGTCGATTGAGATGTGCCTCTATCCTTCCAGACCTTTGAGAGTCTCATCATGGCCGATCTACCCAATGCGGTACGTCTCTTCAATTCTTCTCCAGCGCGTTCATTCGCCGTGATCTTAGCACCGAGGAACACAAAATTGTCCGTTACCTCCACGCTCTCGCCGTCAAGCTCGAAGCTAGTAATCGAACCCGTCGTCATAATCTGTCTTTGCCACATTGAGATACAGTCCTGCTGCCTTAAGTCGGGTGAGGCCCTCTTTCAGCTCTTCTTTTGAAGAAGCCAGGATCGTCGTGTCATCTGCATATCGCAAGTTTGACAATTTCCTGCCGCCAAATTTGATCCCCCCTTTCCAGCAATCTAACGTTTCTTTTACGATTTTTTCTGCGTAGATGTTGAATAAAATGGGGGACGAGATGCAATCCTGTCGAATTTATTTTGTCGATACGAAAAACGTCAGTTTCTCCACATTCCGTCCTGACAGTGGCCGGTCGGTCTACTTATAGCTCCCGCATCACTGTGATAAGATACACAGGAACATTGTCAGCGTACTGACGTGTTAAGTTGGACGTTACTATGTTTCCAAATTGTCAGCAGTTATATCACTTGAGATTTTTCTCGTTTGATTTGCTAATTATTATATCAACAATAATTGTTACCCGATATATACACATATAACAATAATATATACAAAATGTATAAATACGTATTCATATAACATAATATTATAAACATTGCATTAACAAATTGTTCATTAATATGTTTTCCATTATAATTAGTCCTGCTCTCATTAAAAATCTAGCGAATTTTTGCCGTCCGAAGAAAGCGATTTGTAAAGGAATTTTGATGGAATAGTGTTGTCTTGACTGTTTTTTGAGTAAAATATTTGGTCAATCATTGTCCTGTGAAAATTATCCTCATTACCTGAAGATGTCAATAAGAAATTTTCCTTGTCTTACAGGTTTGCAATATTTCTGTCAACATGCGTCTGAGTATGAAATGTAAATGTGTTTATCAATCATTTAATTTTCCCTTTATACCATATACCAATGAGATATGTCTACATGTATTTCGTATATAATCATCCAGATAAGTGTTTCAGTAATCCGATCATCTGTTTTGAATATCGTTGTGTATTCGTGTATATAAATTGTGATAATCCAGTGTTGCGGAAGATGTACTCCATCCTTCAATGTGTACGAATGTATATGTATAAATGAAAGCTCGTGATCAGTGGTCGTATGCCTGCGTAAATCGCGATTGTTCTGCGTAAATGGGGCAAAAAATGTAAGCGCTGCGTAAATTGAATTTTTGATGATTCTTTTTTAACCGCAACGTCTTGCCATTTTGAAACAAGGGCATTGATTGTACTGTTTACTCACTTGAGTAAAGATTGAAGCTTTATTTTTGCGTGACTTGTAGTATTTCTGATAAACTCCAAGATAAAATTTGGCTAATGGAAACGTCAAAAATTTGATTTTTAATTCAAAGCACGATACTTTTTTTAAAAATTAAGCTTTTTGTCAATTTCTTGCAATGTTCGGCATCTTAATAAATTCAATTGACTTACAGACCATTGACAAAGTACAAAATGAAGGTATGGTTATCATGCTCATTCATCCACGAATGTATCTGGATGTAGATTGTATAATTATTATATGAATAATAACAATAACCTGTAAACACTGCTTGCAACAGATTTATAGTGTAATACTGTCAGTTTTATGCTGCAATTACTGCATCCCAAATCAAAATATGGATAGACTATCATGCCTCACACTATTTTTGCTGCATTCATTTATGTGGATGAGGAGCTACTGATTTTTCCTGTTCAATATATAGCTGAGATTCTGACTATGAGAGCAGACTATTTGTAATTTTCATGCATATTTAAAAGTCTCTATTTGAGTTATATTCAGTATGGCTCAACTTTCCCAATCCAATCAGACATTCTTCCAACATCTTGACGTTATCATGCGATAGCTGATCAAAGCAAATCATTTATCAAACATCTTCATCGATGGATTGGTCGGTCGCGACCAGGTGACCCTCCGCATAATGGTTCTCCATCGGCTTTGACTGAGATAATAACAACAAGATGAGTGACCTGTCTAGCATTTTCAGCAGGTTGACTGTTGACTTTGTCTTTGATGACCATATCACTAAATTTCCATTCGCATCCCTTCTTTGAGTTTTCACTGTTTTCGTTTTGTTTGCATTAAGTAGCAAGCTGGTCCTTTCGCGTTCAGGGCTAACTCTGTCCACCAATTCCTACAGTTCCTTCATACTGCCAGCTATGAGCAATATGTCGTCAGCATATGTGAGTTTGGCTAAATGGTGTCCACCAACGGAGACACCCTTTCAAAACCATGTGATGCCTTTCTCATGATATTCTGTGAGTAGTAGATTTTGAATAGATAGGGTGGGGAGATAGAATGCATCTCTGTCTTCGAATACATAATTTCTAACTGGTCGGTATAAAATAACATTGGTTTCAATGTGAGGGTAAAGTGTTCAGGAAAGGCCATGTCTCACATGTCATCACAGTTTCCAATAGATACTCAAGACATTAATTGTTTGGGTAAATATTGTAGAATTTGTTATAGATTTCTATCCTCTGATGTGACCTGAGTAGGCGAAAATTTAGGAGCTTATTATGACCTATAAATAGCACGACTTTTCTTTTATTCATATCATCAACATGCTACCGCAAAGCTTCTATTTGAGCGCCACATCTAATAGAACGTCACTTTGATGACTTCTTCCATTTTGGCAATAGCTACGGCTGAAATCGCCTTCCTGTGTTTCACTGCGAGAAGCGCTATACCAAATCGGCAACATGCGAACATCATCAATGGAAGTTTATTTTAGAAGTGGATAATCGATGCTTGGGATCAGCTGCCGAAGGATGTGACCATCGTCGTTCAAAGGACTGACCAACGCACTAGAGGATTGCAAGGTCCACTGTCTTAAGGTCAGACGGACCGATTCATACTGGACAGGAACTTCTCCAGCAAGCGCGGGCCAATGCCGACATTACCAGTGAATGTGAACTTATTCAGCAACTCGACGTTGATGAAAATGACGAGGACGGCTACAAACTCGACGTGTCATCTGATTTTCATCAGTGAATTTGTGATTACTTACCAGGAATCACCCTATATTCGTGTCTTTTGCTAATTATATACATGTGTCACCTGCCTTCTCTTTTCATCCATAGAATTTATCTTCTCAAAATTCTGACCAGTTAGTCGAAAAATAGAGCGCCATGGTGGTGAAATAGAGGTTTTGCGGTATTTTCACATTCTTCGCATGGATAGTTTTCTCACACATTAAGTCAATACATAAATTCATCGTATCTAGACGTGAAGGTAATAATCGCATTGAAATTCTATGTAGACTACATTAGTGTTTTCATTAGTCAGACATTCGAAATAGTCTACCTGCGTAAATTTACTCGGCCCGCGTAAAAAATGGAAATTTGCCGCCTAGGACCACTGCTCGTGATAGGAAGCAATTGCGCTTTGGTACCTATCACTAATTCTTTTTATTTGTCTTTTGCAAAATATTCAAAATATATCAAAGAAAATCGTAAGATCTATTTGTCTACATTTAATGTTCTCCACCATCGAATCCTGATTTCTGAATATAGATGAATAATATGGACTCACTCAGGTCAGTAAATATATTAGGCTTGCCAAATATTAAACTGACTTTTGAAGTTTAATATGTTATTTTATATAATTTTTCATGGCACATATTTACTCGAGGCGCATGTATTGCTGTTTTGTCAGTGTCAGTTTTGCTGTCATATAAAAACAATGATATTAATAAATTTAATTTTTGCTATGTAGCGCAGTAATTTGTGTACTTTGTAAGTGCTAATGTTGATTCAGATCTCATTCACTTATCGAAAAATGGATGAATTTTCATAACAGCTCATGCATCCTGATTTTGAAGCCAATTGCAGTATTCCTGTTCAGATAAACTTGCAAATGCGCATTTTACATCGCCGTAGATGCAATCCATGACATTTTTGGATTTCCTCATGGTGTATCCATGTGTATCCACCGGTGAGTTTACCTCTTGTTGGAAAATAGCTTCCGTGGTTCCAGTTCCAAAGAAAGGTTTTGACTCATCTCTTCCATCTAGTTACTATCTAAGTTTCCATCTAGCTTCCAATTTCTGGCAAGACTTTTGAAGCAGTGATTAACCAACATATTGTTAACTTCCTTGAAACGGAGAACCTTCTATCAGAGGAACAGTATGGCTTCAGGCACTCTCGATCAACTGAAGATCTTCTTTTATTTGTCACTGAACATGTGAGTTGTGTCCTTGACAGACAAGGTGAGACGAGATCAGTTGCCCTGGATATTTTCGAGGCATTCGATAAAGTCTGGCATCAGGGACTCCTTAGGAAGCTTAAGTACTATGGAGTTGCTGAACAACTCCACAAACTTCTTACTTCTTTCCTTAGTGATCGGCAGATATCCGTCGTCTTAGATAGCCAAAAGTCTTCCACCAAGCTTATCGAAGCAGGAGTTCCTCAAGGTTCAATTTTGGGACCCACTCTTTTTCTACTGTACATCAACGACCTCCCAGACTGCCTAGTGAGTAAATTGGTGATGTATGCAGATGACACGACACTCTTCAATTCCAATGAGCGACTTGCTAAGAACACTCACCAACGTCAGCAATTATGCGACGCTCTTAATGAAGACCTACGCAGGGTCTCAGAATGGGTCCCTGATTGCCTTGTTTCCTTCAATCCTTCAAAAACTCAGAGTATTCTGCACTCAAGACTTAAAGGAGATGATGATCATCATGGCATCAAGATGTCAGATAATATGATCAGAGAACAAGATTCCATCTCCTTCCTTGGATTGGCGGTTACGAAAGACCGGTCATGGAAACCGTACGTCCAATCCATTAGCAAGCAGGCAGCTCAACACATTGGCAGTCTCTATCGTGCCAGCAGTTATCTTCCACCACACACTGTCTGCTATCTTTACAAGTCTACTATTCGTCCTCTGATGGAATGTTGTTGTCATCTAAGGGCCGGCGCCCCACAAACGCATCTTAACCTCCTTGAACGTGTTGAGAAACGTGTCAAGAATCTTATGGGTGAAAAGCTTGTTGACAAGTTGCAGCCGCTCTACGTCGGACGGGATGTTGCTTCACTCAGTCTCTTCTACCGATATTATTTCGGTAGAAGCGGCATTGTAGTAAATTAGTGCGCGCCCAAACCTAAGATCTTCTCCAGAAGCACACGCAGAGCTAATGCACTCACATGTTATCATGTGAGCTGAGAACGCTCGCGTACTGTGAGTCGCTCGAAAAACGTTTTTGTTCGCACGGCACAGCTTTGGAAACAGCTTCCCCATCCACTTACCCTGACCAATACAATCTTGATACTTTTAAGAGGCGTGCGAGCAGGTTTCTGATGGGGACAGCTTAATCAGATTAGAAGATCTGTTTTTCCTTTTATTTATTTTAAATAATGCAATTGGCTACTTTTTCATTGAATAACCCCTAGCTTCGTTCGTGGTTCATAGCTGTGGTAGGGGTGAGAATTCTGTAGAAAAATGGATAAGTCCACATTTTATCTGCAACAATTATCTACAATCCACATTTTATCTGCTGGAGGAAATTCAAGCATCAGTAGCCTATTTTACTTGATATCATTTTCTATATTATTGACAGCAGTAGTGTTGGACAACCATACCATATAACTTTTTGATCGCTTAACCCTATTCAAACCGGGGCGTGGTGGGGCTGTCACTTTTTAGCTATGGTCCACTTGAAACTAAGTCAACTGACGTAGGCTTATGTGACTTTTATTTTAGCGTAATTTCAAACTTTCCATAAATAATCGTTGGACAGTGGAAGGTCAAATGTGTGACGTATTTTGAAAAGTATTTTCTGATGGTCTGAATTTTGCTAGCATTTGTGTGATAACTTTCGATAGACACATAAATTATGACTAGATATGATTCGGCAAAGTATGTAGTAATCAATGATACCATAAATATCTTATACAGTCTTAAAAATCGGAATGTTCTGAATGTTATGCAAATGCTTTTTATTCAATATTTAAGTGAAATTGAGCAGTTAGGAAACACTTTTGTGTCTATTTTCTAAAGATTTAAATTGTTTGGTAGCATCAGGTCGTCTTTAGCTCACTTCTGAAAGCACGAATACCTGTAGCATGTCATTTTGCGATAAATTGGATGGGCAACGTTTTGAAAAATTTCTTCCCACGTTTCATGTGTCTTTCTTTGAGCACAAATTAATCTAATCAACATTCTTTTACAATCATAGGGAAAGTTTAAGCACATTTAAATACTTTGATAATTGCTGAAAATCATGGAGTTTGGCGCATGTTGTAGTGGTTTTCGTGTTAATTTTGAGCAATGCTGTTGTCGCTAAGATGGAGACTGAATTGTCCAATGATCTGTGTGCTTCATAGCCCGTCATGGAAAGGGTCAAAATTCACCGCAGTACAGTAGTTGTTGTGAAAATTTCAAGTTTTACTCATCCCTGTCTCACTCAGGACACAAAGCCATGCTAGTAAGGTAAGGGTGGTGCAGCCTTCACCCACTCTCTACTCTCACCAGGTTGGGGCTAGCAACCTCTAATGGGAGCGGTGGTGCCTTCCGAGGCGGACAGACTCGAACCCTGGACCTTCTGCACCTCCGTACCGAAGTGCGGCCCTTATCCAACTGAGCTATCCTACCACCTAAAGATTTATACCTCCTAGTGCACTTCATGTCAAATATTCTTACCTCCGATCAGTCAGCATGCTTTGTGGATATGCCTGTATCAGGCAGCAGCAGCGCAGTTTCTAATTTCAGTGGCCTTAGGACCATATATGTTGTGCCCACTGCTCTGTGACATTTGCCGAAGTCATGTACAGTCCAACAACTGCAGACAGAGTAAAGTGGTAGCTATTTCCCAGTCTTTGGCAGCAAAGTCATTATAGGCCAAAATGGCTATTGTTCTGTTCAATTTTTGAATCATTATCCATACGGATGAATTATCGTAGCTTTACAGTGACTAAAAGATGTAAAGCAGCATAAATGCAAAATTCTGTTTCTACTCTGTGACAGGCTATAGGATTTTGTACTTGTATGTTGGAAAACTGCACATAATAGTTTTCTGATTTTTTCAGTCGGTTTCTTTTGAAAAATCACGGTTTTCGGTCAACCGCCGGGAACTAGTGGATAGGAAATGGCTGCACCTTCAAGTTTTTCTTCTGAAGACTCATTAATCAATTTTAATAAGTTTTACACGAATTTGAAAACTTGTGATAGAGAGATGACATTAACATGCTTCAAATGTTAATCAGAGACAATTGGTGGTAGTTACAAGTTAAAATACCCAAGACAGGTAACCTGGTAGTTGATAAATTTATCAAATCTTAGCAGATATAGCCACGAGACATGTTTTGTCCTGTTGGGCCAGTGACGCTGGAGCTAGAGGACGTGCAAGCATACCCTCTAACTACAAGGTCACCGGACCATCTGTTGAGAGCGCGATTTAGCCAGGACGCCACTGCTTATAGGGTATACCTTTACATCCTTTAGCTCCAACGTCGCTGGTTCAAACATACCCACGACTGATAAGGCCCAACAGGCCGAATCATGTCTCGTGGTGGCTACACTTGCATCTGTTGAGATTTGATGAAGTTAGAATAGCTTTGAATGTAATTCTATTTTTCGATAGTTACCCTTTTTCTAATATTTGAGATATTTCCTTCCTCATTCTGATGCACTTTGTAATAACTGTGGGAAACTTCATAACATGGCACATCCGCTGAAATACCTCGTAATTAATGAAGAAGTTTTAATTTGATTTGCTTTGAGATTTCCCGCTGGTGCATTTATGTCGTGCACTTCAAACCCTGAAAATATGCACACGTTCATTAATGTTTTTGTCATACTTTTGAAATCCTTGCAACTTCATTGTCACTCCACCTTTTAATTAAACATTGATATTTGACTTCGTCTTGCAGTGCCGAAATGAGGGAATCAGCGAATGTGGAACAGCGCTTTGCCCACCTCCTCAATGTCTACTTTTTGACAAGTCTGGAACGCGTGGATGCCTTGTATCGCGTGTCAGAGGCCATTGACCGATTGTCCATCATCCAACGACGATTGCAGAAGAATTGCGGGAGTGTAAAACAAGAATTCCAAGACCGGCTTGTTCAATGGAACCAAGCGTTCAATAACTTGCGGAATCCGTTATTTGTTGGTGAGTTGGATAAGGGAGAATTCTGCCTTAATCAACTATTCATATTATATACAGTCCAGGGCCGACTCGTTGTACCAAAACAAGTTGGGTAATCACTCACAAAGTCAGATAATGTACAAGCACCTGCACATGCAAATATATATATATATATATATATATATATATATATATATATATACCCAAGGTTAGGAGGAAAAACTCAGAACTCGGTACTCAGAGTTTCATGTTAACACAATCATCAGCCAAAGCTAGGAACAAATTTTACAAAGTTAAAATATTGAAGTAAATATGTAATCGGAGTAACCGTGACCTTAACAATTTAAAGAAATATGCACAGTTACAATAGAAGAATATGCATTCGGTGTTTATCGTGACCTTTGCAAAGCAGGACACAAAGAAAGTTAATGTCTTGATAGCAAATACTTATTTCGGTGCCTGCATTTGGAGACAAGTTCATTCCGCTTGTTGAGTAGGTTATCACCGTCGTGGTCCAAAATAAAAAACTTCTCGCTGAGACAGAGGTCGCACCTTTTCGTTACTTGGTTGAAGGGTTTGCAAACTTTTTTTATTCTGCACTTTACTATTGGGCTGGAACCTGCTTCCTTCAGCATTCAATATTCCTTAGACAGTTCAGTTTCATGCTTGTATTTTTCATGGGAAAACGACTTCTTGTGATTAGCGTATCTGAGCTTGAATGAACTTTCGCAAATACCCAGATATCTTCTATTCTGACTATTACAAGTAATTTGGGCCTCATACACAATGTTGCTTGCCAGACATTCATTTTGCAAAGGGCATTTTTCTTTGTTCATGCAATTGCATTCCCTCCGATCTTTGTTATTCTCTTCTTTGCTCAACATTCTCTGGTTATGGGCGTTTATGATTGATTTGATGTTGGGCATGCAGCTGTAGCTCACTTTGAGGGTGTTTAATCTTTAATAGAAACACCCTCAAAGTGAGCTACAGCTGCATTCAACATTACAGATACAATTCAACATTTATGGCGTCACGTTGTCTGGTCTCTTACGTCAAGTTAAACAATAAAAGCAGTGAAATACAGGGTGGCACACGTAAACCGCCGGAATTTAAACTTTTATTACTCATCAAATATTCATCCGATCGTCATGAAATTTCGACTCATACTAGTTTGGAGTATAGGATTTATGATGATTATAGCTGTTGTACTGAGAATTGTCAGAAAATTCTGATTCTATTGACCGAATGACATGTACTCATTTTGTTGACATCGAAAATCTAGATCAAGTTAATTAACTTAACATGAATCGTATTCTGCACAACGAATTGTGCGCAGTCTTGAAGTTAATATTGTTCAGTTACTTCCATTTCATATAAAATACCATTCGACGATTAAATCACTATCTGAAAAGAATCGAACATAGAAGAATGGACGATCAATGCGCGGCTTGGTACGAATGGCTGAAGAGTCCAGTGGAGGTACAAAGGCTTTATCATTGAGTATGGCAAGAACGCGAGAGCACCGGATGCCCGCACCATAAAACGGTGGCACACAAACCTGTTGACCAGTGGTAGTGTGGTGACTGTCAAGCGGGACCGGTCATCTTCTGAACGAACGGAGCAGAATGTGGAACGAGTTGTGCAGCACTTCGAGAAGGACCCAAACACATCTACCCGTCGTGCATCTAATGCCCTTCAAGTGAGTCGCCGCAGTATCCAGCGCATCCTCCATGACTATGAATGGCATCCGTACAAGGTCCAGGTGGTGCAGCGATTACACGAAGAAGATCTGGAAAACCGAATGGAGTTCGCAGAACAGGAGGTACAGCGCATCCAAGCCAACCCGAGCCATTTAGTGGAACTAACCTGGTCCGATGAAGCTCAGTTCCATCTGGATGGTGGTGTGAATCGCCACAATTGTCGTTATTGGGCCAACCAGAACCCTCACTGGATCAAGCAAGAGTCTATGCAATCGCCACGCACCACCGTCTGGGCGGCAATCAGCCAATTGGGTATCTACGGACCGTTCTTCTTCTACACCTCCGTCAACAAGGATCGGTATCTCAAGATGCTACAGGAGGAATTTTGGCCAGCGGTGCAGTCGGACAGAAGAGGCAGGAGCATCATATTCATGCAGGATGGTGCACCTCCACACTGGGGACTTCCTGTGCGTGATTGGTTGAACAAGAAGATGCCTAACAGATGGATGGGACATGGATCTCCTAACATACCCTGGCCATCGTGTTCACCTGACCTGACGCCTTGCGATTTCTTTTTGTGGGGTTTTGTCAAGTCCAAGGTTTACCATACACGGCCAACATCCATGCAAGACCTGAAGTACCGCATCTTACAAGCATTTCAAGAAGTGACAACTGAGATGTGTCGAGAAACTGTTCTGGCCTACCAAAAGCTACTCGAGAATGGAGGAGGACAAGTTGAAGTTCGATGACTACTAGCATTTTTTTCTTATGTTTTTCATTTAATAAATGTTTTCTATGACATTTACCTTGATTCGTTTTGGTCATTATTGATAAAGACGTGGGGGAAATAAAGTGAAAAGTTTATCATTAAATTTTACATGTTAAGATACATTATTGGTATGTCAATTTTACTACATGTCATTCGGTCAATAGAATCAGAATTTTCTGACAATTCTCAGTACAACAGCTGTAATCATCATAAATCCTATACTCCAAACTAGTATGAGTCGAACTTTCATGACGATCGGATGAATATTTGAGGAGTAATATAAGTTTAAAATCCGGCGGTTTACGTGCGCCACCCTGTACAATAAAGCAACAAAACTATTTACAGCTATTTACAGATTCAGGCATAGAGATAGGGATCTTCCCCGTTCATTCATCAGGTGGTCAATATTTGATTTCTTCAACAGGATAGATTCTAGAATTCTTGGATAGTACGTGCTAGAGACAATTTTGAAATTTCCTTTATGAGAAGGATGAATGTGGATACTGATTTCACTGGGCGTTGGATAGCCCTTCAGATGCTCATTCATTCTCGTCACCAGATGCCGAACTGAACTACCTATGTAGCACTTGTCACAGTGCTCACACATGTATTTGTAGACAATGTTAGATTTGAGTTCGGACGGCACTTTGTCTTTATTGGAGAAGAACATGCTAGTTTTCATAGTTTTGAAAACAGGACGAATTTTGACATTCGGAGGAATAATTTTGTTGATCTCTTTGATATGATTCAATAAATTGTTCTCGCCTTCAGCAATGAAGCACATGCTTCCTGGACATTTTAGCCTTTTGATTGCGGAGGCTTGTCATTGGCCTCTTAATGCAAATCCGGCATAAAAGCAACGGGTGTTACAAGTGAGCTGCGATAAATCAGAATGCGTGCAGTGACGTCACACTGTACAGTGCAGTGGGAACCGGCAAGACGAAGTCAACCCAACCGGCCGGTTGACCGGCAAAACCAACTGGGTGGTTATGATCGTCTTCATTAATCTCTGCTTTGTCATTCAAACAGATGCGACAAAGGGTTCTTCGGTTTGTAATTTGAAGGTCCTTGGCCTCAACCTATTTGAAATTTGTGATGTCAATAAGTTTTTCAAAATCTTTCCTCAGGTGTAATGCGTTACCTATTCTATTTATTGAATCTACTTATTTAAATATTTAGTTATCTTTTAAAACTGAATTGGTTTTAAAATTATTTGATTAAAAACATTGTCTGTTAAGATAAAATAAATAAACATAATAAAATGAGCCAAGGCATTTTTTCTAAATTGCTTATTGAACGACGAGTGCTATCTCACACATGTGTTTTTCTTATGAGTGAATTAAGTCTATTGAGACGTTAGTCGTCCTAGAAGAAGCAATGAATAACAGATTGTGGTGAACAGATTAACCGCATGTGATTGACGTAAGCTACGTATTTTTATCATGCACTTTTATAGAAAAAGTTGTCATTGTGTTAATTTTAACTTCGATGTCAGTGAATTGTCACTTAATTAGCAAGGGTGTGGATCAATCTTAATGGGCTAACGTAGGCCTATGGTATTTTACCCTGCATTAGATCAGCTTATCTCTGCATGATGCAGATACGCTTTCGTCTACATATGAATAATTTCAATTTGAATAAATTAGTAGGCCTAGCGCCTTAAAACTTTTGATTCGTCTAAGTTAACATAATTTTATCAGACATGAATTTTGAGATGCGTAAGCACAGGATAGACAAGATCACGAAACATTTGGGTATTGATGATATTTTTTAAACAATATTAGTGTCAATCTTAAAAATATGTGACGGATGATCTATCGGGGACATTTTGCACCTTTTCCAGTTCATGTATCGAATCGCAAGATTTAATGTTAGAAGTGCTCAAATCAGGAATAATCCTTCAATTCAGACATTCAGTGGCTAATTTCTGATGTCATTAATCTCATTCCAAGCATGTAGCTTCTCATTTCTAATGTTTAATTATTGACGACAGAGAAAATGTCTGTCACATATCTCAAATCATGAATAATTTTCGCAATTCATTGATAGATATCTCTATAAAAGCCAATGAAGTTTCGTTTGTCGATTGATTTTTCTGCTAATATCCCAAAAAATCACATCTCCTTGGTTGACATGTAAAGAATTGTTGCTGCATAAGAGCATAAGAGTGTAATGAAGATTATGTAGACAGGGCTGGAGTCCCACACCGAGATCATGGAACTGTCGATCGCCCACGAGGTGGAGCATGGAGTGTTTGTTTGGATAGAGAACGTCTTTGTGTACATCACTGAAAAGCATCCTGAATTCACTTTGGCGCAAATAAATGCTGAGTTGCGACTTCGCCTCCAAGAAAATGTAAATATCTGCGACAATTCGGCTGCCAAAGTGTTGGACTGAGCCTGATAACGTTGAAACTGTCGAGTGATGTGCCAGAGCAACGAAATTCAGCAATATTGAAAGCTAACAGAACACGAATGGCAAACTGACTTCTCCGAAGCGCACAGATAGAGAAGCGCAAATTGATGAGAGAGGTTTTCGCTTATGGTTGGAAAAACTATCGAATGAGCTCCAAGAGGCCAACCTATTACTCACAACTAACTAATTCTCATTACACTTAAAACGAGTGACTTAGACATTGTGAGACAAGGGGCTTCAAAGGCTCATAGTTCTTGCCTGGTAGGCCTATGGATGTAGAGAACGTCAGAGAAGTGTGTATTACCTTTAGTGAACGCTATATTTCAATGACATGGGGAGGACAATTTTGCTACCTAGGACTTTATAGAGATACGAAGTCTATGTACCTGTATAAATGAAGAGGTGTTCGGTGAATCTCAGCAGTAAATTTGACTTTTGAAACCTCTAGAAATAGGTCTTGCTTATTTAATTGCATTTCACAAATTTTCACTTATACTTTTAGAAGGCGTCATTGGCGAAAGCTCAAGTGAAATTAATAAAAATACAGTTAAAGCAGCAAGCTTAATTCTTACAAAAATATACATAGAATGAGTATACACACTATATATAAAGATATTCGTGCATTATAGGGAATTAGGATGGATTCCAGAATGTGGATTCAGTGAATCTTTCTTTTAAAAACATCCAGCATTTACATTTGTTTTTAGTTTATTTACTATCGTTTTGACCATTCTACAGTTGAATTCAGGTGGTCCTACATCTCAGTTCATTGATGAATAATCTCAAAGCAAAATGATTTTTTTTCTTTGATTTGAGATAATTGATGATTGAATATCGCATTCATATGCATGAATTGGAAAAGGTGTAAATAAGTCTAGTAAGCCATAAATAAATTGTGTATACATTACAACTCTTGTCTGATCTATCAATCTCAATAATTGCTGCCGATTGATTGACCGACCGGTTTTCGACCAGGGCCGGTCGACCAATTCACGTACAGCGACACAATCCAACCGGTCGACCGGGATGGTTAGCCGGCCCCGGTTCCAACCCTGGGATACATGGAGATAGAAGTAACAAAAGATCAATCCACAGTGTGAAAGACCAATGAGGCATTACCTTGATCAAATGCGCATGGGAAGAAATATATGAATACATGCAGCGATTGAAAGTGGTCGAAATAAATCGCATATTGAAAATCCATCTTTTTTCTCGGGTTTCCTCACATGATCAGGTCCCGTATATTCATGCAAGACAACAGTATTCTTAATCAACGACACGGTACCATGGAAAAAGATATGACCACAATGTTCATATTTAGTCTGAATCGATTTCTCACAGTTGAATAGCACAAGAGGAAAGCGAAATAGTTTTTATTGTCGCTCGGAAATGTTGACCATCGCAATTTATCAAACCGTGACTTGAAATTCTCCTGAGATCCTTCTGTCGCCGATGACACCTTTTTCTGATAGATCCGTTCAAAATTTTCGGCTCTGATAGTCAACTAAAATCGAAAAGGAAGTAACAGTCGATCAGCTCCTCATTCAAGACAACGATATTATTCACACATGGTCGGCGAAGTTGAAATGCAGTCTTGTTACGTTATCGTCAGAACTAAAATAGCAAAGGAAGTAACAGTCGATCAGCTCCTCATTCAAGACACCGATATTATTTACACATGGTCGCCGAAGTTGAAATGCAGTCTTGTTACGTTATCGTCAGAAATAAAAATAGCAAAGGAAGTAAGTCGATCAATTCTTCATTCAAGACACACAGACAGCAGGTGCTCCAGATATTTGAAGATGCATCAGCCTGAACGCGTATTCATCAATCTCGTGCATCAACGTCATGCCGAAGTAGCAAGTAGGCTACAGTAGAGAGGCAACCTGCTGCTAACCTAAAATGAAGTTAATTCAACCATTGAAAAGAATTTGAAAAAGCACGGTTTCATATTCAGAATGAAATTCATGCACTCAGAATCATTTGATTAGCATGAGAATGCTCATGTCAAAAAACAAATAATTAAAGAAAACATATGCAATTTTTATAAAAAAAATCATCTATAGATTAGCAGTTTTCATGCTAGCGAAGCTCCAACCTTTTATCCGAAGGCTCGATGTGACGTAGCGGCATGTCAGCATGTCCAATAAGATGCTTGCGTCAGCGGTAGCGTGCTTCATGTATCATAGCTAAGTGATTACCGCCTTGGGAAGCTGCCACCGAGGGCTGATAAATTTTTGGTATGGAATATTTGATAAGATGAAAGAAAATAAGAAAATAAAGATTTTACAAATAAAAAGAATAATCAGTCATCTTCTACATGATAATTTTCATATAGCTTTCTTGTCGGCCTATGAAGCTAAAAAAATAAAAAAAACATTATCCAGTAGTGAATCCATTACCAGTAATGATATATTGCTACTTCATATATACTTCAATTGTGAGAATCATGAGTGAAGCATGATTGACAACAAAGCAAGTCAAAATAGCGTTACAAGCAGCAAAAACACACGGATATACGCATGGATGAATAAGCAAGTCGTTAGCCATTGAAACCGCTATTTGTAATTTTTACAGTATGAACACAAAAGGTGTGATACTCAACTCCCAAAACCATCGCACGCCCCTGGTTAATATCCCTGGTTCTGATTTCAGACACGAAGTTGTGTAACTTGCAAGCGAAGAAATGTGTTGTGTTTGACTCCAAGATGCGTCCGCTGTTGATGCGCTGGAGCTCCAGTGATGCAGAGAGCGTGCATTTGCCTCGACACGACATCATTTACAAATCTGGGGATGATTTGAGACAGGATGTCCTCACAGTTCAAATTCTTCATGTCATGGAAATGATTTGGGACCGTGAACGTCTTCCATTGCGGTGAGATGAACTTGCATGACTATTGCATTGATGTATGAGATGTGCAGAGCCTTGCCGTGCCGAGGCGCACGACTAAGGACTCGGTGCGGGTTCAAAAGGAAAGATATAAGAATGTCGGCTCGACTAAAAGTCTCAGAGCTGTTTTAGCTGATATTATCTGTGAGATAAGTAATCAAAACATTTATGCCATAGATGGAAAATTCACCCAACCCGACACAACTCATGTTTGATCAGAAATGTCTCACGATGACTGCTGATATACACGCTGCACATTCGCACATATATTTAAACCAGATTCAAATCGAATCAACCCACTCAGCAGCATTTTTCATTGCAGTCATTGTTTAATTTTGATATACCATTTCATATATGAAGAATGGTGTAAAAGTTTGTATATCACCGATGTATTTCTCAGGCTCTCAACTAGGGTGCTCATCAGAATGATAGAACAAGGCAAGTGGAACACATTTCAAGATAAGTCAGGGTTTACGACGAACCATAAATCCAACCAGACACATAATGACTTTCACTAACAGAATGTAGGACAAAGGATAATAATACAACAATAGATCATTGCTAAATACGACTAATATGTACGTACATGCTTGGAATGCTACCAAAGTAAGATGAGATTAAGAGTAGTGTCTTTCTGTACACACACAGATAAGGCATCCATCTGCTCGCATGACCGTGCGAGTAAAATGCCCCTGATACACCCAAATGTCCTTTACTCCCCCCTTCAACACAGATAAACAAAGATAAACACGATATCGAATCAAACTGCAAATACGATATCACAAAGCACTTGTCGTTCCTTTTGCACTCCATGAGATGTTTTGTGAGACTGCCTGCTGTTCTACTTCGATTGGTACCACTTTTGAGCACCCATTGATATGGGCATGCTCTGCAACTCGTTCAGGCAGTCTTCTTTCTGTACGATTGATGTATCTACCACCGCTGACACAATTTAAACGGTAAATAACACACCAGATTCGGCCGATATGGGAAGTCTGTCTTGTTTTGCGGACGCCAAACGACTGAATCAAGTCAAAGGTGAAAAATACTGAGCAGATTTTCTTCATTTTATGTTACTGCTACTGTATTATAACCAGGGCCGACCAAATATGCATAATGCATAAAATGCATATATTTCAGCTTTAATTGCATAAAAATGCATATCATGAAAATAAGTACTTTTAAATACATATATAGATGATTTCTTGAAAAAAGCAGGAGTTATTATGAACAAATTGTGTCTCGTTTCCTGTGTTGACACCTATATTCTTATCACCAATCACCTTATCAGACCCTGAAAAGGGATTGTTGACTTGAAGGATGATTGTACAGCAATCGTTAACCTGAAGGAGCTAATCGAAAAATCGGACACCGAGATTGCGAGAGGTATCATAGACATTTCCTCTAAATATGACTCTATTCCTCGTTGTCTGAAGCAGCTTCAAGACCGTAAGTGCAATCCGTCTCAAGCCAAACAACTGATCGATGGCATCAGCGATGACTTTGATGCGAATGTAAGGACCAAGCTGGGGCACGTTCTTCAAAGAACACAGGATTCAAGACGCTGGTTGAGAGGGACTTTGAAAGATATTTATTGGAAGAACAATTGCTCTTGTCGCGATCTCCGGTTACCTCTTCTGACGTTGAGAGACTTTTTTTCAGAATACAATGCATTTATTAGGATCAATCGCACTAGTATGACTAAGGAAAACATTCGCATGCACTGTGTATTAGGAATGAGCTCAAAGCGCTGGTAGATTATTCATCATTTGTGCATACATGGGCCTACGTTTCTTACTATATTGCAGCTATTTCTATAATAAGAATGATATTACATAAATACAGTTTTCATTACATAAAATTACTTTTTTGAGTGCATAAAATGATCACTTGTTAGCGCATATTTGGTCGGCCCTGATTATAACATACTTTTTGCTCGTTCATAGCAATGTCTGGTTTTAGAAGTAAGCTACATCAATATGCAATGTTGATACATCAACATGTCATAATAAGATAATTTTTGCCAATCCTAATTAAATTCGATTTATTTCAGGTTGTATCCTTATCGTGTTCTATCTCTGGGACCTCGTGAAGGCTTCATCGAAGCAATTTGGGAGGCAGAAACCCTTTCAAGTATTCGTGCTCGTAGTCAGACTACTGGAAACAGCTACCTTTATGCCTGGCTAAAACAGAAATGTGAAGAACGCCGTGGTGACCTCACTGAAACAGTTGAACAGTTTCGAATGACTTGCGCGGCATATTGTGTTGCAATCTTCGTGCTGGGTATCGGAGATCGACACAATGACAACATCATGCTGACACAATCCGGCATTGTGAGTCTTTTTCATGTCAACAGGGACCGCATTAATGGGCGGCTCTATCATTTTGACATACATGTACTACTAGTCTAGAGCTAGTACGGCCTCCAGCATGAGTTCCTGCAGGGAACGAGGCTGAACATGAGACCTTTATAGAGTGATGATCATGTGCATCGTATGGCTTCTGCGTATCTGCACGTCTACCTAGTTCCTCTTCTTTTCAAACAGGATCAAAGGAGTCAGATTTAAATCCAATGGAAAACAGACATCGGTTTTCGGTAAGATGGGATTTGTCTGTCTTTTTTCTTACTAAGTGAAAAGCACTAAGTCCAGAACCATAAATTTTTGACATGGAGTGTCTTCATGTCATACTATCATGTGTTCACGCACCCTTGTCTATAAAGCGAGCGAAAGTTTTGGATTTAGATTCAACAAGAATTTTAATATCGGCAAACACAACGATTCTGATCATATTTCGGCTGGAACTTAATGCAACCAGCCTGAAGATATCACCGATGAAGGGCATGATCACTTATAGAAGATGACAATCAAGACATTCCATTCTAAAAATCATTGCTCTAGACTTAGTTCTTTTCACTTGATAAGAAAAAAGAGAAAAGCTCAGACATTAAATCTACATATGGTTCGCAGTTCTGTATTTCACTTTACAGTTATTGTAATAATTTGTTTATATTTGATGTTTTAAAAAAGTTTTCTTATTGCCACAGCATTGAAATCAAAGCTCTCCCTTTGATTAGACCAATTACATTCTTGTGAAAGTGCACAACGATACGCAGCTTAACTCTCCACAAAGTTAGTCATGGGTACAAGGAAGTATGCGGCAGGTATTGCACCCCGCCGGTATTTAACCCAGCCTTTAGTACCGGTCGGGGCTGCTTTGCACGGGTTAGAAGCCCAGCTACTGGTTCCCCTGTACCCCCTAAAAAGGATGCAGCTGGAGTACGTGTGCCTGCTCTGACCGAGAAACAGCCGGTCCCAAGCCCGGATAAATGGGGAGGGTTGCCTGTCAGGAAGGGCATCCGATGTGTAAAAAAATCCGCTTCATACTTTTATGATCAATGGAAACCAACAGAATGGCCCTCAGTTCCTGGCAGCTCTTAGATGGGCAGAGGGTGCGAAGAATCACCAGATCTGGTAATAATTATAAATCCACTCAAAGACTGAAAGTGGCTACGGCCAATGTTGGCACTTTACGGGGAAGAAGCAGAGAAGTCGTGGACATGCTCGCAAGAAGGAAGGTTGACATATGTTGTTTGCAGGAGGTGAGGTACAGAAACGAAGGCTGCACTACTTTAGGTAGCGGGGATCAGAAGTACAAGCTTTGGTATGTGGGAAATGGACACAGTTCGAATGGTGTAGGCATAATGGCAAGGCATGAGCTGGCAGACAGAGTCATCGAGGTGAACCGACACAGTGACAGGCTCATGAGTCTGAAACTTGTTCTGGCCGATGCAGTATGGCATGTATTCTCTTTCTACGCGCCACAGATCGGCAGGCCGCTTGACGAGAAGGAAGCTTTCTGGGAGACTGTTGAGGAGAAGATCGGCAGCATACCTTCTGGTGATGGTCTTTTCGTAGGTGGAGATGTCAACGCTCACATTGGTACCGACATCGCCGGCTACGAGGAGGTGCTCGGCCTCTATGGATTCGGAAACCGCAACGCAGAAGGCGAAATGGTGCTGAACGTGTGCAAGAACCACAGCTTGAAAATCCTTAATACTATGTTCAGGAAAGACAGAGAAAAACTGATAACCTACAAGGCCGGTGGTGCAGAAACACAGATTGATTTACTCATGATGAGGAAAATGTCTGGAGCCAGAGTTCTGGATTGCACGTCTATTCCTGGTGAAGAATGTCTAACCCAGCACAGACTGATGAGAGCGGACATAGAACTGAAAGATTGTACAAGAAGGAAAAAGACTTATGTTAAAAGAATCAAAATATGGAAACTGAAGAACGAAGAGAAAAGAAAAGAATTCGAAGAAGCACTCACGAGAAATATGGACGGCCAAGAAGGCGAAGAAAGCGGTTACTCCAACCTTGTCACGAGCATCACAAAGGCCGTTGAAGAAGTTTGTGGTGTAACGAAGGGCTACAGAGGGAGAGAAAGAGAGACCTGGTGGTGGAATGAGTCAGTGCAACAGAGTATTAAGGACAAAAAGGCTGCTTACCAAAAATGGCAGAAATCAGGTTGTGATGCAGATAGAGCAGACTATCGCCACAAGAAGCGGGAAGCGAAGCGCTGTGTTGCTGTTGCGAAGCGGAAATCCTGGGAGTCGTGGAGCGCGGACCTATCTACACCGGAAGGTAGGAACAAGATGTTTCGAGTAGCAGCTCAAATGAAGAAGGACAAGAAGGACATCGAGGGAACAGATTACATCAGAGATGAAAGCGGATCACTGCATGTGAAAGTCGACGAGGTGAGAGAAGTGTGGAAGAAACATTTTGAGAGAGTTTCGAACGAAGAGAACGAAACTGAGTTGGAAGACACCACACCAGTGGAAGGGCCAATCGAAGATTTCACGTTAGAAGACGTTAGAGCAGCTATCCGAAGTCTCAAGAACAGAAAGGCCCCTGGTCCGACAAGAGTCTCAGGCGACATGTATAAGCTGGCAGGTGAACCAGCGGTGAAGGTGCTTCACTCCATCTTCAACGACATCATGAAGACTGGAGTCTGTCCACAAGAATGGAGGAAGAGCCTAACGGTCGCTCTGTACAAAGGAAAGGGCGATCCCCTCCAATGCACCGAGTACAGAGGCCTACGTCTTCTGGAGCACGGGATGAAGATCTTCGAGAAGATGCTGGATAAGCGTCTGAGGAAAATGGTCTGCATCGGGGACACGCAGTTCGCCTATCGTCCAGGAAAATCCTGCAACGACGCACTCTTCATCGTTAGGAGACTGCAAGAAAAGTTTTTGGAAAAGAAGAAGAGACTCCATCACATCTTCGTCGACCTGCAGAAGGCCTTCGACCGGGTACCCAGATGTACAGTCGCATGGGCACTTCGCCGTCAAGGTGTTCCGGAGCGACTCATCGATGTCGTCATGTCACTGTATGTCGGTTCGAAATCACAAGTCAACGTCGCAGGGGGTGTATCTGACGAGTTCGGGATCAACGTTGGACTACATCAAGGATCCGCTCTCAGCCCACTTCTCTTCATCCTAGTGATGGAGGAGGCGACCAGAGACTGCATGATCGGAGGTGTCTGGGAGCTCTTATACGCCGACGATCTGGTTCTGACTGGTGAGAGCAAGACGGAAGTCATGGAGAGGTTTGGGCACTGGAAGGAGAGATTGGAAAAGTGTGGTATGAAAGTCAACATCGGGAAGACCAAATACATGGTGAGCGGAAAGGAACCCAGCGAACCCATTCGCGGAGGCAGGTATCCTTGCGGTGTGTGTGGAAGGGGTGTTGGCGTCAACTCGGTCCTCTGTGGTCAATGCAACAAGTGGTGCCACAAGCGCTGCAGCGGCTTGAGAAGCATTTGTTACGTGGTCGATTTCCGCTGTCCTACATGCTCTCGCTCCCCAACTGTGCTAAGCAGCGCTCATGAAGACTATGATGAGAGTGATGACCAAGAAATGGATGAAGTGTACGATTTCTGTTACCTCGGCGACTTCCTCGCATGCAACGGCGGATCAGAGCGAGCTGTTCAAGCAAGAGTTGCATCAGCGTGGAAGAAGTGGAAAGAGCTTGCCAGTCTTCTACGCAACTGTCATATCCCGCTGAAGTGCAGAGCCACTGTATACAGCACTTGTGTGAGATCTGTGTTGCTCTACGGTGCGGAGTCCTGGAATCTGACAGAAAGACTCTAACATCAATTACGGGCATGCGACAGGAGAATGCTACGCTACATGTGCGGCATATCACTGACTGATAACATCTCCAGCAGTGAAGTGGCATGTCGGTGTGGCATTAGCCCGTTGGAAGAAGTGATCACGGAGAAAAGACTGAGGTGTTTCGGGCATGTGAAGAGGAGAAACGGAGAAGGAGCCCTTGGTCGTGTACTGGACATCGTGGTGGAAGGAGCGCGTCCTCGAGGAAGGCCGAAGAAGACTTGGCTCGCAAACGTCAAAGATGATCTGACGAGGATTGGTGCGACAGAAGAGGACGCCCAGGATCGAAACCATTGGAGACCGTTGATCAAACGTCAAACCCTCTAGTCATAGGGGAAACGAAGACGCTAAAAGGATAAAGTAAAAGTAAGTAAGTATTGCACACCAAGATGAAAGCTCGCCATTTCATTTTTCCAATTCAACATTGAGTGCTGTTTTACCTGCTCTTCAATTAGTGAAACCGGTTTCATCAAAATAGAATCGCAATATGTCAGCTGTCCATCACTTCATGATGGAATCAAGCAGGGGTATGGAAGCGATCGTTTTCATTGGAGGCGGAAGCGAATGCCGCTCCGCTTCCGAAAGTATCATGATACTAATGTCTGACGCAATATGCGTATCAGGGCGAGGCGAGGCACTTCTGACTTTTGACCTTAAGTCTTGATATGAGTTAAGTAATAGTTGTCATATTTAGTGCTTACCCTTTAACATCTAATTGCAAATTGGCACCTGTATTACTAAATGTAGTTCTAATTTTCTTATTATAATGAAAACGAAGGTGTATTATCTCAGAAAACTGGCATTCGAAATCATTCAATGACAACTTTACACAATGCGGATTGGTTTGTGTCTTCTTGTAGTGTGTCATTGTAGCATTCTCAAACACTCAATTGGTTGTTTAATTTTTTTTACCGCACACGTGTTGGGAAAGTATGAGGTTTTTATTTCACAATTTCCCAATGGTAAAAAGTTTCAGTAAATTTGAAAAAATATTTGACTTTTTGGCAAGCCAAAAAGACGCATGCAGGTCAGCTAGGTTTATACGACAGAAAGTTCGTGGAGACTGCGAAAGTTTTAAAGTCAAAACCTATAACTCGTAAAAAAGTGGGAAATGAAGAAAAAGGGACTCGAAATAGGTGTGTAGCCCATGTCCGGTCTCCAATAATTGGAAGCGGAAGCGGTTGAGTGGAAGCGAAAGCGAATAAAAAGCAATCGTTTCAGCAGCCCTGGAATTAAGTGCTCCTAATTGTTGATACATGCACATAGACTCCGGTTTTGAATACTGAAATTTCAGAAGCAGTTCAGTATGGACATCCCTATTCAAATAGTAGGCCCATCCCCTTCCTGCGTGTATGGAACACTGCAGCTCATTCCTAATCTGAATAGTTCAGATAACAGTGATTGGAGAGATCGAACAAAAGATTATAGTAGTAACTATCGGTAACTATTGGTGTCCGTGGCGCAGGGGTCAAGTGCTTGGCTTAGCGATCTTCTGGTCCAGAGGTCGAGCCCCGAAAGTGTCATTGGAAGTCGTCAGGAAGTGCATTCGGACTAAAAGATTACAACGCTCCATATTAAAGTCTGACTATGTCAGCACCGTCCAAGCCCTCAGTGTGGGGGTGTAGTGACGTTAAACCATTCATTCATTCAACTATTGGTTTTTTCAGCTGTGTCACATCGATTTTGGCCATTTCCTGGGGAACTACAAGCGCTTCAAATTGCTGAATATTACTCGAGAATTTGTTTCTTTTCTCCTTGTCGAAGAATTCAAGTATATAATTACGAACGGAGATCAAGACGACGAAGCCTTGCGGAAGTGAGTGAGAAACGTTCTCATTTTTCATCAAGATATCTTTAAATTCTGTCTGTTTTCAGTTTTCGACGAGTTTGTGTACGAGCATTTATAAGTCTTCGAAAACACGCCAATCTCATTCTCTCTTTGTTTCTCAATATGGCAGACATCGGGATGCCGGAATTAAATTCCCCAGACAATCTGGAGTTTCTAAGGGTGAGAGATATTCTAATACTGTATTGCTACCCTCTCCATTTGCTGACTTTTGGCAGTTGTTATTCTTGTTGAGCTCGGTAGGATCAATCTTCGGGAGGGCAGGGCAACCGCAGTTGCTTGGTCAGTAGCAAATAGGAGCAAGGTTTTTTAAAAAAATTATTCTAATTTACTTTATTTTTATTTAAAATGGCCAATAAAATGGTCAAAACACCAATTTCACCGGTGTCCCACCGGCATGTTCACGGAGTAAAATTAACAGTGTGCGTGACATGATAGGCATTTGTCAAATCAAGCGTCATAAATGAATTGTCAGTTAAGATACATTCTCAGAGAGTAAAGGGATCACTAGATGTTACTCAAACAATGTAGGAGTAGCATGAAGGAGAAAGGAGCTTAAAAGAGTAGTGTAAAAGCGAATCATAGAATGTTAGTCCAAGCTGATCCGATATTGTGCGAATGTTGTTGATGCGCGAGTGCTTCTTGAACCACGTGGCCTTTATTATTCTTTTTTTGGACATGTTGCTCCAATTTAAGTTTTTATTCATGTTTTAGGATTATTCATGTATATTCTATTTAGCATTCTAATAAGTTTCATAATGCTGAAATGTCAAAATCTGCACTATCGTATTGATCGCATGTAGACACAGGAATAATTTGCAAAACTTCAGCTTTTCTAATAATTGATCAAGATTTTTTATACCTCAGGAGCACAATCTCCTTAAAAAATGAATTGTTTTGTTTTACGCAGCCTCACTGTATACCTTATACTAACATTTTTTGAGTTGACACTTCGCCTTTTACATGGTTGGTTCAATAAGTAGTGAGACAGATCCACTTCTCGATTTCAGATCGCATTGAAATGGTATGCACTCGATCTATGACATATCTAGGTTGATGCTGCAAAGTTATTTGAATTTTCAATGATACCAATGATTATTGATTGAAATCATAGTTTAAATTTGAATAAGAGCTATTTCGTTCATTCATTTCAATTTTATTGACTACAATCATGCGCATTCATCCTGTTGAATACCGCTCTGTGATAAAATTTTTCGTTCTGCGAAATACGCCTGCCGACAGAATTAAAGAAATGCTTCAAGAGACATACGGCGACGAAGCGCCGTCTAAAGCCACGATTCATCGATGGATTAGTGATTTCAAAAGAGGAAGGGACTCCGTCTTCGACAACGACAAACCTGGCCGGCCTTTGGAAATCGACAATTCTGAAAAGTTATTCCATATTGAAAAACTTGTGAAGGAGCAACGTCGCATAACAGTGTCAAGCCTCGCAAATGCCATCAACGTAAGCATTGGTTCGTGTCACTCTCTTCTGAAAGAAATGGGGTTGCGCAAACTTTGCAGTCGCTTTGTTCCAAAGTTCTTGACTTCCGAACTTCAACATCGACGGCAACAAGCTTGCCTTGAAAATCTAACGCTGTTCGAAGAACTTGGCGAATTTTTTCTCTTAAACATCATCACTGAAGATGAGACACCGCTTTCTTTGTATGCACCAGAGAGCAAACGAGACTCCGCAGAATGGAAGTTTCCGAATGAAAAGCCAAGTTTAAAGCTTTGAGCCGGGACATCGCATCGTCGTTGCTTGATGTTGAGTGACTTTTGGGATGCTAATGGAATCATTCTGGTCGATTTTGCGGAGGCTAACGAGACGTTGAACTCTAAGTACACTGCAATATATTGAAACAAGCGCGATATCGAAGACGAAAGTCCAGAAATTGTGACCTCTTGCTTCTTCACGACAACGCTCCAATCCATTCGGCATCTCTTGTGAATAAAACAATGGAAAACTCTTCTCTAAAGAAGATGAGCCATCCTGCTTACAGTCCCGATTTGGCGCCAAGTGATTTCTTCTTATTTCGCCATTTGAAAAAGCATTTGCGTGGAAGCCACTTTGAGACCCCTGAGCAAGTCAAAGAAGAAGTTCAATGGTTCTTTGACAGCAAACCACAGTCATGGTTTCGCTCCGCATTTGATGAATTACTGATTCGCTGGAGAAAGTGTCTTCACAACGAAGGAAGTTACATTGAGAAATAAATTCTACTCGTTTCTAGACCTACTTACTGCTTACTCACCAACTGTAATAAAAAAATTTGTTTAAAAGATCGTTTTCATTCTTAGTCTCACTACTTATTGAACCAACCACGTATATCCCTACAACATCTATGAGACCATTACTCATTTATCCAGCTTTTAACCGCATACACGTACATTCTTGATGACTGAGCATTCATTGAGTTAAAATAAAATGCGAAATCTGATGTAAGGAAGCTGAAAACACACAAGTTTTAAAATGTCATGTGCTGCATATTATCTTAATCCTTCCTATATTTATCACAAAGTATATTATCCTTCCTGTTCAACGTATATTTGAACGTAATATCAATGCATTGCAACAAAGGCGCGTGCATGTATGCAAGGATGATTAGGGACGCTTCCATCATGTCATTACGGCAAAATGGCAAGTGTTAATGAGAAATCGACTGAATTTATGAATGCAAATATATTTCGGGTAGTAATATAAGAGCCACAAAAGTGCCATTATGAATATGATCTTGCAATTAGCAAGAGATTAAATATCTTATTTGCAAATTGCTTGAATTTAGTTACAACTAGTGAATCGATGATGTTCACATGAATATTCACGGCATTAAAGAAAAATCCTCCGATTTCTATAAAATATATAACAATAAAATGACATCTTAGTTACCTGACAACTCAAGTATAGGATGTCCTCGGTGAGCAAATTAGAGACAAAGCAATGCATGTATTTGTGCATTGAAACACAGCAATGCCAACGCGTTTTTAAAACAAAATAAATATAGGAGACGCGTCTAACTTTTCCCGTTTTAGGAAAAGTAGAACGCCTTTGGAAATCTGAGCGCGATTGCGTTTTTGCTTATTAGGATGATCTTCTTGCTTGACCATATTGATCATTAGTCTTCTACAATTTTGAATTGCTATCTATTTCAAGCAGCGTTGGAAAATTGTCGCGATTGTCATTTATTCAAAAATCGCAATCAAACTTCAGGTATGATTATTATAGATATAAATCATCACATTTAAATGTCTCAGAAAAAACTGACTGAAACCAAGGTGGTTACACATACTAGAATAAGGGTTTTACTGCTGAATTTTGTTTTAGCCTTCCGCTTTTGAATTTGGAGTCGGTGCTATACTGCCGAAGACTATTAACTGAGCAAATTCTTTAATCGCATGTATTTATTCTGAGCCAATTATCTTTCCGAGAAATGAAACTATGTTGTAAGTCGTTTTTTGTCCTTTTAGCTGTTTACGTCAATGGCAATGATAATTAGCCTGAATGCATTGAAGACTACTTCATGAATATGTTTTGATACGCATCATTCTCAAGAAAGCTACATTGATTTCTTTGAAGAACTGGTTAATCGAATGGTTATAACAAATAATCTGTCTTCAATAGGGCTTTTACTTACTTATACCATTTAACGTTGATTGTTCCATCCATGTTGGGTGCGACGGTTTGCTTGCATAGCACTTCTCCACTTCGCTCGTTGGAGCCCGAGCGCTCGAAGGTCTTCTTTGATGTTATCGCTGCATGATTTCGTTGGACGTCCAACAAGTCGGCAACCATCCACTTGCAATTTCCGCACGCGCTTCACCCGTGAAATTCGTCTTTTCTCTCTTCGTAGACGTCTTTTTATATTGTCACCGATAGGTTCCAGACACATTCTTCTTCTGAGCTCTTCATTGGAAATGCGGTTGCGAGAGGAGACTGTACATATTAAGCGGAGCATCCTCATTTCATTCACTTCAAGTCGCCACAAACACTGTGATGACCTGGTCCAAGTCTCGCTGTCATACATGACTTGCGCACTCAGGACTTTCTATTAATTGTTCAAATTTGAAAGAATCATATTTTGTATGAAATGAGTACTGGGATAATTTTCATCATTAGATGAGATTCCACATTAATATACAGCTGGGACGTGCATCTGCATTTCATGCTGAATCTATCAGTAAAATGTTCACATTATTCGAACAAAAGTTATGAAATTGTCTGGTTGATATATTCGTATTTTTTCTTCTGGATTGGTCGATTTTTAATGGGCAATATTGAAGATCACTATTAAGAATATTAGACAATATTGAGAATCATTAACGATAACTATGCGCACGTGGCTGCCAAGTCCATTTTCATTAGGAAGGACACAAATTATGGGTGTGAGGGGAGGGCCTTTTATTCTTCTTATCATAGTTTTCTGCTCTTCTCTTAGGCATTTAGTGATTTGTACAATTGTACATAGACTTATTGCACTACCACTTAACCTTTTAATATAATTTTTAGGATGCTCAGTTGGTTACACAGGATTTCTTGATACTTAAGATCATAGAGGTCATGCCACCTTTGCTATCTTGCCTACCTCTATGCTTAAGATATTTCCTCCTTTCTCATAGGTAGATGATTATTGTGATAGATATCATATACATATTACATTGTCCTGAATCAAACTATGATATTGTTGACTAAAATCCTGGAACAATCGAAATTCTAGTGCAGGTATTCTGTTCATTGAAAACCAATACTTTGGTGAAAAAGATATCTATGAACTAATGAAATACATATTAATGGCATGTGTGTAAACATAGAGCATGTACGAGTAGTTCACATGTTACAAAATTGACAACATTAATTTAAACACATTAAAGGAGCAGTTTTCAAAACGTCCATTGAAAAGATACTTCTGAAACATTGCGCGAAGGTTCTCTAAGGTTTCCATCTGCAGTCGATCCATCGCAAGCTACCGTTATGATACGCGCCTTCCTTGTAACTTTCTCAATATGAACCGAAGTAGCCCTGGTAGAGGATTCAAACTGCAAAGAATCGGCCATGTCTTACAGGTCTTCATCCCGTCGTCTTCTGAAATATTTATCAACGCTGTGTGAGTTTTTGTGTCCGCTTATGCTGCTGATCTGGACATTTGAGTATCCATGCTCCTTAAGGGAGGTTATCATGGTCACTCGAATGCAGTGATTTGTATATCTTTTTGATAGTGCCATTGTTTTCGATCGGACATCAAATTGTCGATTGAGTTCTTGCCCAGCACCTGTCTAGGACAAAACCAGTTTGTCCTTCAGTGATGTTTCATGTTTGAAGGTTTCGGAAATAGGAACGGAGATTCGGAGATCATGTTGATGTAGGTATCCCAACAGATCAATGGGCACTCTTGTGGATTATCTTTGTTTTCATACATTCTATACTGCTTGATGTCTTCATACTCTGTAGCTCGTAATGAGGCCTTTGCATTTTTCTATAGCATTTCATGATTTATTGTCAAGAACCTTCTGCCCGAGGAGCTGGTTTTGACCTCAAAACTGTCCTTCGTCAAGTGAGGAAGAGTTTCTCGACCACGTAGACCAAAGTAGTAGATCATATTGAAAATGATTTCCTGCTGGAGAATGGTAGGAGAAGAACGATGGAAAATGAGCGTATTTATTCCATATCCTTCTTTTCGATGACAGGATAACTTTCCTTTTTCCTTTGACCAGAATTTTTGAATTTGGCAATCATCGTTTTCAACATTCTGTTTGATTGACAAAACATAGAATCTTCAATGATATTGACGGCAGGACGATTTAACTGGAAATATCGATGAATAGAAGCTCTAGCACAGATAAGCGTTTTCGGAGCATAAAATTGTCCATCTTTGGTTATCAAGTTTGAGTAATAATATCTCAAGTACGTGTCCAAAATGGCTGGTGGTACTTTCAGTATCTCAGTTGAAAGCTTTTTATCGGATAGGAATTTAGTGAAACGAGATATTTCGTTGTTCATTTGCTTTAGTGATGATTGTGGTACACATTCTCTTTCTAGATTATTCAATTCTTCTATTATGTCAGGCGTTATTTCCTCAGAATTTTCCTCATTTAAGAATACAAAAAGCTATCACTGATCTCGGATATATATCTATCACTTGACTGATGTGTAATCCAGTTCAATTCATCAGTTGTCTGGATATCAAGCCATTTGGTATATTTGACAAATTGATCAGGCTATTAGTTATTACGTCCAGGGACGTTCCTGCTACGTCCGACTCCGACAGCATGACTACTAAGAAAGAATTCAAAATCAAACAAATCTATAAGTACGAATATATGGACTTGCATGGATATCATAATATATCTCTATCTATGACTATTTCATAGATGTAGTATTGGGGTAGATCATAGAAGTAGATAATAGTACAGTAGAATGGAAGTTTGATATCTTGTCTATGTACAATGATGGCACATGGAAAAATCTATGGTTTGTAGATGAGATTCGATCTAGAACATTATATCACAGTCAAACCATTTGCCAAGTTGGTTGTGGAAGTTGTTGACAGCAAATCACAAGATCTTCATGAAGAGAATTTCAGTGAGATGGTGGTATTGTATCATGTGAAATAGCCTAGTATTCCATGAATTAACATGCTGTGTCTATTTGTGCCAGTCATTGACAACGATTATACAATTTTTCAACACTGGAATACGAATTAAAATTTGGCTCACAGAGTGATATTGAAAGTGGTCGCTGTACTGGTTGGAAGAACATCTCAAGAATTCACAGATAAAAATTCTAATTATTGGATAATTTCTCGGTCAAGCGGTTAAGAAACCTAGTGTTTTTCTGGAATAAACACACTTAAAATCTTCTTTACCTACAATCATTTCTCAGATAAATAGAATTTCGCTGGAACTCAATTAATCATTGAATGACTTACGTGATATAATTTGATGATATATTGGCAGCTGATATTCGAATGCATGCAGAGATTTTGAAAATTGTTCAAATATAATGAACAGGATCCCTTTAAAGTAAAATGAATACCCAAAGATTTATTGGCCTCTGATTTCAAGCTGGAGTAATGTATGTTCTGTAAATCGACATCAAAAGTTGCATATGTGTCTGATTATACTCTTGATAGATTATAGGAGCGATATTTCAAAATGATGAACGTACAAAACGTTTAAAAGGATTTCCTTCTTTGTCATCCTGTCGCTGCAGTATTTTGTAGATTCATTATTGCTTTTGTGTACATGCTCTTTGGACATGGGGCAGCAATCCAGATCACAAATTGCCTTGATAAACATAAATGCCAACCAGAAAGCAAGGAAACCAGCTCGTACAATTTTCTTTTTGCCCCAACTAAGTTCCCCCGGAGTGTGCCATAATTTTCATGCAATTTCCATTCTAGGACTTTCTATGGTATTGTTAATTTCTATGGGGTAGATAGACTACATCTATGGACTATTTAGTGATTGTATGCCCGATTTTTGTTACATAGTTTGATTCAGGACAATATTACTATTCATAGCATTGTTGCCCTCAAATGCTATGAATAGTCTTACATTATAATGCATGATTTTGCAAGACTTTCTATGTCCACAGGTTAATAAGTTCCACGAAGCAGGTAATTATTTTCCTGATTGGAAATTATTAACCTGGTGCAGACTTCAATGGAAAAAGTCATGCATTATAACAGATAATGCATAGATTTCTTCGGTCATTATTTGTCATAATAACCTCGAGCCTTCGGCTCTCGGTAATTATAGCAAATAATGACCTCAAATCTATGCATTCTCTATTACATAGGGTATGCCAGATTATTACATAGCTGTAGAATCGTATTTCAGAATCCCTTCTACATGTATATTTGATAAAATTTGTTCCCAGGGAAAATCTTGGTAGAGAGGGATTCTATCGCGGATATCTATGGTCCTAATAATCTGGCATACTTTGTAATAGTTAGAGGAGGATTTCATGTGATTAGCCATGATAGGAGGGACGACTAACCAATTAATTGCCCGAGGGCAAAATTGGCTAGTCGTCACGAGATGTAAATCACATGTAAATCATCCTCTAACTGTTTTAGAGAATGCCACTCTTATTTCCAGGCCTGGATAGTGTGCCCTAGGGCATAGACTTCTAAATCTGATCATGTATAAGTCTGATTTCAACCTACAGGATCTGTCCAGAGAAATTTAGAAATCTATGCCTAGGGCACTCTATTTGGGGTATAGATAGCTTTTAAAAATTATCGTTTTTAATAATGATAATATAATGATAATAATTTTTTGAGCAGTCAAAAAGACCAAAGACAATTAAAAAAGAACAAAATAAAGAAATCTCATCGTCGGCTTAGAAGCAGTGACAGCAGAGAAGCCGCAAAAGCAGTGTTCTTTGCGGCTCTGGTAGATCGCATGAAGTTTTACTTCTAATGCTGTCCACTACCCCGTTTTCTTCGAGAAAACGGTTTTTTACATGTAGACATTTATAGATATCTTATTAGATATCTACGAGATATGACTTATCCATGCTAATCTTTGTCTGGGAACGCTCTATGTTTTTAGCATTAATATCTTGCCTTCAGGGCAGGGAAATTAACATAGATAGAACTTTATCTGGATATTGAAATTGCATTGCAAATAATGATAAAAAAATAAGAGTGGTATTCTCTAAATAGTGGACAGAGGATAGCTATGGGATAATCTGACATAGCTCGTGAAATTATCTGATATGTAATAGATAATGACCGAAGAAATCTATGCATTATCTGTTATAATTCATGACTTTTTCCATTGAAGTCTGCACCAGGTTAGTAATTTTCAATCAGGAAAATAATTACCTGCTTCGTGGAACTTATTAACCTGTGGACATAGAAATCCTTACGAAATCATGCATTATATCCCAGAGAATCGCATAGTCATCCTCTATCCATTACATAGAAAGATGTCCTCAGACTTGAACAATTTAGGCACAAAAATTCCTTGGCAGCCGATACGAAGACCGTGCGATTCGCCCTATAAGGAGCCTTTGTAGTTTGTGAGATTTTATTGATTAAATATGAGATAGCAGTGTGAGATGTGATTGAGGAGGGCAACGGGAACTTTAAATGATGGAATAGAATTCATAAAGTCGGTATATGAATCCTTGAAATGCACTGGGACAAGGAATAAGGACTGTCAGGAAGCGAGTAGCGACCAAAGGATTTTTGACGCTGTACCCTAGGATGTTATATTGTATAGAAACTGACATTTCTTTTAAAATAAGGACAAGTTTAGATCGTCCAAAACAGAATTTGTTGAAATTTCACTTATCAGACGCTAACAAATTCCCGTTTTCTCTATTTTCAGTCTCGATTATGCCTTGAAAAAACAGAAAAGGAAGCAGAGGAGCTATTTATGCAGAAGATGGCAGAGGACGACACATTTTTTCAAAAACTGAGCGTAAAAATGACTTGGAACATTCATGACATTGTACATAAGAAATGATTCTTTGAAACGAGTCTCTTTGATGCCATTAAATGGCATTCTTTCCTAGATGTGATCTTATTTCCTTACTCGTGCTCAAAGGGCTGTGATGTGATGCATTCATGATGTCAGTACTTTGTGACGTCATTCAGCTGACAGCGTGACGCCGCGGGGTAAGCGTCACGTATTCCATGATCTGTGTGTCGAATCATTGACTTGCCTGCTTCGCATTTGTTGCTCTAGTCTTCCGAAGATATTTTGTTTTTTTAGCGCCTAGATACACAGATGACTTCATATTGCTTCCATATACCGGTAGTATTACGTTTGACTTCATGCCATTGTAACCTCTTATTTTGACTTTGATTATCTTTTTCCTTTTTGACGACTGATTGCATTAAAAAGACGAATATAGATATTCGTTTTCTCTTTTATGAAGGATATAGAAACTAGGATGACATTATGGAGTTAAAGAACTGAGTTCAAGATAAGTATAATTTTAAATAAGAAATCGGTTCAATAAGATAAATAGTGTTCTTTAGCACTCTTGAGAAATCTGAAATACAAACAATCTTATGAAATGATGACAGTGAAATGGATTCCTGATGGTTCTTTTACAGAATGATTCACAAGAAACAAATCAATCTTAAACATGAACTGAAATTCAAACTACTGTACCTTATTCAGCATTGCACATATTTTGCGAAAATTAGGAGCATCTATCAAGTTTACTTGATTCTTTGAGAAACGAGAAAGAATTGATATTCATGAATGTCGAAGTAGCTGCTTCGATTGAATTTTGGTTTTCTTTATGAGGTGCCTACAAGAATGTACAGTACCTTATGCAGATCTCCGTGGTGTCACAATGAATCCCAGGTCTCGTAGAGAAGGTTCTAGTCGTCCATCGAAAACATCAAAACTTAGAGACCGCCTAATGATTGATCCTATAGAGCAAGCAATACTTATGTATTAGATATAGTGCTTATTTCGAATACTTTAAGTGGATAGAACACTAAAGTGAGTGGAGAAAGATGATGTCATTGACCGATGAGTGATTAATTGAGCACAGGCCGTACTGAGATTTTTGCACATTTGAAATTGGGACAAGTAAGAAGTCTGAGAAAAGGAAAAGACGACATCATAGTGCTTTGGGAGCATTGTAAGTGAGCCCTGTAACAGCGCTCAACTCGTTTTGCATCCAAACTGAATATTTAAGTCAATGCTGCATAGACATCATTTTTTTGGAAATCGAAATTTTAAGTTACTATTTATAGTACCGAATATTAGGGTAAATGATGTCGTCACTAGAAAGTATGTTTGACAGTATGTTTTAGAGCTTGCTTCGTGAGTATACAGGAAATGAGATGAATTTCTCTCAACCCCCCCCCCTCCCTCCGAATTTTGAAGTACTTCGGCGCCAGATATGGATGGGGCTAAGTAACTAGACTCGTAAGCACGCTGAGAAACACTGGGTAAAAGCATGAAAACGCAAAGGCGGTTAACTTTAGCCATGCTAAATTATAATATTCTTATTTTTTTTTTATTTATGAAATTGCAAACCTCTGACTTATGCCAAATTGAAAGTGGCGATCGAGATGAACTCAATTGACATCAATGCTGATCTTCATCGGATTCTATATAACAAATGTCCATTATTGACGAGCTCTGTCGTGCTCACATACTAACAATTTTCGAACTTCACATCAGTCATTGATAAACGAACGAGATCTTTCCTTTATCGTCTTCACCTTTATTTCCATCTTTGACGCTAGATTGTCTTCCATTAAGAGCAACTCAAACATTAACCATGTCATCCTCCTGTCGTAATTCTGACATTCGCATCCAGCTCTCGAGGAGGAAGGATATTTTCCGAACCAGAATACCGAAAGCATTACGACAAAGAAAAGAAAAATGTTATTAGGTAAGTGGCTGCTGATGAACAAAAACAAAATGCATTATTACATGATTATTCTAATGGGAAGATTTTCGAAGTGCTGGAAATTTCCAATTACAGGGAGAAACATGAAAAAAGAACGGGAGGGAATAGACTCATTCGATTTAAGCGCCACAGACCTGGGTTAATGTACAAGAACTTTATACATTAGGTAAATTCCGAAGTTTATTACAGGAATGTGAAAATTCAGTTTGTTTTGATGATGTATCGACGATCATCATCGTGATAAAAATAATGTCTATTGGAGACAAAATCATTCATAAACATGAAATCTAAGTAGTTTCGAGGTTTCATATTAATTTAAGTTCTTCATCAATCCTCAGGAATGTGTGTGAAGTTAATACTACAGATTGTTTCATAAAAAATGGATCACCCTTAAACATCGCCTTAACTTCAACTTTGTCTAACTCCGCCAAACTTTAACGAATTTCTCTGAAATTTGGAAGATATGTCAGTTGTGCTTACTAATATCATTGTTGGAAATTTCAAGCATGAATATTGAGTTGTTCCTTGTTTAGATAAAAAAAAGTAGTAGATAATTTGATCTTCACTTAGCAATGTTACAAAATCATACCTCACTCTTATAAAATTACATTTGTTCCTTTGTTATGTAAATATATGTAATCAACAGCCAACAAGCTATCAAGCAAAACAAAAATAAAGAAAAACGGTCATCAGAGCCAGTAGTATGTATAGCACCATTATTCATCAAAATGTAACGGTACATGTGGTGATTACTGGATTCATGTTCCATAGCTTTGTGACTTCGTTGCGGGTGATGTTGGCAGCACTCTGATTGCTTTCAGCTAGAAATCTATCTCTTACCGGTTGAAAACAATACAAAAGCACAAATGAACAATACCGAGATCGCATTCACAAAAGGCGAGTGTCAGGTCTTGCTAGAAAACTAGTGTTATCTTTGCGAGCTACAAGCAAGCGACTACTCCAATGTCCCTTACCCAAATTGTGCATCGAGGGCTAATGATATGATTTTTCGATCTGTCGTAAAGAGTCCTTGGCCCGTCCACGCAAAACATCCAACGTAGAACGTAGATAATTTTGAGATTTGTTAAAGTTGATCCAAAGTTTCTCGTTAATGAGATGGCTGCACTAGACTAGTACAATTTCTTTCAAAGTCCACTATTGAAATTATTGAGTCGAATTTGTAAGAGAGCTGTAAGAGGCCCTCTCAGATCGAATTATCAGATCAGCATACAAAAAGACGTCTCAGATGGGCAATGGCGAAATCAATGGGATCGGGTTGTCTGGTCTGATGAGGCATCAGTCCGTATGAAGGATAGTGATGGTCGATTGAGATTGGATTATGGAATCTGATCAGGAATTCCGAGGAATTTACATCGTCCCGGGTTACAAGGTCGGTGCGACTCTATTGCTTTGGGCTGGCAATAAGGGTGTAGCACAAAATATTAGTCTTCTTAAGAACGTTTTACTATCATAGTTATCAGATTATATAAGGACATTTAAATATATTAGGGACATGAAATAACATGAAAAATGCTTTCTGTATCATACTTATGTTTTATTTAGTCAAATTTTAGGATGATCCACTTTTTATGAAACGGACTGTACTATTGGTACTTTCACAGAAACTGAGTCCTTATATATCACCACTATCACAGAATGATGATCCCTCGATCGGGAGACATGAAAACAATGAAATGAGCATATTTTAATCAAAAACAATATCGAAGGAAGTGTACCTAATATGAAGTCTAATGCTTTCGATGGCCGCAACATCAATTCATATTCGTTGGAGATAATGGTGGGCGCTACCGCTATCAGTAGACGCATCAATTAGTGCTAGTTCGCTCAGTTTCATGGTGAGATTGGCTCGCCCACACGCTGCCATTGCGCTACATCTTTCTTAATAATGCAAATTGTTTGTTTTCATCATGACATCAATAAGGATAGACTATCATTTGAACTCAGTCGATTCATTCGTCGCGCACACTACTCTAAATCTTGAAGGACTCAGATTGCTTGATAGCTGCTTCCAGGCGTTCGTACATGGAGCAATACAGATTCTGCGAAACCTTTTTGATTCGAATGTGCCATTTTTAAAAATCTATCGAATACTTTATTTGTACTCGTTTATTACTATGTGCCACGTCCTTACAGAACAACTTCAAACATTTTGTCTTCACGAAGTTTCAAAATTAGATATGAATTCGTTGTATTTAGCGTCACACATTTTAGCGAATTTTTCATTTCATATAGGGCATATGCAGTCATGAGATCTTTGAGAGCAATAAAAATAACTATTAGACCTTTAAGACATAATGATATACCGGTACCACTTAAAATCTAAATGATATATTCTTCATGTAAAAATGTTGAATTGAATGATAGCGTAAACATGCAAAATAATCACAAGCTTGAAGTAAGCCTAAACTCTTGAAAACTGAGAACTCAATACCACAAAAATACTGTTTAGTTTCAGGAGAGAAAAGTGAAAAAAATATCGAATGCATATAGGGTCTTTGCCTCATGATAAAAGTGGAATCTAAAAATTGGTCCTGTACAACAGAATAGTTCTATTTCGACTATTTTACGATTGGAATGATCTAATAATTAGGGAAAAGCAATTCTATTTAGTCGCATGGTCACCATGATCAAGTCTCATGTAAAGTTTCTTTTCTAGGGACCATCACCAGGCTGATGGGTCAATTTCGACTGATCTGCTTCCATTTTAACCCAATCCATACCGAGTTCCTTACTTTAATAGTATGAAATTAACAATTTCAGCAATTTTTAGCATTCGTGTGTGAACCTTCAAAGGGTGATATTGATTTCATGTAGTTCGTTAATCCTCAATTTGAAATCACCGATTTTGACATAATTTTTAAACTTTTTTTGGAAAAAATATTAAAAATCAATTACAAGTCACATATTCATACATGAAATTCGGAAAATTTTCCTCTTAAAGTAACCACTTCAATGTTTCTGTTGAACGGCATTTTGCTTTTCTAGATAACGTCACAGGTGATTATAAAAAATAAAAAAACTCCAGCACCCAAAGAATTCAAAACATTAAGAAAATTCAACGTACATGCATTTGCTACTTTTATTGGCGATTGCCTATAAATATTTTAATAAGTACATAGGGGCCTAGTAAATGAATTTCAAATAATGTCTATCTATTAACAATAATGAAATTAAATAAACGATAGATCGTATTGCCAAACAAAAAGATCTGCGGCTGGTGGGATTCGAACCTACGACCAAGGTTAACTAGACCTGTGCTCTGCCAACTGAGCTACGAGCCACTTATGCGACTGTGTCAATTGGCAGGATCAAACCCTCACCACCACACATTATAAAATATCATTTGATAACTTGAATTTAGCAGTTTCCTGATCATTTGTTGATGTGCGGCTTTCAACAATCTTTTGAGGATTAAGTACAGCAAGTCATTGTTAATAGAAACACCTCGACAAGCATTCGACTTCAAACTTAAAAAAATTAAGTGCTTTTGAGTGGGAGTAGTGAATGAGTGAAGTATAAACGGTTCAACATCCTATAAGAGAAAATGCTTTTATTTTACAAGTTGATTATCCGCTGACTACAATTTGTTGCCTCTGCCATTACCATCAATCGTGGTCAACGGATAGACCACGACACACACCACTAGTGCACAGGGTCTAGAAAAAAATAATTGATGGGAAATTGATTGCAATTAGTTGATTGGATCAGTTGCCAATTATTTCAATTCATTGTAGTTATTCAAGAGTAGAAAAGAGATTTATTGAGCCATTTTTGTAAACTATGCAGCATAACATAAACTGTAGGCGCATATACCTACACAGGCTATAACATAACAGTCTGACATTCTGTAGACCCACTCGTATTTAAAGCGAAAAGCTTGATTTTAGGTTGATGCGCGCGAAACTTGTTGTTAATAATCCATAGCATTCATCTAAATTTAATTTAAAAGTCTCAAAATTAAACATATGTTTCATACACTAATTATCTCAGATAAATTCAAATTATGGCAGATCTTTTGATGAAACACATACTATCGTGATGGCCAGAATGGCAGTGCTTCAGTGCTTGAACTGGAAGGTATTGCGCTCGTAGAAATATTAATTATTAGTCAATGCTTAGTATTGCTATCAGCACAGCAAATTAGTTCAACGAACGTAGTGATGCAAAAAAATCCATGCATGTGATTACAAGTAAATTCTATTTCTGTAGGTGTTTTAATGCACCTTCGTAGACCTATGTGCTATGGAAATAGCTTTCTAGGTTTTCATCAATCATGTGTCAATCATGCAATCATTTCTTCGAAAGATCGTCCTTCATTTGACAATGATGAAAATTGCAATTAAAAGATTGCTTATGTGATCCAATTAAATTAATTGATTGTTAGCAAAACATGAGACCAGTTGAATTGCAATAATTTTTTCAACCCCTGAAAATGTGCAATCAACTCAGAAATAAAGAAGAAAATAAGTAGTAAAAGTACGTTTTTACAACCTCAGTGTTCACTCTGATGAGCCAACTTTCTGATGTGAGATGTTGCTTTTACTTCGTTCATTCATTACTAGATTTGAGTAGATTTGCCAGCAGAAGTCAGAAATAATGAAAAGGTGGAAGGCAGAGGAAAAGTTTAAAGCACTACTTAGTGAGAAAGGTCACGAACAAAATCGAATTGCAGGCGAATAGTTAGGAGAAATTCAGGATGAAAATTTGCGAAGTGGAGAAAGAATTCTAGACCGTCACGAAGCTCCTCAAAGCGCTACCATCTCGAATTTAATGATCTCACCCCTCCAGGCGCCGCGGGTTCATGTCGGCGTCTTTCTTGTTGTCACGAAGTCAGCACGGAGTTTATCCAAATAATCGTTCATTGCACAGCGTCGGGAATTCGTTGTAGAAAACTTCTCAGCAGTTGTTGACAATTCTACCAACTTAACTCCTTGGAACGAAACGACAGGTCTGTTTGCGTCAAATCTATCTAATGATCTTGAGAATGAAAAAACATGTTTTGTTTAAGAAAAATATGCACTTACAATAATGATGTAGGCTTCTATGAAAGAAAATTATTTAGAAGTGATTTTCTGTTGAAGTGAATGCGGCAAAAAGCAAATTCAAGATGATTGAAATTGCTAATATGAAGCTTGATTTTATTTTCATATAGATCCTCTTTGTGCGTTAATAATATTTTAGCCTATTATACAAGACTGCGCTTTTTATCTTCTCCGCCACTCAAGATGTAAACTGAAATCTTTAGTCAGAAGCCGGTTTCAAGCCTTCGACCTGGCAGGACCCTAGTCAGGACAAGGCCGATTTGATGGAGTGGACGAGTTTCGTGAGTTGTTCGTTTTGACTGTTTATTGAGAGGAAAGTGATGAAATGATAATTACAATTGATTTTTCAGGGGTGAATATAAGCTCTATGCCTAGAAAACTGCTGGCATTACGCTACTACTCGTAATATGCTACTAGATTATAATATTCCCTGTCATGATAGCATTATGAAGTGGAAATATATGATATACAGTAGACTTGCTGATCATTCCTGATGACATACAGGAAAAGTAAAATGATGACTGAAATCACATTAAATTTGCGAAAATAAGACTTTAGAGTAGAGACGTGCACGGCTCGTTCAGACAAGCCTCCAGGCGATGTACTTTGCAAATATTCAATCCGAGCCGAGCCCAGCCGTGCGTTGTTACTGCCAAACCGAACCGAACTGACGAGCCGGAATAATCTTGGGTAAAGCATGGCTAAAATTTGCCATGATATGTCTAAGGCCAGTTTACACATTCAAACCGCTTCACCGTGAATTTTTTATCGACCAAGACGTTTAAGTTTAAGCCTGGCTGGCGCAACGGAACTCGCAACATTGAAGTTTCGCATTCATAGGTACTGAAGATTTAAACATTTTCTATATCCTGGTGACAAATGCACTCAACAACTTTCAAATCGATCCACTTCAACAGCGATCTGAAAATCAGAACGAGGAGCATATCGGCAAGATTCGAGAGTGGAGTCATCGACATTTCGGGTAATATTTTATCCGATATGCAATCACTTCACTTCTAAAATGTAGAGACACTTTCTGATAAATCAGCGAACAATGGAATCCGTTGCAGTTGATTGCTGTCAATTTCGTCATTGATCAATCATGTTGCGTCCCAAAATAAATGTACAAATTCGGAGAGTTGCTGGGATGCTGAAAAGTAGTAATTTCTATCATAAAGTTGACCACTTTCCCAGACGGTTCAATACAAAAAATACCTCGCAAAAATCTGCGAAAGAAGTAACGTTGTAGGTTCATCATAATTCAGTCAGATGTGGTAAGCGTTTGATAGCATTGCAAAAGGAAATTCTGCATTTTTTTAATCTGCCATAGTTCTCTTGAGATGTACTTTCTTTTGACAACTCACTGTCGCGATGAAAATCAAGGCGTAGAGACTATCAAAAAGATAAAAGTTATCCGGTCAGAATAATAATAAATGTTCTGCCTTCATATTGCACCAAGAAAGTTATGGACGATTACAACCCGTACAAAGCAACAGGTTTAGATGGTTGGTTGCATTGGGACAGTTGAGCCGTGCTGAATACAACTCCAACAGAAATTTTTGAAAATACTTGCAGATCATGGATAGACCACTGATATCTCAGTTATACATTAAGCAGAAGAAATACAGTAACTGTGCTTTTTATTGAAAAAAAACATTATACTATACATTTGGACATGGATGCTAAAAACAATTTTGTCCCAATAAAGCGGCTGCTTTAACAAACTGAATTATCGTCAAATGAAGTTAAATCACCTTAAATTTTCATGTAAGCTCATCTGTAATCAAAACAATTCGTCAGAATACATGTGAGTTGCACAAGCATACTGACAGATAAGAAATGTGAAAATAGGCTAAACACAATGAAACCAGTCCTTTCTGAAAAAAATCTCTTGCTTTTCACTTTTGCTTGATTGCGAATGGAATTGACCTTGAAAACTATTAATTTTGCTGAAATACTCATCATGTATATACCACCGGCGCTGTGGCCTTGTGGTAGAGTGTTCGCTCTGCTTCCGGGAAACCTTGGTTCAAATCTTGGTCGGGTCAAACCTAAGACTTTTAAAATAGGTACACTCTGCATTCTTGCTAAACACTCAGCACGAAAAAGAATGAGAGTGGTAAATGACAACTCGGCCACATGGAAGAAAGGCCCCGTGCCTAATGTGCTTCCGAGTATAAACAACGTTCATTTACATATTTTATGTAGCCCTGGCGAGACGAAACATAAATTGGAGATTGTTAATTTCCGTTGTAGATTTAGTCAGAGTATCAGAAAACATCTGTTCTGTTAACGTCACTGATCGAATCTCAGCAGAAAAAAGTTCGTCAATGCATGAAAATCTCCTCATCAATTGAAACGAAGAATTTCGATAACTTCTAATTTCAAATCACAAACACCTATCATGAAATGATTTGTAAAATGTTTTCTATTGCGAGACAATACCATTTTGGTGCGGTTAGGAACGTTGGAAAGTAGTAAGTAAAACTCCACTTCTGGATAGCGCAAGATGGCCGCCGTCGCTGACGTCCCCCCCCTCTGGACCGTCAGAGTGTCGTGGTCGGCCGCCGTGGTGCTTCGTGTCTGACGTCCCTCCCCCTCTGGACCGTCAGAGTGTCGTGGTCGGCCGCCGTGGTGCTTCGTGTCTGACTTCCCCCCCCCCCTCTGGTCGACCGTCGTGTAGCGCGCGGTGATGTGGTGTCTAGGTTGGCGTGGTGTGCCGGCCAGGTTGGCGTGGTGTGCCGGCCAGGTTGGGAGGGTGGACTGTCGTAGCTCACCTGAAAAAATCCTAAGTGTCAGAGTGGCTTTGTATGGGTAAAATTTTGAAAATTTTCCAAAGTGTGGAATTTCGACCTGGGACCGTCACCAAAACATTTTTCATCAAATTTCACTGACCTCCCCCCCCCCCCCCGACAGCAATCTTCTAACTTTGGTTCTAGTGAACGGATTTTGTTCGTTCGAGTTGCATTGGAAAGAGGAGAAAAAACTGCTCGACAACATTTTTTGTTGCGAGTCAATCGGACCAGCCGTTCAAAAGTTAGAGCGGTTACAAGATTTTAGGTCGGAGCTCGCTCACCTGAAAAAATCCTAAGTGTCAGAGTGGCTTTGTATGGGTAAAATTTTGAAAATTTTCCAAAGTGTGGAATTTCGACCTGGGACCGTCACCAAAACATTTTTCATCAAATTTCACTGACCTCCCCCCCCTCTGGACAGCTAGCTTCGATCTTGGCTTCTAGTGGACGGATTTTGTCGTGCCATAGCTCGTTTGAAAGCTAAGAGTGAGACAAATTCAGTGAAAGAAACGGCTTGTTCATATCTGTCTTCGTTCAGATGTGAGGTGCCATTTAAGATTTTGGGAGACTGTCGAAAAACGACAGAGTTAGAATTTTGGACGTTTTGGACTGTAGCGTCAAAACGAGGCATCGGATGGGAAAACGGAGGCCAGATTCGGATTCAGCGTGAAATTCTGCATCGGTATGGTGAGTTTCAAGTCAATCGGAGAGAAAAAGTTTCGCTGACGTCCCCCCCCCGCACCGATCTTCCAACTTTGGTTCTAGAGATCGTAGAAAGTCGTGCAATAGCTCGTTTGAAAGCTAAGAGTGAGACAAATTCACTGAAAGAATCGCCTTGTTCCTATCTGTCTTCGTTTAGATGTGAGACGCCATTTAAGATTTTGGGAGATTGACGAAAAACGATAGAGTTAGAATTTCCCAAGAAACAGCTCCAGCGGGCGAATGAAGGCTCGGATTGGTAAACGGAGGCCAGATTTGGAATCAGCTTGATGTTATTGTCCAATGAGGATCATCATCCAATGAGAATCAAGCATTTCTATATAAATAGCGAGCCTTCCACAGTGAGAATCATTCCATCGTTGAATCACACGAGTGACGGACGCACATTTCCTCTCTCTAGTTCCCTATTCTATTATCCAACTAAAATGGTAAGTCGCTACTTTCTTCCCTCTCCTCCCTTGAACGTAAACTTAATACAATCTTTTCCATTTTCAGGCATCTACTCCATCTGCTGCGCTAGTAGGACAAAATGGCGGTCAAACGTTACAAGGTTCGCTACGATCAGATCATCTACAACTGAGGCCAGTGGAAGAAACAACCAAGGTACATAATCCTACACCGCTACAGCGTAAATTTAAACAAGTCTTGCGTTATGACGATCATGGCGTAGTACTCCAAACGGGAATGCTCCCTTCCACGGATGTCAAGATAATGCACAATCAGTATGGGGACTACATACTGATCCCCGTGAGTCCGTACATTCGCCACCAACTTGATATTATTGAGGATTACGTGACATTAAATATGGACATTCCTACTCCTCTTGCTCAAGAGTGGAAGGCGAGAGATGACAAGGATACTCCCTATAGAAAGATTTGGGATGGTAATCACATTTGCCTACCGGTATCACATTGGTGCACTTACTATAAGAAGGAGGGAGATCATTCAACACCCATCACATGCGACGAGCTCGGAGAAGGTACTTGGGATATCCTTTTCAAAGTGAATGGGCTATATTATGGTCGGCATAAGGATAATAAAATAGCCTCTCTCTCCATGCATATGGAATCCATCCTATATATTCTAAAATCACCCAACGTGGACGACATAATTGATCAAATCCTTAACAGCAGTGGTACGAAGCGCAAGTCGGAGAAGAATGCTGCATCAAAACGCAAATCAAAGAAGGAGAATTACTAGTCCTTTCCTAACTCTACCCTATGACAATTCGCTTATGTGCTTTGAGTGTCGTAGACGTGGTCTTATTAGATACATTTTACTTCTTCGTTGCCATCATATCATTTGTGTATTTTGTCGTGAAAAGCATCGATGTAATTCTTCATTTTGTAATATGTTATAGAACGTTTCCTTAGATGTGTAAATTTCCGTTTTAGGCTTCTATCATCATTTTTATGGATTGTGAGGGTGAACCTGTACAGGAGCTCAGTGCTATTGCTATGAACAATTGGACATATCAGATTGTCAGTGTATATCATCAACATGCCAACTGCAATCCCAATGTTGATCAATGGGCGAGAAAACACATTCATGGACTTAATCTGAAATATTTGCAAGACTATGGCTTTTCTTGTGAGAGTGCTCTTCTTATTGACTTTAAACGATGGTTAGCTGCTTTCAATGTTATACGCATCTTTTGTAATAATCCTGGTAAGGAGAGGAAAGTATTTCCCAATCTAGTCATTAATGATATTTTGCTCCCACCTTGGGATAGTAGAGTGAATCAACATTATCATGAAGTCACGAAACGTTTTAAGGATTTGTGTGTTCCTATTTTGTCTGTTCGTTGTAGTAGCTACGTTCATAACCAATGCTTCTTTCCTCCTTACCTCAGCACTGCCAAAGTCCAATATGGTTATCATTGCTCGCTGTATGATAGTTACCAGCTGTATCTATTTTATCTCTTTCAAACCATTGATTTATAATGCATGCTTGTTACCGTTATTCAATAAATGTTACTATGAGAAGAGTTGTTTTCATGCAATGGATGGGTTAGTTAAAGGGCGATCATGTCTTTCTCAAACGACTGCGGAACATTACATTTTCATAGGCAAAGTTTAAAAGGAGCTGTTCAAGATTATGTGATAAATTTTCATAAAGATGAGACCGACATCGAAGCAGTGGTCGATGATGCTAGCACTCTATTTCTAGAGTTAATGAATACATTCTCTGATAGCATTGTCATGGCGCGATTAGCTGCGAAAATTAAGTTTAGTCATTTTGGAAAGGAAGAGGTGGAAAGTCGCTCTTTCCATTTTGCTTCTTATTCAATGGAAGTGGTAGATCACCCGAAGAATTTTTTAAAAGACATATGATAAAAATTGCTGAACGTCTTAACGCATTTAACCATCATGGTAGCAGTCTAGTGATTGAAGCGATTTCAGATATTCAAATTCAACTTTCCATAAAGAAAAATTGAAAATGCAGTGGTACTTGATTGTAGCACAACTGGTTTTCGAGCTATGTCTGCTCACTCTCGAAGTATATTCCTTCTGTACATGTGTCTATTATTTAGAAAAGGCTAGCAAATTCATATCTTCAAAAAGACTTGCTATAGACATCAGTAACGGTGAAACTATGTGTTGTGATGTATGTAAGCGAAAGGATGGAAATGAAAAGCGCATCTTCAAGAGATGTAAGCATGCTTTTTGTCAACGCTGTTTCATACGTAATTGCATTCAACTTTGCAAATGTAGCCACTGTGACATTGCTCATTTCGAGTGTCACTTATGTTGCAATAGTTAGTACCTATGCAAATGTGGTAAAGATAGGTTTAGCAAAGACTAACACGGAAAATGGCGAAACGTAAAAGTCAAAAGTTTTCTTCAGCCATTCAAGCTCTCCGACGAATGAAAGCAAATCAGCGATACAATGCTATACGACATGCTAATGATAAATTCATCCGTGAAATTATTTCTCATGTGAGGAAGTTAATGACGAAGAAATTAGCGCCAAAACAACTAAAGTTACTTAAGCGATATGCTACGAAATTGCGTTTCATCTCCAATCCTAAAGTCGCCCTTCAAAGAAAGAGGAAAACTCTAACACAAAAGGGCGGTTTCCTTTCAGCAATACTTCCAATGATAGCTCCTGCCGTGGGCAACCTATTGGGTAATATCTTTGGCTCTAGACGTTAATTATGCAAATGTTGAATCTCAAAGTAATAAAATGGATTTCAGACTTCAATGTGATAAAGTTCTGACTGTATCAGGTCCATCTCATGCAGGTAAAACTGTTTTCACGCTGAATTTATTGGATAAAAGAAGGGAGTTGTTTAAGGAACCTATCAATCGAGTGATTTGGTGTTATGGTATTTATCAACCGTCGTTGTTTCAGGAATTGCAAAGTCTCAACTTTATTCGACATGAAGGAATTATTCCAGTGGATAAACTTCAGTCTAATGATGTTGTTGTATTGGATGATTTATTAAAAGAAAGTAAGAATTCAAAAGATGTTACAGATATGTTCACTCGTGCAGCACATCATAAAAGGTGTTTTATCATCTATATCACACAAAATTTGTTTCCTGATGGAAAAGAAGCTCGTACACGAAACCTGAATACACACTATTATGCTATTTTCAAGAATCCGCGAGATAAAAGTCAATTTGAAATTTTAGCGCGACAAGTTGCACCCAGAGGATCAAAAGCCTTAATTGAAATTTTTCAAGCAGCTACTGAAAAACCATACGGTTACTTATTCATTGACTTTACGCAAGAGTGTCCGGAAGAATTTAGATTTCGAAGTGATATTTTGAAAACTCCCATGATTATCTACAAACTATGAGTTCTTATTCTCGCATGATTGTTATTCCTCAGGATGAATATGTACAATTGACTGCCATGCAGCAAGTAAAGCAACCTCTTGCAAATCAAATGTATAGGAAAGAAATAGATTATCAGCAAAATGTTCACATCAAAGATCCACATCGTGCTGTATTATTACAATCGGAAACTGTTGAGCAATTGAAAAACTTGAAGAATAAGATGCGTGACTCTGTATCGACTGCTACACCTTTAGCATCTCGCGCACATGCCATATCTCTTTTCAACAGTATTGAACCCCATCTCAATGTAAATGATAGAGGAGAAATCATTACAGATGAAAATAAAGTGATTGATGCTTCACGTTATGAAGACTTGATTCAGTATGCGACACGTAGAAAGCGCCGTCAGGGCTATGTTCCACCTGGTTGGTCATACTTTCTTAAACTATTGAAAAAGCATAATGTGCCAAAATTTGCTTTAAATAATGAGACATTGAAAGAACTTGATTCAACAGTGGCTACTGCTCCAATGCTTCAGACGATGAAAATGCCAACAAATTGGTTTAAGACGTCACCTGCTACATCCCCTCCCACACTCACTAAGCAAACAAGAGGAAGAACTCGACGTAGATCTACATCACCACTAAAACTAGTAAAAGGAAAACGTAAAACAGCTCCTCCTAGGAAATACATGTTCTCAGACTATTAATATGAAGCAGATGTGTTGCTTGCCATGTAATGAGCCGCCAGAGGTGAATGTCGTTGTCACTTGCACTTGCTGCGCCAGCTCTCATAATGAAACCCCTAAGCAATGTGAACACGATCGCAAAACCGCTAAAGCTAAATGCTGCAGTTGTTGTAAATGTAGAAAGGCAAGAAAACAAAAAGATGAGAAGGAGGAAAAAGAGTCAGTCGTCATCGACTGAACGTTTGAAGTCAATCTATTATGATGTAAAACATCCGGCAGGATTTGCATCTATCAAGAAATTATCAAAAGCGAGTGGTCTTCCACAATCACAAGTGAAACGATGGTTAAAGGGTCAGGCTACCTATACACTCCACAAACAAGCGAAAAAGAAGTACCGCACCCGCCATTATATTGTTCATGACATCGATGAACAGTGGCAAGCAGATTTGTGTGATGTTGCCTCCATTTCAAAACATAACTCGGGCAATAATTTTATTTTAACCGTCATTGATATTTTCTCGCGTTATGCGTGGGCTCAACCTTTAAAAACTAAAGAAGGGAAAGGAGTAGCAAAAGCATTCCAAACAATTTTTCGAGAAGGTCGCATTCCAAAAAGAATTCAGAGTGATCAAGGAAAAGAGTTTGAAAATCAGCATGTGACAAGATTATTTGAGAGGCATGACATTGAGTTGTTTAGTGTAAAGAGTGCTTATAAAGCTGCACTCGTTGAACGTTTTAATCGCACATTAAAAAATCGCTTGTGGCGACATTTTACTGCCAACTTGACACAAAATTGGACAAAGGTTCTACAAGATACACTCCATGCCTACAATCACTCTATCCATCGTTCTATTGGACTCAGACCAGTAGATGTAAATGCTGACAATGTAGATAAAGTGCGCGAATCATTCCAACGTAAACGCACTCATGTGAAAAGTGATGTGAAAATTGGTGATAAAGTTCGTATCTCAAAAGTGAAAAGTGTTTTTGCTAAAGGGTACCTTCCGAATTGGACAGAGGAGGTATTTACAGTATCAAGGATTAATCAAAAAGACTCTCCGACCTCCTACAAGTTGAAAGATTACGATAATGAAGAAATTGAGGGTAGCTTTTACCGCGATGAGATTGAGGTAGTCACTGAAAGTGAAACATATTTGGTAGAGAAAATCATTCGATGTAAAAAACGGCAAGGTGAAGAATGGTGTCTTGTTAAATGGACTGGTTATCCTTCAAGTATGAACTCTTGGATGCGTCGTGCCGACATCTTTCATCTAAGTGATCGACAGTGATTCATGCAAAGTTGTAACTAACAATGTTTAGGGTTTGAGCTATGAATCCAACTGCCTCATTTTATTCACGACCCTCCTATGTAAGTGGTGGAGGACAAATTTACATCGGCGCTCGCCGCCAACGTGGAGGTAGCATACTTGGTGCACTGAAATCTGTTGTAGCACCTCTCATATCCAATGTCGGTAGATCTTTAAAACGAAATGTTTTAAGTAATGCCGTTGGCTTTGCTGGTGATGTTGCTAGTGATCTTTCCAGAGGTAGAAGTTTTAAGAGCAGTTTGTTGAATCGTGGGAAAGAACGCGGTTTAAAAACATTGAAGCAGACCTTTGCTGGTGTTACTCAAGGAAAGAAATCACCTAAACGAATGAAAAAAGGAAGGAGGAAACATCGCGGAGCTGGTAAGGTGCGATCTTCAGTCAAAAGGCATTCACGCAAACGTCGCAGAGGCTCTAATCATTCATCAGGCGCTAAACGACGACGCTGCTATAACTTCTAATCATGGAGTGTAAAACTTCTGGTTTTTGTTTGTTCGATCAACAAGCCATACAGACAGATATTCTTAGTTCAAGTATTGTAGATTATCATCCTCGAACAGCTGAGAATGCTGGCCCCATTGAATTTGTTATTCCTGGTGGTAGTGATGACTACATAGATTTGAGTTATGCGATGCTTGATTTGAGGTTTAGAATTCAGCAAGCAGATGGAACTGCTATTGACGATGCACATAAAGTTGGGCTGAACAATTTACCATTGACTACATTACTTCGTGATGTTTCTCTAACGATTGGAGAGCAGCAGGTGGAAGGTGGTCAAAGCGATTATCCCTATAAATCATATTTCAATCATGTATCACAGTTTCATCCAGCAGCACAAAAAAGTCATATGGAAGCCATGGGATGGTACAGAGATGAAGCAGGAAAATTTGATGTTGAAACAAACAGTGGCTTTGTAAAGCGATCTGCTATGATTAAAGATAGTAGAGTATGTCAGCTATATGGTCCGCTAAATTTAGACTTCTTTAGACAGTCAAAGTTTTTACTCTGTAATACCAGCATGCGACTCAAGCTGACATTGAATAAGCCTGAATTTGCGCTGAATGCATTTGCTAAAGTTGACAATTTTAGAATTCATGTGGAAGATATTGCACTTTACATTCGTCGAGTAGTACCGAATCCAAGTGTCATTAGAGGACATGCTGAAGGTCTTAACCGCCAAAATGCCATTTACCCCGTTCAGCATACAAAGCTTCTCACCTTTACAATTCCTAAAGATCAAAAGAGTTTCATGAAAGATGGCCTCTTTCCATCGGAAGCACCGAAGCTCCTCATGGTGGCAATGGTTGAAAATGACGCATTTAATGGTAATATAAAGAAGAATCCTTTCAATTTTAAACACAATCAGTTAAGTGAAATTGCTTTACGTGTAAATGGTGTGAGTCATCCTGGTCCACCCTACAAACCAGATTTTGCTGCGGATCAATTTATGCGCAGTTATGTTGATTTTATGGATGTCTTTGGCTTTTACAATACGGATGACACCAACGGACTGACTATGAAAGAGTTTAAGAGTGGATATACTATTTATGCATTTGATTTGACTGCTGACAGCGATATTAGTGCACCCTATCGTCAAGCGAACGTGCCTCATAATATTCGTTTGGATTTGACGTTCAAAAGAACACTACCTGAGACGATCAATGTATTAATTTATGCAGTCTTCGATTCAAACATTGAAATTACAAAGTATCGTGACGTGATTCTTCAGTATAATCGTTAATGAGTTGGTTGACTGCTGACGATATTAAGACTAAAGTGCAGCGTAATGCAGACGAAGCGACGTTGAAAGCTTTCGATAATGTCTATTCACTCGATACCTTACCACCTGCAGTAAATCACTATCCCATCTTTATTGTGCTAAACACTCATTCGCAGAATTTAGGCGGTGAGCATTGGAAAGCGATCTTTATTGGAGAAGACCGACGTGGTGAACTATTTGACTCTCTTGCTCAACCTCCAAATATACCAACACAGCAGTGGTTGAGAAAACATACGCGTCAATATCAGCGAAATGAACGCATACTACAACATCCACTTTCATCAACGTGTGGTGCTTTTGTACTGTACTTCATCTTAAAACGTTTACATGTATCTCGATTTGCATCTATTATTCAAAACTTTTCATGTAATCCATCCTCTAATGAAAAAATGATTTGTAAGTTCTATCATGATTTGAAATAAAAACATCATGTTGGAAAAATTGTTTTTTATTTTACAATCCGCTGGGTACGTACATACTCAATGAGATAGTCTAGGATCACATTTGCTTGTACATGAGATTTTAGTCCAGTAATGATCACTTTACTATTATGAAAGATTGCCACATGCACAGGTAACCAACAACTAATGAGAGCTGCAGGAAAAAGTTCGGGTTCATAACACAAATTGTAACTGCTGGTACGAATCTTCAAAAATGATAGACTGTCACTCAATTGAGTAGAGATCACCATATTGTCCACAGTCAGATTCGACATCACACACCTCTCCCTCTTCCATATCCGACGTAGTAGTCTCTGTAGCTCTAAGCGCATTGACTGCGCCGATGAATGAGAAAGGGCGCCGAGAATCTGTACAGTCCCATTTGGGAAGAGTTGAAGATTCCGTGAATTGTTCATCTTCACCACTAACATTTGAGGACGGCCCGGGTAATACTTGCTGTTTGGAAGCTGTTGGTGTAATGTTGTGAGATCGATTTTGGTGTAGAGTCTGAAGCGACGGAGAATGTTGACGATGGTGTAGCGATGGCGCTTCATGATGAAAGAATGAGTAAATTGAGCGATGTACCTTCCTTTTATACTTTTCCCAACTACCTTGATGAAATGTGAAGTTAGTATGAAGTTGGGAATGATAGAGTTGAATTCGCCGATTGTTGACGCGCAGCCAGATGCGATTTCCAATACGTGAATGTCTTTTCATATAGAAGTATTTCAAGTCCTTCATGATATGATGTAGAGATTGAAAATGACGATAAGATAAAGCAAACTCTCTTCTCACATTTCCAGTTGAATCTTTGAAATAGACGTTTCGATCATGATCCGTTTCAATACGTTGTAGGGAATCTAATTTCCAACTCATGATGTGTGGTAGTCATGTCTGATTAAGATTTGCATAGTAGGGCGATGAACTCACGACGAATAAATGTCATGATGGAGCGATGTATATATCTTCTATACTTCTCCCAATTGTATTTGCGAAATGAGAAACAGTTTGCGGAATGAGAATGGTAGATTTGAATTTCATTTCTGTAATGTTGAAGCCAAACTTGATCACCCAAGGAGATGAATCTTAATGTTTCAAAATATTCCAAATCCCTCATGATATCATTGAGGTTGACAAATTGTCGCCATGTTAATGTAATTCCTCTTGATGTATGACCATGAGAATTTTTGAAATGTACGTTTCCATCACGATCAACTCTGATATATTGTAGAGAGTCCAAAATCCAAGTCTTCATGATGTTATGCAAAGTTGCAGATCAGCAATATAAAAATGTCGTTTTATCATATTTTGCTTAGCAATGCGGCTACAAAGAGATTTACTAGTAATCGAGCCGCACTCTTTTCTACTCCCATTGATCATGCACAACAGCTAAATGGAAATTGGGAAGTGGGTGTCACTCAACTTGTTTATAGCAACTGTGTCTATACTTTTGATCATGAGGTGATGACTATTAATATGAGGCGTACAGCTGCTTATCAATGTGAAAAGGGGTGCCGAGTATACATTCCACAGTGGCCAAAGAAAGATCTCTTATCATGTAAAAAGTTTATATATGATTTCTTGAATAAAGCGAGTAAACATATTGTCCAATTTACTCCGCACAATGATGATTATAATTATGTACATCATGTAGTTGAGAAAGATTGGATTGTTGGTTTAAGTCCAAGTTTAAGAAATGATTTAGGTTACCTCGCTAGCGCCTTAACAAGCTATGATAATTTTAACGTTAATTACCACATAAGTGGTCATAAACAGTTAATATATCGAGAGGAAGCTTATTATGTAGATCTTATTCCAAGAAATGAGAAGACGTTGGTGAAGAAGATTGTGATTAAGCCAAGAAAGACAAACATGACTCCTGAAACATTATTGAAGAAATTTAATTATCTCCTTCGAGTTGATGGCAAACAAGTGGCAACATTGACTTATATTAAATCATCTAATCATATTGCAATAAGCAAATTAAATGATGATGATCTAGTATTAGTTTGTTCAAAAGATTTTCATCAGTTCTTACGACATCGTTCTGCAGCTGTTCATGGAAAATCTGATATGCAACATTTACCATGTGAAAGGTCAAATCAATTTGATACAGAATGGACCGTATCTTTATACAGAAAGTGTGTAGAGCCTTTAGGTGGTATCTTACATGAAACAAGAGTGTTGATGCCTCGCATTATTACTTCGGTTAAATTGGTTGTAGATTATTTAAATGAAGTGATTAATGAGCAACATATTTCATTTTCTGAAAAAGAAGGTACTTTGTCTCTCACTATAAGTGGAAAAGGTATTGAACTAATTATGGATAAAACTCTAATGGACATTTTGGGTTTTGATCAAAATATCTTTAAAAGTGGTACTGTAACCAAAGCTAGCGCAGACATGTCGCTATCGCGTCGTATTAACTATTTTCAGATATATTCCAATATTGGTGAAGATGTACGTGTGGGAGATGTTGAAGCTCCATTGCTAGCAATGATACCATACCAGCCAAAAAGCTGCAGTATTTTATCTGAGCATACTTTCAAGAAAGTGCATTATACAAAGCTGAAATCAAACTACATCCCACAAATTGATATTGCCATTTATGACGATGCTGGTGCGTTGATTCCTTTTCATAAAGATGCTGTGACAAGTATCACACTCCATTTCCGAATGAAGAGTTAATGCAAACGTATGCTAATATATTTTTCCAATGTGAATAATATGGAAAGTGAAAATAAGGACTCGTTTCTAATCTACTTGCCCAGTAATGCTTCTATGAATAAATTTCCCAAAAATAAACCATCAGACTATCGAGTAGAATTAAATCGGCCACTGCATTTAGAAGGTGAATGGGAGGTTGGCGTTTCTAGTATTTGCTATGATAGCAATATTCAGAATGTGAATGATTTGGAAGAAATGATATTGACTCCTCGCACCCATGATGGAATAACGATGAATAATGCATTTCAGTTCCCATACAATTTAACATCAGATGGAAAGTGGAACTATGAATGGATTCAGATAAAATCAGATTCTTATGAACCATTTGGGAATGAGAAAATTATTAAGGCATTCAACAGTGGTAATACTTCCATCATGAAGAATAAAAATCAGAAAGCTTATGAATTTACTATCTATCATTGGAGTGGGAGACAGTTCCTCCGCTTTCATTCTTTTACTAAAGGTCTTACGCTGAGGTTGGATAATGAATTCTATCCACATCTTGGTTTTGGTCATGGACTACATCTAACATCAATTGCTACTGCAAATGTTAAAAAAGTTTATTCAAATCGAATCAACAAATTTCATTATAGATTTAAAATATTTGATGAAGATGTTGTAGAATGCGAAGAACGCATCATTTTGAAAAAGCGTGGTGTTCAACCTTTATCACTTATTGAGTTAGTAAAACGATGGAATGAGACTGTGGGTAAGAAGTATGGAGAGAAAATTATGGCGAACAAAAATAAGTTGGTTATTCAGAAATATAATGACAAACTTACAGTTTATTTCTCTCCAACCTTGCGTCATTTTGTAAGACATTATACACCTATTATTGGAAGCGGTGTGGTGTATGCTTCTCATGAATATCACACTAAAGCTGATTCAGTTAATGATGAATGGTGGGTGGACATCTATGGCGATCGCATCAAGAAAATTTACCAGTCTTATGAAGAATCTAAAGTTGCTATCAATATAATGCCGCGTCTATATCATACAGTTGAAAGCTTCATTCATGTAGTAAATCCTTATATACAACAGAAGTTGAAGCATGTGATGAAAAGTAAATATGATGTAAAGACACACCACATTTCGTTTTCAATTGAAAATCAACGCGTTGTTCTGAGACTGGGTGATGACATTCAATGTCAATTGAGTAAAAATTTGAAAAAACTCTTTGGTTTTACAATGCTACAAACAGTGTTTGCTGCTGCGCATACGATTGGTATAGAAACACCAATGACACTTGATAAACATGAACAGCACCTTTACATTCAAAGTGATTTGATTCTACCTATTTCTGTTGGTGAGAAAAAAGAATACATTTTACGTGATTTCATTCATGATAAAGACGCTTCATATGGAATAGTCGAGAAGATGTTTGAATCTATTTTCTATCATCCCGTCGTCAAACAAACTATACCCTCTATTGCTATCAAAATTACCAATGGTTTACAAGAGTGCATCCATGTGAAAGATACTAAATCCCTCGTAACTTTAGTGTTTCGGAAAACAAAGTGAAGTCATTGTGATATGTTTATTGAAATAAAAATATGTATATGAAAAAGTCTTTTCACAGATATAGGGGGAATGAGCTAACTGTAGGCATATATTCACAAGGAAGAAACGATCTCATGCGATACATAAAACAACCATGTATATCTACAAAAAGCAACATCAAAATACTGAGTTAAAGTTGATTATGTCAATACATCTCCTGAATGTGGTAGCGTGAGTTTTATTCTTTTGGGTGGTGGTATGTTTGTGTCAGGATGTCCATGTGGAAGAGATGTGTTATGTCCTATCCAACACCTCTTATCCTCCCATGCTGAAAGTGCTCGTTTCTTGAACGTGTACGTTTTCACAGTATGAACTTGAGATTTTAAGATTGTCATATTGACAAACGTTATATTTTTATTTTTATAGGCCTTCTTATAGGAGCGATGTTTCATTTTATGAACAATGGATTTTGATATACCTTTAGCACGCTTAATACTATCTGCACATTCTTTTAATTTCATGGAATACATTTTAGGACGGAGGAGAATCATTTCATCTATTTCCTTTCCTGCTGTTTCATCCTTAAAACAACCAAGTTTGGCTTTATTCTGTATGGAATAGAGTGGATGAGTGGGATTGTAGTTAGATGTGTCGAAATATTTTTCTAATGACTTGCCTACTTCATTAAAATTTAAATCTTTTTGAGTGGTAATTCCTAAAAAGAAACTATCTGTATCACCACCCAGCAAGCGAACCTCTTTTACGAGAGGGCATGGTTTTAATATTTTGTAGAAGAGTTGATACATTTCAAGCTTGGAATAATCTAAAACGGCTTGTCCAATATAGATGGGTTTGCACAACTCAACTTCTGATTTTATCATTTTAACACCTACAAGATCCTCATCGATGATGTCTCTATCAATGAAAAGAGGTGATGAGGTCAATTTGTGATATTTTTGTTCATCAACGACTAGTTTGTAGTTCATACGTTTTCTAACATCCTCCATGGTCTTTCCGAAAAGACTGTTATTCTTATATTTATAAAAATCCTTTTCAAAATTATTTTGGGCGAGTGCACGTTTTTGACTGTTACTATCTATGTAGGGTTTGAGGAAGGCTTTCTGTCTAAATTTGATAATGCGGTGAACTGACTTTAGAAGCATGCCCATTTCTAAATAGAATTTTAGTATGCAGAAGTGTACGAGATAATTTTTCTTATCATATTGGGTGAGTAAAAGTTTGCGGCATGGTTTGTACCTTGGCTGTCCACACTCTGTTAAGTTATTATGAAATTGTGACATGAATGGTGAAAACATATCTTCAGTCACTTCACCAGATTCAGGTGCGAGTGGGAAATCAGCAGTTTTATTTTTAATGCTATTTGGATAAATCAAATCCACTTCAAAATAATATCCCCAATCACCTTCATCTGGAATCTTCAGTATGTTTGAAGGGTTGGAGTAATACTCAAGCTCATCTTGATTTAACCAACTAAACTCGGAATGAGGTAGTGGTTTAGACAGTGAACTACCATATAAATTATTTTGGTCATAGTACTTTAGGTGGATATGATCATCACCTACTGTTTCAGATTTTATATGATGTTTATTTACAAATGTGAGACCACCGCGTATTCCGCGCTCAAATATATTATACATCTCCGGGTCTTGTAAGAGATGAATGGTCTCACCAGTCATTTTAAAGGCTGATTTAAAGGACATGGCTGGTAGACTGACAAAGTGGACAGGATCTAATTTGTCTTCTTCTAATGCCACTCGTCGAAATTCCTGAAAGACATCAGCCAGCAAAATGACATCTAATTCTAAGTAAGCGATCATATAATCGCCAAACGTTTTACATTCAAATTTTAACCATGCCTCTTGAGCATGTTCATAGTCCTCTACTGGACAATCTTCACCCGTCAAATCGTTTTGGAATTTGTCAATGGAAGGAAGGGTTGTTTCATTTAGTTTAGACATTGAGCTAAAATACGCATAAGGAAAGACTCCTTTGCGAGTGATTATTTCATCCGTTAAGTTTGGATAGTGTTTCTTCAAAGTTTGACTATGGGGAAGAAACTTGAGATTTCGAACGAGAGAAGCTAGTGACGCTGACATGAATTGAAATGAATCTAAAAATTTTATTTCGAAGAAGACTGTCTTATTTTCTTTAGTTTTATCTACTGGTACTTTTGCTGTCATTGCCATGAATTTTTCTCTCGTTTGTGCTATTACATTAAACTGCCACGATTTCATCTGGCTCAACCCTCCTTTTATGAGCATATGACTGTCATAGCCCTTAAAGTTATGAAAAATGACGGGTAGTGTACGACGTCTCAACCTAAGTGAAAAGTTACATTTGGAGCAGAGTGCGTTTCTAAATTTACCAGTGATGTGATCATGATCACGCACTTTCTTAATTTTATCGTCATCAAACGTTTTATGACATTTAGGACAGGATGTGCAACTTTCAAATTTTTGTTTGTCTTCATCTGACATATGTAGTGACTTACGCTGCAATTGGGAATCATATGATTGTTGAAATTTAGCAGCTTTATCGAGAAATTCTAGAAATTTTGAAATGCAATCTTCACCTTGCCAAGTATGCATTTTGTTTTGTCTATTCCTAAAGTGGTCATGCCATACTTCATAGCAGGATATGGCTGCTGGCTTGTGGATGATATCATCAATGTAGCATTCTATGTCTGCGTAAATGACACGCAGGGGACTTAATTCGTCACCATTATCCCTATGTGAAAATATTTTATCTTTGGGCATGCGTTCCATTTGTAATTTACCTCGCTTGCACCATTCATAGTGAGTTTCAAATTTATCTTTACTCCAAAAGGAGCGGATGCAGCGGTCGCATACAAAATGTTCACCTCTTTTAGAGTGCCCCAAGTGAGTGTACAAGCGAGAGATTTTGGGAATACCACAGTAGTGCCATTCCTCGCTATCATCTTGTTTTACTAATAAGAGGTTGACTACACGTTCATAACAAGTTGAACGTGAATTATAGCGGGCACCCTTCAACCCCTTCTCCCACACGTGAACGACAATTTTAATCTTATTATGTTTTTCGAACGTTTCTACATCTTTGATTTTCATGTTGTTACTATCACAACCTTCAAAGTCTAGTTCATCCTCCCACTGTCTATAGCTATAGGTATGATTTCGATTCGCGTTGATATCATTATAGTGAAGGATGGATAGGACTGCATATTTGAAACACTGTGATTTACAATCGACATTGATGACAGCTTTCTTATTATACAACGTTTTTGGTAGTTTAAATGTACCTCGAGCTGCATGACTTTCTAATACTGAAATTTTGAATATGGCTGAGTCCACACCATCAAAAATGAGAGCGCTGTCGCGTTGATTGAATTTATCTACATTTGATTTTAAACATTGAATGTGAAAATTTAGCCAAGACTCGCAGTCTACAACTTCGGTTGCGGAAGAGGAAGGAACATGAAACTGTATTCTCTCCGTCACTTGACCCGTTTGAAAATCTATCTTAATATATTTTAGTTTAAGGTAGATGAGCGCCTTCATTCTAAAATTGTCTAAATTGTTGAAGAGCGCTTCGATAATGTTTGAATTTTGAAGGAGCCACTCAGGAAAATCTACTATTTGAGTATTGGACTCCATGCAGTAGTCGCGTACTAAATTATTATGTGAAACATTAATGAGGGAGATGGTAGAGGTACCGTTGGTGTAGTGATCATTTGCATGCGTGTGTTGAAGTCTGTGCGAAGATCGCTGAAAGTGACTATCAAAAGAAAGAGGGCACAAATCGCAAGGAAAGGAGATGTCATCGTCAGAATCAACTTCACCTCCGGAGATTGACGCCGCTTTGCGTTGACACACACGTTGTTTGATGTGTCGAAGGAGACTGTGCTTCCTTGTAAACATATGTCCGCAGTCGGCACATTCCCACTCGTTGCCTTGCCGCGAGAGTCCTGAGCTGGAACTCACATCACCTGAAAGAGAAATCATTCTTTCATCTCTGTTCAAGTCTGAGTGTATTGTTACAACCTACCTTGACTCAACAACTCTAAACTTTCCTCGAGAAGGGAGGGTGTTGGTGATGAAGTTGATGCCTGAAATTGAGGAAGATGCTATTAGCCACACGTTTGAGGGAGATGAGTGAAGAAATTTTCAACTTACCATTTCAACGAAATTATGTTTAAGCTTGATACTTCAACAAGATAGAGACTTCACTCAAATAATACGTCTCAAATTTGGAATTCACTTGTACGCCTCAAATAATAACAGAATTCGCTAGACAACAGTTCACTTATGCGTCTCAAAGACAGAGTGAAATGACACGAATGTCACTTTACATATATATACTTTCATATTCATCATTCATTGGCTGTTCATTCTGATTGGTTGCTTGTTGATACTTAAGAATTAGAAAACATTTCAAAGTTATTATTCAAAGTCAACATGACAAGCCCTCCGACAACACCAAACACAAAATTCTCTTCTCCATCCTCAACACCAAACGCTCCAACGAAGGTAGAGAAGGTGTTATTACCAGCGAACAACGAAGAGAGTGTATGTGAGAAGGAGTGTCCCGACTTAACAGGCGTGAGGTGGAAGTATCTCCAGTACGATACTGACGATGTGATGGAGATCACCAGCACGAAATTCCTCCACCAATTATGGGAGTGGTACACCCCTAACTCCCAGCCACGAACTATGGAGGAGTGGGAGTATATTGATAAAGTGAGGCTCGCAGTGGAAGAACGATTAAAGCAACTGAACTGTTTTTGTTATCTATGTGAAGCCAGACTCTGGGACGATATTGACGATGAAGACCTTTTGAAATACATGCCATAATAAATTTTTATTTCATATTATCTTTGCTTTCATACTGACGTACTTGAATGGGGCTTCAGTGGATGATTTAACCATGTATACATTTTCATTTGGAAATAGTAGCACGCTTAGTCTAACTTGTAAATCTTAAAACATTTCATATGGGCGATGATGGTAGATGAAATAGTGTCAAATAAATTAAGATAGCTTACACTTCTGATACAGGGATAGCAATCGACTGCGATCCATGTGTAAAGAGCCTGTTAGACTACGGATGGGTTTAAGTGGATGATTTAACCATGTATACTTTTTCATTTGGAAATAGTAGCACGCTTAGTCTAACTTGTAAATCTTAAAACATTTCATATGGACGATGATGATAGATGAAATAGTGTCAAATAAAATTAAGATAGCTTACACTTCTGATACAGGGATAGCAATCGACTGCGATCCATGTGTAAAGAGCCTGTTAGACTACGGATGGGTTTAAGTGGATGATTTAACCATGTATACTTTTTCATTTGGAAATAGTAGCACGCTTAGTCTAACTTGTAAATCTTAAAACATTTCATATGGACGATGATGATAGATGAAAAAGTGTCGAATAAAATTAAGATAGCTTACACTTCTGATACAGGGATAGCAATCGACTGCGATCCATGTGTAAAGAGCTTGTTAGACTACGGAAGAGAGAAGTGTGTTATGTTGCGTGTGGCGCGTGAGTGTCCTCCCATTTCATTCCATTCATCAATTCGTCTCATTGATAGAGACAGGTAGAACTCATGGTTCTCATAACGTATGCAATGGAAAGTTTTAGGCAACCTTCGACAGTTGGCTAAATGTCGCCCTGACGCGAATGCATACTACGTTGAGACAGAGGCAATCACTTGCAAACATGACGCAGAGAGGTTAAACAAGATTGACCATTGCCGAATGTCCCTTGCGGTATACATAGCTACGGGTTTCACCGCCGCCCTTTACAGGAACGCCCGTCGAAAGGAAGCATTACACCGAACTTCATTTGCAACGTTCAAGTTGACTGATAGCAGATTCAACTTAATGATAGTATTCGCCAGTCCGAAGACTGCCCAGGGCAAACCGCGAGGAGGTTCTATCATGTCTTGCCCCATGGTGGCCCTTAAGAGAGCCGATGGTTCGTTCTCGGTGACAATTAAGTTGACTATTGGCTTGAATAGTCAATAGGTATGACAGTTAGGTTGTCATAAACCCTGTGCTGCCTAAGCCGTGGTGGTGCATCTGGCACCTTTCGGATGCGGGTGGTATTTGGAGTCCACACCTCATCCGTCCAAACGATCCTCTTGATCTTCCCCTTCTTCTCATCCTCCTCATCCCACTCGTCGATGATGATGAACTCGGGAATGGCGTTGTCTTCATCGGTGAAGACGGGAATGTTGTCGTCAGATGTCGCTTCCATCGTGACTTCAAATTGAATGAGAAGCGCTACAATCTTCTGGCTTATATAGGGTTTTCAACAATGAATTGCTCAACAGCGAATCAGAATGCTTCAGGGATAGCAATCGACTGCATAATGTTCAAGTTGACTGATAGCAGATTCAACTTAATGATAGTATTCGCCAGTCCGAAGACTGCCCAGGGCAAACCGCGAGGAGGTTCTATCATGTCTTGCCCCATGGTGGCCCTTAAGAGAGCCGATGGTTCGTTCTCGGGAGTAACGTCATCTTACACCCTACCAATTCTGCTGAGAGAGTCCTTGACTCTCTCTTTGGTAGCACTGTCGACTTCCACGCTAATTGGGACGTGACTAAAAAGTGGAATGTAGCGCCATTCCGTTGGATTGACAGCAGTTGCTGTCATCGGATTGCCAATCCGAGCAAGATTATTAAAAACTCTGTCTTGCTCCTCTAGCCTGGCAAACTCCTCAAATAAATTTCGCGGCCTTAACTGCAGTCCGCGAGGAGAGCTGACTTGACTGTTCGGCGTCTGCATGATTGAAATGAAATGAAATGAGAGGCAGTGGTTTATATACCCCTCTAACGCGACGCAACGTTCAAGTTGACTGATAGCAGATTCAACTTAATGATAGTATTCGCCAGTCCGAAGACTGCCCAGGGCAAACCGCGTGGAGGTTCTATCATGTCTTGCCCCTAGGTGGCCCTTAAGAGAGCCGATGGTTCGTTCTCGGGAGTGAATTGATGGGGTGGTGAAGGCGGGCAAAGATCTGCAATGAAAATGATATGTATTAGAATAGGATATACTATCTTATTTACTTTTTCACTTACCAAGTTAGTCATCCTTTGGCAGTCTCGCGCGTTTCCGAATCGAAAATTTGTGGAGATGGCCGCGCATTCTCAGGCTGGCGTGGAGGCATTTTTTCGTGGGATGACCATTGTAGCATAGGATGGATTCGTCTAAATTCTGGTTTACGAGTACTTCGCCGGCCAAATGATTATCCCGAATAGGGATGTGAAATTCAAACAAACGATCCTCATTCACACGTTCCCACTCATCCCTCATGCGCTCCAACTTCTCATACGCCTGCCTCTCATCACCCCGCCGAGCCACAGTCCTCTCCAACTCAACATTCCTCGCTCTCAACACACTCATCTCCTTCATCATCTCCTCAAACTTCGCTTCTGCATCTCTCATTCTTCTCTCCGCAGCACTCGCCCTCTTCTCACACTCATCATTCTTCTCTTCCAGCTCTCGCGTCTTATTCTTCAAATCAGTCACACTACGCCTCATTCTAATATTTTCATCCGCTACCTCCTTCGACTTCAGTTCCTTCTTTTTCAACTCATCCAACTCCTTCACAACTTCATCCTTCACTTTCTTCAAACTCTCATACTTATTAACCAACAAATCATGCGCCATCTGCTGCGAAACATGCCTCTTCTCTTCATCCTTCAACCACCTCGCCGACTGCACACGAATCCCACCACTCTTCACTTTTGGGGAAGATGAGCTCTTCGGGGGGTCGGTGATGACGATGTTTGACACCTCCGACGACGAAGAGATCAACTTCCTCACACGCTTCCTCACACGCTCCCTATCTAAATCCACATCATCCTTATCATCACTCTCAAGCACTCTCTTTCGCTCAATCTCACCCTCCAACGACGCAACCGCTCTCGCCAACTCATCATTCTCAACAACATTTTCAGCCTTACCCTCTCGCTCGATCGCTAACATTCGCTCCCTCTCTTCCACAATCAACTGCGTAAATCTCAAATCAGTCACTAAACCACCACTACAGTCAGCATGCACTCTGTAAAAACGCGCCTCATCCTCATCACCCTTCAGCACTCTACACTTCACGCACGCAACCCTATTCAAGATAATCATGTGGCCGGTGCCCGCCTTCTTGACATGAGCCTTGGCGTCCGCACTGCGATTAATTCGCCCACATTAGCACATTTTGATATGGTATTTGCGGTTCCTGTCATTAGCCATGCCTGATTTTATTGTGAACTGTAAGATAAATGAAATTTGTATAAGTTTGGAATCATGTAGCACAGTCATATTCCTAAAGAGTGTAGTGAGTGGCACTCGATCCCGTCGACAGCCCGAAGGCCTTGTACTGATCACTAGGGAAGTGAGAGATCTTCCCCGATACCCGCTCTTTACAGCTGAAGACATCATTGTCACTGCCCCGAAGTGGTAACAGGAACGCCGAGTCAAAGGTAGTGATCAGTATCTGGGATCTAACCCCTCAAAGCTGCCTTAGACTTAGTCAAATTTCAAATCTGATAGCAGATTTGAACTCAGGATACTTGAAAACCTTAGTCTATATGTTAAAACTTTGAAAAAACTGAAAATTAAGAATTTTTTAATAATTCCGCATTTTACTACTCATACTACTTTTAAAAAATTTTATCAGTAGTAAAGACACTATCAAATTCTATCATACAAACCTTGAAGTAAGAAGATAGCTTGCCTACTTCAAAAGATAGAGTCCTTTGAAGCACCCGATATCGGGAGCTCAGAGCGACGACCGTCGCTTACCTCGTCTTTCGATGAAGTGATCAGACTTACGTTGTCGGGGGTTTATATATGCTCGGAAGAAAACTTAAAATGGCTCTATCTCCGAAAGTATTCATCGTAGCGACATGCGGTTTGTTGCAAACGATTCGTCTCATCATTCTCTATCATATGACACCTGAACCATTCTCATATGACCACGGGAAGTTGGTCCGTCAGCACATGTCCATGTAACATGCCACAAGTGAAAAAATTCCTAAGTGTGAGAGCTCCAGTGTGGTGAAAATTTTGAAAAATTTAAAACTTCCGAATTTCGACCTGGGACCTTTACCAAAACATTTTTCATCAAATTTCACTGACCTCCCCCCCTCCCCCCTCCCCCCTCGTTCAGAGAAATTTGATGAAAAATGTTTTGGTGACGGTCCCAGGTCGAAATTCCACACTTTGGAAAATTTTCAAAATTTTACCCATACAAAGCCACTCTGACACTTAGGATTTTTTCAGGTGAGCGAGCTCCGACCTAAAATCTTGTAACCGCTCTAACTTTTGAACGGCTGGTCCGATTGACTCGCAACAAAAAATGTTGTCGAGCAGTTTTTTCTCCTCTTTCCAATGCAACTCGAACGAACAAAATCCGTTCACTAGAACCAAAGTTAGAAGATTGCTGTCGGGGGGGGGGGGGGAGGTCAGTGAAATTTGATGAAAAATGTTTTGGTGACGGTCCCAGGTCGAAATTCCACACTTTGGAAAATTTTCAAAATTTTACCCATACAAAGCCACTCTGACACTTAGGATTTTTTCAGGTGAGCTACGACAGTCCACCCTCCCAACCTGGCCGGCACACCACGCCAACCTGGCCGGCACACCACGCCAACCTAGACACCACATCACCGCGCGCTACACGACGGTCGACCAGAGGGGGGGGGACGTCAGACACGAAGCACCACGGCGGCCGACCACGACACTCTGACGGTCCAGAGGGGGGGACGTCAGCGATGGCGGCCATCTTGCGCTATCCAGAAGTGGAGTTTTACTTACTACTTTGGAAATTTGCGTTTGGAAGAAATCAAAGAGACGTTTTTCGTAAATTCACATTGCAGAGCGAGGTACTAACTTTTCACCTTTGCTTCACTATTATGACTATCTTTTTCTGCTGCGATGAAAATGTTTCTCTATAGCAGAATTTTCAACTAATTACCCCTCCGATCATTGAGCAAAGTCTCTATCCAATATCAAGAACGTATCGCATCCTAAACAATACATTAGCAATAGTTATGAAATTACGAGTTTAATGCGATGTAAACAATTATGTGTTTAAACGAATGTAGAATGAATAGCAGTTTTGAACTTTAAATTCAGCTGATTTGCATTAAAAGCTTATGTCTCTTTTTCATTTTTCGTCCGTGAAGAAGACTTTTGATGTGAGCATAATAATCAGTTAGAGATCATCGCACCGGTAGTTTTGACCCAGTATTGAACCATCCAATTTACGATACAAGTTGTTTTGTTGCATGTCATCTCTACCTTATACAATAGCACTCAATTATTGAAATAAATAATGAACTTTCACACTTGCTTTTCAGTTACTGTTGTCTCTTGACAATGGAGTGAAATCTATATGTGTTTCTCTAAATGAATGAGATAGTAAGTTGAATACATGTTTTCAATTACGCTTTCACATTAAAGCACATGACGAATCTTCATTAGATATAAAAATTCTAAAATAGAGCAGCTTTTCTTTTGTGACTTTGAATGAAGGGTGGAAAGCAGTTGTTAATAGAGTTTCCATGAGCAATCAATAAAATCCAAATCCAACGCTGGTTTTCATCTGACACAAAAAACAAGTTTTGCCTGACCTTTGACCAATGCCTGATATTGCAAATGGCTTTAGCATGTATTGAAGTCATATTGTGAGTCACAATGATAAAAAATCTATTGATGAGCTGATCCCTCGCCTAACTATACATATTTCAAATTCGAAGTTTCTTTTCGAATATGTGATATTTTAAGAAAGAAAGTACTACTTACACAGTACTGGCACTAATTCTAGGTATATACTGCTTGGAACCCATTAAAATCCGTTTAAATCGGAGCATTTGTTTAGGAGAAGTGAATGATGCTAAAAACGCTGAAATGATTAATTTACGTGCACGTTCAAATTTACACTTGTGTTCAAAATTAAATGAAATATTAAGAAAATTTCAAAAGCAGTAAGACATTACCTTACCGACTAATTCAAGGTTCCAATTTAGCTGGTTTCAACCTGCCCAAAGTTTGTTAAATGTAGGCCTGCTGTAACTGAAACCTCAAGATTTATAGAGCTTGTGATGAAACTTTCTTAATATCTGCACTCACAGGTAATCCTTTCAACATTTGTAATTTAGAGGGATAACTTTCATTCCAAATTCATTTTAAGGAATATCCTGATAAAAAGTGTGAATTTGAAATACTTCCTCACTTGGGATCAACAGATCCGATCGATAATTTTCCAAGCTCTATCTTAATAAATTACCCTTTGCCGCTATACTTAACAAGCAACCATGTTTGCAATCTCAAAATTGGGCCAAGAGGCTGAATAATAAGCTTCTCTAGTCTGTAAAGTCTAAAATTATGATACTGTTCATGAAATTTCTTTGGTATTTCTTTCCTTCGTTCAAGTTAAATGTTTAAAAATCATATCAGAAAATTTCGTTCTATTTGATTATGTTAGTAAATATAAGTTCATACTTTTTAATTAAATATTAAAAATCGTAGCATCGACTAGACAGCATGCAAGTAAATGCAGGAACAATTTTCAAAATATGTACCTATGAAGTATTGATTAGGCATTTTTTTATTCCTCAGGATCATAATGTATGCAAAAAACAGAGTCAATTGGCAAAACTCTTTCACTGCATGCTTGAATTTTGGGTTGACACTTTGCCTACTGCATCTTTAAGCTATGGGCATACTATTGAAAACTGAGCTTGTAGCAACAGTACAAATAATAACCAATAAATCTACTGTATGATGAACAAAACTTAAAAATATAGCTTCGCATAGGCAAGAGTGTCATTGTTTGCTCACCTTAATTAAATCACTTCTGCTCACTTTTACCGGTGGACTAATTTTCGATCCATGTCTTTGCCTATGGCACGAAGGTGTACGACCCCTCGTCTGCCAGATATTGGTTGATATTGGACTGTTTGAGTTATCTGATCGTCAGGCCTTTTTTCTAACGTGCAAGTCACTTTGTACGCTATGAATTTGTCGATGGCTGGGACTCTCATCTTGCGCCGGACCTCTTCGTTCTTGACTCTATCCATGGGGGATAAACCCTGACGTCGCCTGAGCATCTTCATTTCGATTACCGGTAGCCTTTGTGCACCTTCTTCCTCGGTACTCAACACTCGCTTCCATAGGTCATTGACGGTTATATCATGACCTGGTAGATCTTTGATTTCAGTTTGATAGGAACTCCTTTGTCGAGATCACTTCTGTCACTTGCTTCCAACTTTTCTATCCTGCTTGTATGCGATTTTGATGTCCTGCTCGCAAGTAGATGTTTTTCATCCAACAGTGATTCGAAATATATAAATTTTCTTGAATGATGGGAGTAGAGTTCCATCCAGTTAGACTTCCTTGTCGTTTGTAGCGGTGGAGTCTTAGCGGTAATTACTCTTACCCAGGCGCGGATCCAGCTTTTTGTTGAGGGGGGGGGTTGGCACTATAAAACGGCGCATACTGAAAATTTTTTGGAACAGCTTATTTTCCTGTAATAAATATAATGTACTTACAAATCGGTCTTTATTAAATTCTTGATACAATGCAAAAATGATGTGAAGTATGCAATAATATTGACCTGTATTACTTCATGTACTTAATACATGTATACCAAAAATCAATAATATGAATTTCCTTGATATGGAAGTATTAAATGAGAACATAATCTGTTGGTTTTTAATCAATGATTTTTTTCAATCAAACAAGATCGATTGGCAAAAAAGTTTTCGTGGGTGCTGTTTAATAAAGCGTTCAATTAATTGTTCAGACGAGAGACCGGACGCTTCAGGATAGTGCACTGCCATCATTGTCAGTCCCGCCAATCTTTCCTCTGACATGGTGCTTCTGAGATGATTTTTCAGACGTCTGAGAACAGAAAACGATCTCTCTGCCTCTGAAGAACCAATTGGAGAGACGCATCCTACTAGGATAAGCTGTCGGATGTTGGGGTAGACGTCAGCATCAGCATGGTTCAGACAGTCAACCAAGTTTGCAGGAATTGGAGTCGCTGAAGTCGAGTTCTCGATCCATGATGATTTCCAGCGACGTAGTTCTCTCTACAAAGCAAGGAAGACAAACTTTTTCTACGATTGTACGAAATGATTGATCCTTGCAATCATTGTCGGTTTAATCAACCAAAATTTGATAAAGCAAAAATAAATCAATCTAAGCTGCTGAATGTATTTTGTTATAATTTATAAAGTTTCGCCAGTATAACGGCCTGTTCACACATCAGAGAATCTAGGACACAAATTTAAAATATCATCAAAACATGAAGATATCAAGGAAATCAAAATTCAATGGCACTAAAATATCAAACATGCACATATCAAGATATCGGAATATCAACGATTGATAAGCTTTACATTTATCCTTGTTGCTCGGCAGGTTTCATGGATTTCATTAACATATAGCTTCCCTGAACCTCAAATTGATGGCATTGATATCGGAGCCAAATTATGTTACTCAAGAATAATTACATGTAGCTAAAATATGAATAATGTGCAGTTGTGTACGTACAGATTATGCATATGCTTACTTTAAGACTGTCAGGAGAGGGCATATCTTCGTCCCAGAATTGTAATTGAGTTTCCAATAGTTCCATATCAGCATCACTCAATTCGCAGATCACACGGGGAACCAGTGACATTATTGCGGAACCAGTGTCACCCTTCTATTCTCAGTCGAAAATCGACTTTTCATCTGTTGAACCAGATTATCCATGAACGGTATCCCGATTGTTCGTCTGTAGTATGTGCTGAAACATTGAATAATAATCATAGATATGTGAAGTTTGCACAATATTATACATGTAGCCCTATGTGAGAGGCATAGTGTCTGTATGTTGAGTACCGATGCGACTTATTTTCATGCAAAATGTTTTGTATTAAGAGTGAAGAAAATAGCTATTATCAATCAATTTTCTTAAACATTGATTAAATTAATTACATTTTATCACTTAATAGCTATTAATAGTTGAAACACTAATTTGAATTAGTTAGCACTGAGTAGATTACCTGTGATTATCAGCAGGCGTGTTTGGTCGATGTTTCTGGAATTTTGCAGTTCTAGGAAGATCAAATTTTGCTCCAATGTCTGCACCAATCTTCGCAGCATCTTCGAACCAATCTATCCATAGCGTATCAATGTTCGCTCTTTGACCAGAGACTTCGTTGATGGCTTTATCAATGCTGCCATACGCAGTCACTACATCTGCATCACGTTTTTGTAGTTTTGCACTGAGCCCTTTAAGTGGATCTAGACCGTTGAGGAGAACTATTAGTGCAACTATGTTGCAACCAGACATCATTGAGCATTTCAGTCCCTCTGCTGTGATTCGAGTTGCTCCGTCCCACTTCCATCTTTCACCACTCTCTCTTACCTCCTCGAGGTCTGGATACTGATCAGCATCATGAATTGCATGTAAGGTGGTGTAGATATATACATAGAGAGCATGAAAAGTTTCTAGGCAGTCGTGTCTTTCTGTCCACCTGGTTTTACAAAGACCTTTGAGCTTATTTACTCTGCTGTTAGGAGAGTAGACATCAAGGACAAATTCGAAGAAGCGCTGTCTCTTTGGAGAATGGTCAAAAAATAAGAATACTTCATTGATGACCTCAACCATATGATTGATTGGTTGAACAGAGCATGAATTTCCAATGGCAAGACTTAGTACATGTGAGCGGCAGTGGGTGTAGAGCGCGAGAGGATTTCTTTCTTTAATGATAGCTTGAACGCCATTTTTCTCACCGGACATAGAAGAAGCTCCATCATAAGCTTGGCCACGCATATTACCTATATCAAGCTCATGCTTTTTAAGCAGTTCAAAAAATGCTGACGATACAGCTTGACCAGTCGCTCTTTCTAGGTAGCAGAAGTCGATAAATGCTTCTCTGATATGGGCCGGATGTCGGTTGTCATCAGATGTTTCGATGAATCTCAAACAAAATGACAATATCTGTTGATTGCCATGAGGGTCGGTGACTTCGTCTGCAATGATGCTGTAGTATGGTACTTTCTTCAGAGGCTGCATGACGTTTTCTCTGATGTTGTTGGAAATAATTGAAATAATTTCATTTTGAATTGTTTTGGATGTGTATCGCTGGTTTTTCTGTCCATATTCGAGATGGTTTTGCAAGATCTCGTCTCTCCTGGCAGAGTAATCCAAAACAGCAAGGAAAGTACCTCTATTGGTGTTGGGATCCGCCGTGGAATCGTCTCTGTGTCCTCTCAAAGGCAGGCCCTGCATGCCACAAAGTCTGATGTCATCTACTATACAAGACAGTATGTGCTTGTTTTTGTCTGACAGCTCCTTACGTTGTTGGTCGATGCGGTTGTCTATCCTGGACTCTGGTTTATTGTAGGCTTCCAAAAACGACTTGCCTAAGACAATTGCATTATGATGAAAATGAGCGCTGTCATGATTTGTCAGGTAGCCATCTTTTCCTTTAGCCTTGCTAAATGTTTTGAAGGGGGTTTTTACTAGAACACCCAGAGTGACCCTGGCCGATGGTTTCGCAAAGAAAACGCAATACTTGCAATATCCGCCACCTTGAGACGGCGAGTATGTCAACCAACTGTATTCCTTGAGCCATGATGATTGAAACGTGAGGGGCACCTGCTTTCCTTTTTTGCTAACATAGTATGTCGCATAATTACTTCCCTCGTAGGCATACATCAAATAGTGATATTTTTCGGTATCTGTAACGGCACTGACTGAGGTCTGTCTTGAGGCAACAATTCCGATGTCCCATAGTGGAATATGAACTTCAGCAGATGGACTAAGTATGTTCATGCTGGTCGAGGCTTGAGGGGAACGCGAATTCTCAGCACATCCACTGACAGATGCGGAATCACTCATGCTCAACTCTTGACTTGTCACTTTTTCAGATGTTCCATCATTGTACGTTTCGTCAGCGGTTGTCTTAGGTCTGAAAAAATAAGCAATATTTGAATAATTAAGATTAGCAGAACGGGAAATACATCTAATGTGCAAAATGCTAACGGCTAAAAATCTAAGGTCTAAATGTGGGTCTGTTACGAAATTGGTCATCATCCATATCAAAAAATATTTTAGTTTTCTAAAAATTTTATTGTCAGAAATTACAAGGTAATACCCAAAATCATCGGGAGCAGTTATTTATTCGACCTCTTGATTCTCATTGGCTTTGGAAATTTGCTTTGAAGTTCAATTTTTTCAAAAAGTCATCTGTCGGACGTACAACACATTTTCGTTCCTAGTTCATTGAAAATTAGAATGATTATGGAAAAGCCATCTTAATATGAGAATGTGGTACCCACGCAACTTTCTATGCAAAAAGTTTGATGAAGTGATCACCTCAGATAATATACCAGCCTTTCGAACGCGTCGCTGTACGTCCGACAGATTTTCGGCTCTATTTATTAATGCCACTATGTGAAAATTAAGTCTGCAATCGTGAAAGCTTCCAAAGTATCAATCATTTATATTTGCAATAATATTATATCAATTTGACTCTTGTTTGGAAGATATTCTTCAAGAAATCCTGTGCTAAAGTTTTCCACCAAAATCTGTCGGACGTACACAAAATGTGTTTTTCTCAAATTATTTCAGCTGTATCTTCTTTAGATTGTCAACGCAGGTCATTCCAGTGCAACATTTGACATATTTACCTAAATCTATGTACATGATAAATAACAACTAATAAGATTTGACTAGAGACTCGATCACACCTCAGCCGTCTGTTTGTTATTATTAGTTTTCCTCTGATCTCTGAAAGGAGAATTATTCTTTTTAATAAACCTCATTTATGGGATCATTCAATTACCTGAAGAAAGACGTTATTTGTACTTGATTCGCAGATTTCAATTTCTTTCTAGGTGGTTCCATGGATACGAATAATTATCACCAGCAGGTTCTGAAATTAGGTATGATTGATAGACGTACAAGTCAATATTAGGCCTACTATCAATTTATTTCTTTTAATACACCCATAAGTGCTTAAAGCACCACGGCAAAGTAAGATACAGAAATAGGTGTACAAAGTAGCGTGAACACATTAATTACGTTTATCAGCATAAATAATTGTATAAGATCCTTTTGAAGGTCAGAGTGTTAAAAATTGCTGTCTTACATTTGTCCTGAATGGAGATCCTGTCAATTGTTAAAATCATTTATATATCTGGATCTCTCGGCTTCCAATACATGCATACATCTGCACTTTCAGCCATCTTACTAAATTCATATCTACTTGATGCAGTGTAGACTGCATAACTATAAAATGCAAATTAAATTAACTCCGAGGGGGGGTTTGAACCCCATGAACCCCCCCTTGGATCCGCTACTGTTACCTCTGATAATTCAAAGACTGTTACTTTCAAGAGTGCAGCGCTACAGCTCAAGCCTGTCTAGCATTGGTGCTGTAGAATCATCACAATTACCAGATCGTTAGTGTAAAGCACTTCTTTTGGGTAACTGTTCTCCTGATGCCAAGTTATCACATCTTAGACCAGTAGGACGAGATATGGACTATAAGCTGATTCATGGAGCAGCCCAACATGATTTCAAAAGATAGAGTGCAACCATGTTTGATTTCGACAACTGTCTGATTATCTCGATGCATGTCTTGAATCAGTGAGACATGCATTTCTGGCACTTTTTTCCTTCTCAAACAGTTGAAGTCCCCAATTCTCGAGGAACAGAGTCGCACGCTATCTCTGAGTCCATTAAAACCGCTCATGAAAGACTCGTTTCCCTCCCTCAGGTTCTCCATGTGCGTATTGCAAATAGTGAATAGGTGTTACTGCATCTAAGCTGGTTGTTTGCACTTTCTCAGCCGCTTAATGATTATTTTCTCTGAGAGTTTAAAACTGTGACAGAGTAGTTTGTGCCCCCATAGTTGCTGCAAACTTTGTGATCACCTGTGTTTTTGCTGAGATGGTGTTAAATGCTGTATTTCCACGCCGCCGGCAACTGCCGAAGGCTTTGGGTGATCTCGAACATCACTGTTCAACCTATTATAACCAACTCGATACTGTGAAGCTTATAACGCTCAAGTCAGCCCATAAAAAAAGAAAGCAATCACGTCTCGATGCAAATGTGCAGCAATCCACATTATTTTAAAATCAAGAATCTAATTGTCCTGGAAATCTCAGCAAAAACATTTTATCACATTGATTGAAAAAACGCAAAATACCGCAGTAGAAACTGACAGAGATTTCAATCGACAGGATAATGATCTTTCTAAATTCCCTCACTACACAATGCAAAATGAAATGTGTCTAGGAGTGGGTGGTGGTGATCAATGTAGATAGCCTTCTGCATAGAGTAAGTATATTAGGTAGAGTGACAACTCCTCATTTATTAAATCCCCAATGTGCATAATGCTTCGATTCAATTAAATGAATTCGAAGGGGATGTAGTTGATAATTGTTACCAAATGTGAGAAAATATAAGCAAATTTTTACAGTTTTGAAGAAATTGCCACGGAATTGACTGATCATGATAGTAATGCAGAAGGAATGATGGTATTTTACAGATTCTCAGTGTCATGACAGCCTGGGAGATATAATGTTTGTTAAATGAGCAACTCGATGGGTTCCTATTAATTTTCATGCTCAACCTCAAGAGTATTTTCTTAACCGTGATCATTACACAGGCAACCTGCCACTGGCACAGCAAAATAACTTAACCAAAGACAATGATTTCAATTAACTTTGAAAGATGTAGATGGGTCCACATCACTATTCAGATTCAAGAAATGAAACATGAATTATGTGAATAACAAAATCATGCCGGTGAAAATTGAATTAAAAGCTTGGAATTTCAACTAAGAAAGCACAAATAGGCTAATATCGAGACTTTTTCATGAAGAGTTCCATTACAATGCAGATGATGAAATTCCCTTGATAATCAGCCTATTTTACGCTTAGTTAGGATGCATATCAGCAAACATTCATTCCTTTTGACATCCAACTTGTTTCATACTACTTATATGAGGGCGTCATCTCGGTAGTATATAATTGGCAAAATTTTGACTTTAAAACTGCCCAAATAATTTTTTTGGACCACGGGAATCTTCTCAAAAAACTGAATCTTTTCATATTAAATTTTCACTGTATACAGATACTTTTTTGAGTCGACACGCTACCTATATATCCCTACTCTATGGCCTTCTGTGGGTGGCAAATCACAAACTTGCTTCAAAGATCGTCCAAAATAAGACGGATTTGAAGAAGCATTTACAGTAGAATCTGTTCAATTTCCAGTGAATTCTCCGGAACATTGGTGAAAGAGCTTGTCTGTGATTGCGATTGTACATTGGCTGGAGGAATTGTAGCTGATGTGTAATTGATACTAACAGAGGTGCTACAAAATTCCAGGGGAAAGCGCAATTCGAATAAATGAAGGCTCGAATCGATAATCCGATTCGATCATATCTATCATTTAAAAAGGAATAAAATTTGATTTCTTTATCTGAGAACTTTCATTGGGCGGGGAGGGCGGTGAAGAGTGAATACAGAGCGCTTAGCGTGGCTCACCGGAGATAAGAGAGCTCCCATTGTTAAGTCTTGATGTATGAGGCGAAGTTTGTGTAAAGGCGGATTACATGTTTATCACACAGCGATTGCATGTTTATGGGATTCGAGGATGAACAGGATCTTTTTACTTGTGGGAATCGAAAAGGCAAAGATTGATGTACAGGATTTGTTTACATGTGCGGATCGCAAAAAGCATGCTGTATCTATTGATGGGATGGCTTTAATGACAGGATGAGTTTACATGTGGGAAACGCAACATTTGAATGATGTCTGATTTATCTTTGTGACATATCTTCAAGACATATCATTACCTATTCAGTATTTTGTCAGCCACTATGTGTGGGACCCCGCTCGTCTGGGTTTGAGTGTTCAGGTTAGGGGTCGAAACACAACTAGACGAGTAGGCTACCTGCTGATGACTGACGGACTGCAGTATTATGTTTTATATCCTTTAATCGGTAGCTGAAGTAGTGGTCGATGTATTGTATTTCAAATGAAGAAAAGTGGGATTACATGAAGTATTATAGACGGATGAAGAAACTGGCGGTAACAAATAACAAATTCAAGTGAAGAAATACAATTTTCCATGTGTAGTCTTAGGTATGGTGTGTATAGTTTCATTGCTTTCGGTGTAGTAGAGTGTCATTGCAGTTCTATTGTTTACTTCCATTATCCACTTTCCACTTATCCACCATGTATAGTGTCAGATATAGTTCGCTTGTAATCGGTGTAGTATCATCGTTGTATTTCCAAGTTTACCTCCACTTTTCCAATTTTTATTCATCGGTCTGCTGCTTTTTTATAACAACCATTTTTAATTGTTCTATTCTATTTCCACTATCAGCATCTGCAGTCGGTACAGCATATTAGACGTCTGTTTTGAACATGTATGCGGCAGTGTTTGGAATCTATGGTATTAGTATATTAACAGTAAGAATGAGTAGTGTTACAAGTCTTAAGATTTCCATTTTTACCAGATATTGGGCCAAAGCTGATCAATTTTAATTCGTTGCCACGAGAAAGTTTCATTGAGTTCTTTTAAGAACTGATTAATCCAATGGTTGCAGTAGCATTGCCTTTGTACACTTGTGGATTGGAGAACGCCATCAGTCCTCATTAGGACTACTTTAATTAATAATTTAAATTAGTAAGCATTATATTCTATTATAAATGGCTGCTGGGATGATTTTCATCATCGCATGAGAATTGGCATTCAGCAAAATAAATAGCGGTTATACGTAACAAGATCAGTGATGATGTGATTAGATGATTTCTTACAAATGGCCAGAAATTGACCATGTAGACTTGGACATTATGGGTCATACCGGGTGCTTAAAGCTTCTATGTAAAACGATTTATTTGTAACTAATTTTAAGAGAAACCTGAAGTCAGTAATGCCACAGCATTTGAAAACAAACTTCACTTTCATGCTTCTTAAATACCAAATGAAAATATGCCGCCGCATTTCTTAATGTACTATTAATTTTATGTGGCATAAACAGAATGAATATACAACATACGCAGGACTTTTCTGTCAATGGACAAATTTTGAGCAGTTGGAAAAATTCCAAAAGTTAGACATTGCATGATTTGGTTGATATCATGTGTTATAGCAATTTCAAATACACAACTATAGTTTCAACTCATTGATAGGCTAGTGACTTGCGGGACATGCAATTACGTAATTTCCATTGTAAGTGATTCACGTGGAACTTCCTACTTGCAGCATCCATTCAAATGTCAATTAATCAGTGATCATTGTTGTTTGTAAATTGAAAACGGCTACTAACTTAATAGGGTAGTAAGCTATCTTATTGTCTACTATAGAATTATCTTACAGCTACAAAAACATTATGGCAGAAGACGATGTAACGTACTACGGGCAAACACTGACGAATTTATAGCTGGAACTCGGGAGGCAAGCAATGAGATCTCGCTCTCAATAAGTGAAGTCAATTAATTTGCAAAATGTATCATTCATTCACCTATACAACCAGAAAAGATAGTTTGGAGATTTCATGGGAGACCTAACTACAGACATTCAATTTTTATAAAAGCAAATTCATTAGTTTTTAATGTTAATTTCGTGTACCATCGCTTGCAAGTAAACGCGGATGACATTAAATCTTCAATCCTCTATACCGTGCTCATCGTGTATTACGCAATTGAACAATGTGGTTGTTAATTAATTTCTACGAGTATTTGCAAACTGAGCTTTTCAATGTAAAGGAATATTACATTTGGATAAGTCTCAAGAAAATTGGTTTCTAAAAATATTGTTGATTCATCCGTATCAAAGCATTGTGACATTGAGATTAAAATAATTTGACGATGCAAAATATTCAATGCTGCATGTTGTGGGCAGGGACTGTAAAATTGATTGCCACTAAAAATATCTGGCTGAGCAATGAAATTGATCAAAAATATACCATGATGCAGAAAATCAATTTACTATCAGTGATCAATTAATCAATTATTAATCAACAAATGCAGGGCACACCTTGGAGGTTGAAACATGTGATGATGCGCAAGAAAAATTGTGTCTTAAATGTTCCAAAGAATTCAAGACAGAACAAAAGTATCAGGACTCTCTCGGTAAAACGTTTATTGGTCTATCACTTTAAGTTAAGATTAAAAGAAAGACAGGCCGTCGGCGTCCAGCGCCATCTATCGGTCGATGTCAGTGCTAAACGGCAGCCTTTGTGAAGGTTTATAAAGAGGTGAGTGATATTGAGAAGTGTGTTGTGCGTCGAATGTGAGGTGATTGAAATGTGAAGACAGGCTGTATTGCGGTATTGATTTTGGGCTGAAGCTGTGTGATTGCTTTTGATTCAGTAAATGTTGTGTCTCGTGTTGTCAACCGAGAGAGTCCTGATACTTTTGTTCTGTCTTCACTCTTTGGAAAACGGCTAACCTCTCTCGCCGCTTGGTCAACTATGTCTTAAATGTTGAATATAGTGATCGGTATAGTAGATCATTCTTTATGAGTATCAATGCTCGAAATGGCAGCGCTTACAGAGATAAATTGCCTAGTCTGCGTGTTTGGGTCTAGAGGTGACTTTCCTCAATACTGATGGTCACGCCCAGAACCAGTCTCGAGAAGCAAGAAGATTTATTTTCCATTGAACTTAGTGCAAATTCAAGCCTTAATTCTGAACATAGAAATTGATAACAATGAAACTTCTAGAATGGAAGTAAAGTTTCAAGCAATGTACAATAGTGGCACATAAGTCGCACGCATTTTCACTTGGATACACTTGTCAACAGTGGAATCATTGGGTTAGAATCAGTCACATGTGTAATTCTAAGCTTTTCATTGGTTCTCCATGCCCCAACTTAGTTGCCGCGGATGTGCCGCGACCTTGAGTCAATTTCCATTCTAGTCAACTTCAGATAAACAATCTATTTCTATGATTCTGAAGAACTGGAACATTGACAACACATTAAACGCAGTCAATCACTCAATTTAGAGCGTGAGAGTCGAATGGTGTGAATAACATTTCCTTTTGACGAATTTACCAATAAGAAAAATTGAGTTAAGATATGTATCTTTCACTTGATAGGCCAGTCTGCAATTTGACCGTTGAAGCTCATGGGTTCTGTGAAGAAGAGCAACTTCTGCAATGCGGCCGCTTGGCCAATCACACAAACCAGAAAGAGACGAATATCTATGTCAGTCTCCATCGCTTGCTACTATTGAATACAATGGCTGGGATGGGATTATGTCCGCTCTAGACTAATCCACACACGGCAAATGAATCTATCTCTGTGGCAGCAATACGTATTTTAGTCCTCAAATAACCATCGTAGATCAATTGAATTCATGGCCTGAATTCATGAAGCTCTATATCAGCCAATAGAAGATGGATAATACACAGAATTTCGTAGGCCCTCGGTAAAGCAGACCAGGGTAAGTTGAGGGTCCGTAGTAGCACAAACAGATAAGCAGCAGGACCGAAGTGGATGTGTAAAAGATGGATAAGATCTCTTAGCGCGAAGCAAAGAAAGAAGGAGAAGAAGTTGTTACAACTCAGCAAGGTGCTGGTGTGCTGGCAGATAAGACCAAATGCTGGCAGTGCAGATGATTGAGCTTACATGTACATGTAGTCTCACATCTTTAACTCAATCTCAATTTATCTTAACATTCTAAGCTTAGATAATGAACATAAAGGTCGTTAGCATAACCTTTTGTACCTGCATGCATGTAATTACTGAACATGCATGAATTATAGCAATATCGTGGAAGCACTGCACATAATACTGTACGCAGGCTACAAATAGTGGATCCCAAGTGTGAATTGAGCAGATTATCACGGCTCACAATATTTGTGATGCATTTGTTTATTTAGATGTGCAGTTAATGAATATCCTCTGTTCAATGTATAATTTAGATGGGAGCAGAATATCCATAATTAAAGCACATTTTTTAAAAAATTTCTATTTAAGTTGTATTCAGCATGGTTTCATTATCTCAATGCAATCAAACATGCTCCCAACATTGCTTTAATATTCTTTCATGCGATAACTGATCAATGCAGATGCTCAAAAAATCATTTTTTTAAAAAAATGGAATTCAAATTTTAAACTACATTTTATAGTAACAAGATGACCGTGTTTGCAAGAGCAGATGCCATCATTGAAACGAGCACACGCTACTTGCATTGTGTAGTAATTTAAGGAACGATTGAATCAATTGAACATGAAAATCAGAGGGGAACTCTAGGAGCCCATCCCGGTGCCTGTGTGTAACTTAACAGATATAGATTCATCTAAGGCGAACTAGTCTTGTCCCAGCCATTGCATATAATCGTAGCAAGGATAAAGACTGACATAGATATTCGTCTCTCTTTGGTTTTTGTGATTGGATAAACACGCGCATTTCAGAAGCAGCTCTTGTCAGAGAACCCATGAGCTTCAACGGTCAGATTGCAGACTGGCCTGTCAAGTGAAATTTTTCTTATTGGTAAATTCGTTAAATGGAAATATTATTCACACCATTCGGCTCTTCACGATCTAGCTTTACTGACTGTGTTCGTTTAATATGGTATCAATGTTCTGGCTGAATTTGCATTACGTTCAATGGAACATTGATCTACTTGCCCCTCGAGACTAGTTCTGGCCGTGACCATCAGTATTGAGGAAAGTCATCTCTAGACTGCACATGCAAACAAGGCAATTTATAATTATTGTGTAGCTGAATTGGCCATAAATAAAAAAGGTTTCCTTTCGGTATACACTAATTTAAAGAAAAGAGAAAATCGGATTTGTATGCTATCGCCATTGAGTACGAGATGGCATTCAATTGATGAAAGTTTATGAGCCTCACAGTAAAATTAGTAAATTCAATTGTATAGCCAAATATTTGACATTTAATTTTTCTCGATTCAATCAATTATTCAAAATATTCATTGTTTTAATCTGTTAACTTCTAAGCATATGTTCAACCAATGGAGCAGTCTATAAATTCTGATTGCCTCCAATCAATTGCAATTCCTTGCTCATACTTCCCAATACGACTCTCGCTAATGACATTGAATGCACGGCCTTGTGATGGAAGGTCAAGTCTTGACTTGTTGCGTCAAAGGTCTCGGAGGTCTTGTCGTTGTGAATTATTGAATTGCATCTCAAGGAGGACAGTGGCCAATATACACAGAAATAACATTCTCACAGATTGATAGTAGTTAGCTACTATTGCATAATGCTTGAGATAACAAGAGTAATCGAAGTGAGACTGCAAGAAGCCGTGCGTTACGTATATTCTGCGGCTTGTTGATTTGGATCTTTTTGTCCATTCTCATTTAATATACTTTTGTCTCAACGTCACCTCATTTTCCTGAGCAGTTGCTTTTCAAAGCGAGAAAGAATTCCGAGGTCATGATTGATGAGGTTGACAGAGCTTCTATCGGCCTCATCTATCTTTCCTCTGCGCACAAATTAACGTCTGTGACAGGCTTGTTCAACAGGTCGGTCAAAAAATGATCAAGGTCTGACTTGGCGAATTCAGTTAATCAAATTGTTCAAATATGATTGTCAGGCCAAAATCAAATACTGTGGGACAAAGTAGATTCCGTTCAAATTTTAGAGTATCGAATTATGCTCAAAGATTATATGATGTTTTAATAATTATCAAATTTTATAGCTGCCAACTTCCAATTAAATGATTGTTCAGAATTTGTACACACAAAGCTCGGTAATTAAGACTATAAATGCCAGGCTTTCAATGTTCTTTATTATCGATAGTCTTAATTAAACTGCAACTTATATATGCTAAACATACAAAAAATGCCACGGCCGCATGATCTTAATTAACCGAAGTCCTAAATATCCGTGTCCGAATGAACGAGCTTCGACTGCAGTTCAATTGTTAGATTGAAACAGTAGACTACTTAGGACCACATACGCTGTCTCCCATCTATCCATGGCTTGCGAGATACCATACATGTACACAATTTGTAATTCAAATAAAAACTAGCTCCTTAATTATATATATATATACATATATTTGATATATTTGCAACAAAAAACTAAATTTGATTATATGCAACAACTCTGATGAATATGGTGCATACGACGCAATTCAATTACCAAATTATGGTAGGTGTTTAGTCGAGCAAACGGGCCCATATGTCGCAAAATTGTCAAATAGGTAATTAATTATTGAATAATATTAATTACTAAAAAAGAGAAATGCATGAAAATTTAAGTTATGATTGACGTATTTTCCTTAACTTTCTTATTTTAGCCATTTCCTCAGCCGATGCCTAGCGTCTGATAGAGATGAACCAATTTGTATGTAAGTCAGGAGCACTTCATTTTATTTATTTAGAACATAATTATGAAACGTCTTCTTAAACTATATTATTCACACGTGCTGCGCGCAATCTATATGCATTCTGCTGTACCACATATCTGATTAGGAAGAAGTAAGTTGTCATTGTCATAATTTCAAGTTGTTCAGCATCTTGCAATCCGCAATAATAATATTTATCAGAGGTGGGTGCGATTCGAAAGATTGATAGTTTGGCTTTTACTATCTTTCTAATTCGCCGCTTCGGAAGTCCGAAAAGTATGTTCAAATTTGCGATTATGCAATTATTCGATTCGACTATAATATGAAATAAAACTCAATTCGATTTCTTTTATTAGGATTTGTATTGGTAACTCCTTTCACAACAAACAGACTAGGTGGAGCGATGAAACAATGGAATGGTGGCTCACATTTTCTATGTCAAATATAATGCATCTACAATTGATACAAATAGAAATCTGAATATCGCAAATGTTTGATGGTTTCACAGCGCGTCATTAGTTAAGTGGATTTTGTCAATTTTTCTATTAATTGATGTCTCATATAACTAGATGTGTCACATAATATATATGAAATGCTATTTATTCATAAACTTCATTTTAATCTGAATGGACGGAAGGATTCTGTGAAACCTTCTGTTGCAACCTTCGATTGATTGATAATTAGTTTGCTTCTTCTTTTCCTTAATCTATGTAGCACAATTTACTAGATGTCTTGTATTTTACATGCAAGTTGGCTATGCAAATGTAAGATTTACTCTAGTCCCTTTAGCCTAGCTTTCACTCTACGATTTTCAAATTTTGTAATCAGTTTATGTAGGCTATGTAGTCCAGTCGTTAATCTTTATCTGTGTACCCTTGAAAATGCTCAATAGGCTACGAACGAAACGTTGGGAAAATTTTCGTTTTTATTTCTTTCCAAAATTCCGTCTCAAAAATGTTTTATCAACATATTATTTGCATCTTTGAATTTTAGTGATAGACTTATTTTTTGTATTTTGATGCCGATGTAAACAAACTTCCTCAATAGACTGAGTTATACTGGAATTTTCAGTGTTGAGGAATATAGCAATGGTGGGGACTGATATTTTGTACGCTACTCCTCGCAAGGCTGAGAATGCGCTTCTTCTGCGACATGCCATTGAGAATTGCTGCAATGAAGTTCTGAGTAAACCTATCAAAGTTCTGCCTTGATGTATCTTTGAGATGCTCTGTTCAAAGCTGTGAGATAGAAGAGGACATGCTTTCACATGGTCTAATTAATGCGCTAGAAAATGTGAAAGCTCCTCTTGCTTTAAAGCTGCGAAAACTAAATTATCCGTGCTTTTTTCATATAAAAGCAAAATATCAGAGAATTTGATATCAAATATTGCATTTCATCGCAGCATGTATCTGTGCTACATCAGTTTTGTATCTTTCGACTATTTTCCGCAGGAGTACGTCTAATGTGTTCTCCAAATCAGTCTGAAGCAAGAATGCATAAAACAGTGGTGCTTGCAAATGACCTTTGGCGCACTATTAATTTCACTGTTTTGCTTGTTTATTGATAACTGCTTGAATGTAATGTAGATACACATCAATTCTCTTCCTCGTTCCGTTCTTTAAGATTTCTACCTCAGTTTGATTGAAGATCTGCGCTCACTCAAAGAGCATGGCAACCAGTCAGAGACAACAGTAGACCGCACCCGCCTGACCCAGAAATCAAGTACGCGCTGGACACGAGGTCGATTTGCGATTCTTCCGATTTGTTTGAATTCCTATCAAGTATAATGCACCAGAAGATCGGATGGCAATGCTGAATTACGAAAGGTGAATTACGAAAGCGGAGACGCTTTCTGTTGTATTTCAGTGAGTGCCACTTTTCAAATAATGAAAAATATCACATGTATTTGATATAAATACTTACAGTTAATATTGCAACAATATTTTCTACATTCGGAATAGTTGCCTAGTCTTAATGTCTTATTGGCACAAATGCCAGCATAATACACAATATTTTCTGCACCTCACATGCATTAAATTTTAGAATTTTCATAGATTTGACAAGTTCAAATCCCTAAGGTCACAATGTGACATGGGATTTTCAAATATATGTGGAAGATGTCAAATTCATTATCTCGGCTTCTGCTACTGCCATTTAATAGGCAAATGAAATTTAGGCGCAGATTCATTCTCATTATGCAAATTTCTCTCATAAAACTTTCCGCTTTTTGTTGATGTTGTTCTTGACTTGTTCAACGCTGAAACCGAATTCCATCTGATGTTTGCTGTTTTCGTGTGCTTGATGCAGATTGATGGATAAACAAATGCATGTAAATGCAAATAGTTCCTTTTGCTTGACTTGTCGCTCATCTGTCTTCCGAACTGAACTGTTATTAAACTTTCAAAAAAACCCAATTTTTCCCCAATTTTTTTCCCCAATCAGCTTTTCACCATGATGTAGGTTACCAGGATAGTTCATTATTAAAAGTCATTCAACTTCAAGACAAGATATGTAATTTTAATGATAGTATACCTGCTTTTAAGGATAGTGCAGGGATTAACTGCAAAGACGTTATGATATCCCCATCTACATAAATTGCAGATCGGAGGAAGTCAATCAGAAAAGTATATTAATTAATTCACCCTTGGGATGTGATAGACAAATAAATTCTTCTAGAAGCCGAAGTTTAGATTTTTACAAACATGTGCGTACTTGTAAACGCAGTACTCAGGGAGTGATTGCAGGTCGGTATTTCTAACGTCCGTGGGTGTAAGAAGTCTTCGCGCACGAAGGCTCGTACCTTTGTCTTTCCGCAGCATCAAATGATGCAGGTGCCCCTTTGAATTCCGATCGCTATGGTTACAAGATTCAGATTCTCACTTACTTATATGAAGTGAATCAGTACACATGGGCCCTATCTACCGCTTTCTATTTGCACTGGACAACAATGTTATCAGATGTCATCAATGCTAAAATAATCAGAAGCGCTTGCTTAATGTTTAAGATCAAGTAATAACTTCGTTATGATGCTGAAAGGATTACTTTATACTGTTGCTGATTCTTCTAGACACCTTCATTTCTTTACGGCGACTTTTTTGCTCCAAATGTCTTGTAGATTATCCCAGTAAAAACGAAGCTGTCTTGTTTTGAGTAGATTTTGGCCAGACATTTAAATATAAATATTTTGGAGAGAGCAGAATTTTTTGATCGCAAAATATTGAATCATTGATAGCGATATATTTCAGTTGCCACCAGCAGCCATCTTCAGGCAACTATTGAAGGAATATATATCGATGCAAGCAAATTTTGAAATTTACACTGATTCAACTGCTGGATATGTAATAGAAAATAGAAGATTGAGATAGATATACATGTAGAAGTACAAGAGAGAGAAGCAGGAAGCTTAGCAAGAGGAGATATTATGAGCAGGTAGTATCGGGTTACATAGTACCGATAGCAAATCTATGACCTGACTGAGGGAAGAGAAGAAATATATGAAAACAGCAAACACAGAATAAAAATTGTAAAGTCAAATTATGATTGAATGGCAAGTATTCAATGAAAAAGAAAATCACTGTGGCCATTCAGTTCAAATCGATCATTAATTTCAGGCTTCATTTTCTTGATGTAATACGCTTCACGAAGTCTGAGATTTGAGGCGTCCTTATTATTGAGGTCGCTTTGATTATTGCATGATTGTACATGTTTGTAGACAGATGAAGATGTGTTGGTAGAATGTTCACGAATACGGATGGAATGGTCTGATAGTACTATTCAAGTAGAATTTATTGAAGTTATTGCATGCAATTTTATAGACTACACGTTGTCGGCTACACATAGTTTTGTCTGTTATAGGACAATTTCGAAGACTGCACTGATTTTGATGTGGCGACTGTTTGAGAACATTCCGAAGGGTTGTAAAACAATATTTCTAACCGACAACGTGTAGTCTACAAAATTACAATAAGTGCAACAAATTTTACTTAAGTAGTACTATCAGACTACTCCACATCCGCATTCGCGAACATTCTACCAACGCATTTTCATCTGTCTACAAACACACGAATAAATTGTTGTTAGTGAGTTTCTGAATAATATCCCTGTTAGTGATAAATAAATGTAAGTCGTTTTTTCTGGATAATATCCCTGTTAGTGATAAATAAATGTAAGTCGTTTTTTCTTTATTTCTGTTTATTTGGAAATTTCGTGATTTATATTTTGTAAATTTATATTTTGGTTCATCAAAATAAGGCATCCCGAAGACAAGATTTGGTGGCATATTCTGAATGAAAATAATTATAAGCCCTGCCTTATAATCGGTGAAACACGGCAAAAACGTTTCCGACTATTTGCTATCATCAGTATGGTTTAGGCCTACCCAATTGTAAAAATCAGTAACTCGATTGCAGATAAATCGTCCTTCGAACCACAGACTTCTACAATTAATGAAATAATTCAAATCGCGTTCTCAGAGCTCGGGTTCAAAATCTGGAATTGCAAGCACGAATGTGTCCGCTGGTTCGTGTTTACGTTCTATATATATATATATATATACATAACTGTTGTGAAGTATTACCGGTAAAAATTACCCGAACCAATAATATTCACTGTTCACTGTTTGCTTCCGAGTCGAGGCCTCATGGCAACGAGATCTCCACCGAGACCGATCCACGCCCCATCGAACGATCTTCTCCAGGCTACCTCCGAGTTCGCCCTTGATCTCGTCCTTCCATCTGATTCGCGGTCTGCCTCTTTTCCTCTTTCCATCCATCATTCTCAGCATCATTGTCTTCTCTAAACTCTCCTCTGCTCTGCTCTGGGAACGTGACCACAAAACATTAGTTTCCGGAGTAGCACAATTCCATCCAGAGGTACGTGATCTCCTAAGACGCAAAAGACCACTTTATTTGCCACTCTCATCACCCAAGGAATTCGCAGCATGCGCCTCCAGTAACACATCTCAAATACTTGAATCCTCCTGCACGTGTCTAGCGTTGTCGTCCAAGTTACTGCTCCGTACGTGGCGAGTGTGAGGACCATCGACTGAACTATCGTTTTCTTCGTGCGGATGGAAATATCATGATCCTTCCAGATTCGCCGAAGATAAGTCATCGCGGACCGGGCCATCGCCAAGCGTACGGTACAAGATCTCAGGTCTATATGCTCCGTCGTCTCAGATCCAAGAAAACGGAAAGTCGTCAGGCGCTCCAACTCCTCATCGTTGACCTCAAAACTGCTAGAGTCGTTTGAGCTTGTGCAAATGTACTTGCTTTGGAACAATGGGCTAGATGTGCTTTTTGCTTTATGATGAGAAAAGCCCATAATGGTTGATGTCACCAAATTTTTATCAAAAAAACTCCAAACAAGTTGTTATGCCGGAGACCTTTCGTGCCTCCTTCGGTGGACATCAGCATGCGAATGAGACAAAAGCGTAGTCATGTTACCGATCAATGCAGTTCAGACATGCACGAAGAGAATCGTAGAAGGGAGAATGTCAACTGACATGAATACCTAAGATATCAGAAATACGACTAGTAGTATGGAGGACATATCAAGAACAATCATTTTGTCATAATCTCTTCGTAAATAGATAGATCATAATCTCGACATAAATAGATCTTTTCCGTCTCCTCTCCGAGACGTTTCTAGAACTCGATAGGGATGTCGTCACACCCTATTGTTTCGTTATTGCAATCTCCGACAGTGCCTTTCTTACCTCCGAGTTTAGGATTTCAGGTTCGCTGTCTTTATTCTTGATCTTGTCGAACTTTCGCATCCTTCTTTTTTCGTTCTTCTGCGCATTCATTCCTACTTTTAAGTACCTGCTGCATGTCTGTAACCACCACGTCGTCCTTGGTTCTGATCGCATTGGTTTTGGGAGCGAACTTCCGGGAGATCTGTTTAATACGTTGGTAACCTTGCGCCTGTTGTTTTCATCAATCTCTCTGCCTATGCAATATGCTCCTTGGTCAATCCGTACTTGCCCCTGGAAATGTTGGAAACTTCTCTGTAGCGTTTCCTGGAAAAATGATGATACTTACCGGATACTGAAAAATGATGATACTTACCGGATACTTACTGTATCTTGCATATTTGTGCTTTCACTGTCTTTATCAAAGTCCCTTTGGAGAGATTAATCTTAGCTTCCTTAATAAAAATATGACCATTATCATCTTTGTACGACTTTTTCTAAGGATGTCATTCGTGTATGTCCGAAATTTATATAATAAATAATTTTCATGAAGACTGAGTCTAAAACCGATAGTGTCTTGCAAGGGTTAAACTCTCACACCTTCAAATTTCTTAAAAGTGACAGAAGCCAATATCCTCAAGATATCCAATATACTACAAGTATTACAACCACTTCTAATTTTGAACGCCGACTCATAAAGAGTAGCACCCTTTCTTGTCAACGCCTATCTTCCTCATAGTTGTTTTCGCATAGATGACGCCTGTGTTGTTGGCAATATCCACGCTTCTACACGCGAATAAGAAGTCACGACATGCTCAAAACTGTGTTGATCTAGTATTAATAAGATGAGAATAGTGGATAGCGAGTTGGCACGATAGAACAGCAATCAATTCTTTGCTGAAGTTAGAAAATTTCAACAAGAGATATCTTGAAGAGTCTTATGCTTAAGATTTTAGAAATGTAAAGAAAAGTGTTTCGGACAAATACACAACTCGTTTTTTAGTGCAGTAATAATTAGGCATGCAAGAATTTTTGTGTCATCTATGCGTCGTTGTTTAACATTCATTAATATCTTGCGAATAATCCCTGCTCCCATCCAAATTTAAGAATGTGTATTCAATCTTAATCTACTTTGATGGGAAAAGTAGATGGGAAAAATAGTACGAAATTTTATTTCATTATATGACATAATTTTACAATTTTCTTTGCAATAGTCTGCCGTCTATTGCTGCTATAACGACGGTTTTTCGTTCAGTCAAAAATGCAATCAGCACTCAAGTATACTGCATCAATGTCAAACGCTATTTCAATCAAACAAAAACTTGCTGACAATATTCAAAATAAGACCCCAGCTACATGAGATCTCAGCTATCTGAACTGTAATATGACATTAACATGGATTTTTTCGGGCAATAGTGTAGGACATTTGAGGGCGCGTAAGCCCCTGAAAATGTCTGACATTTTTGCCCGAAAAAATCTCTTTTAGTTATATTGTGCCTGATTGAAGTGGACTGGGCAGCGATGCAGAAAAAAGCCGGCATCAATGCTATGAAAACACACGGAGATAAACATGTATGTTAACTAAAATTTCTAAAATATCTTAGACATGCATTGGTGCAGATATCATCATTTCGACATACATTATTGCCTTCTTTTTTCACATTGCACCAAAGCTAAATTACGCGCAATTTGCTTCAGGCCCGAAGCCATAGCATATTGCGAATCTGAATCATTGTGTTGAAGTTTCCTGTGATTGAACCACAATGTACATGTAATTTATGGAGTGGATTACATCGCCGAGATATCACTATCACTACAAACTAGATTGCATTGAAATGCAATCCTACAAAATTTTGACCATGTTTTCTCTGAAATCGATATCTGCGATAGTCAATCAATGTTAGGCATGTGCATTTTCAAAGGAAATTTCGCTCATAAATCATGTATTTAGCAGAATAGAAGAAATTGTGGGAACATTCAATTAAAGTTTGAACATGTACCAAAATTGATAGTCGCGAAAGAGCAGGTCTGGCGGCTTTGTTAGAAGGCCACAGCAAAAATGTGACGGTACCGAATAGCCTCCTGCAGGTTTAATTTGCCGATACAAATTGGTTAAATTCATGCGTTGTTTTCTAACTTTCAGTTTTTTGCGACATGAAGAGCATGTCATGAGCTTGAATCTTGATCCAGTGTATCTGCATCAGCATCGCATTCACGCTAGTTAACAGATTTCAATGCTTCAATTCCTTAATAGGTCATAATCTTTGAATTAGATAACTGGGACGTGTGAGGTAGAAAGATATACATGTATGCTAAAAAGAAATAATACCTCGCACACTGCACATCTTTTGATAAACCATTGACATAAACCATACATATCCATGGCTATGATGTCTCCTACCCTCTACTTCCATTTCATAAAATTGTCATTCTGATCGAGCACTCCTCCAAAATGACTTCCAAGCTGTTCTGGAAATGCATTTTTTCTATTTCACTCTTTTATAACATGAGTTTGTCCAATTGCTTGGCAATAAACTTTTTGAGATTTTCAATTTTGAATTTTGAACTCCACAAATTAACTTCTCAGCATGAAATAATAGCCATCAAATAGCGTACGCGGTCTTGTAACCACCAAACATGTGAATCACTATATATACAGCTGCTTCTAGTTTCTAAGTTGGAAGCTGATTCTATGGAAGTCTATGGTCCGAACCGCTTCGAATCCGCATCATCATGCCTTAACCTGTCTCAGGTTCGGATGGCATTAGAGTGTCGTCCGAAATGCATCGTTTTATGCACTTGATAATTAAAATAGTAAGGAATGACCGATAAAGAACAAACACCAGTGCAACGTCATTAGAAGGTTGCAGAGACTAGGCTGCATAAAAAAGCAGAATTTGTCACGCTTGTGATTTCCAATCCAGTTCTATTTCTAATAAGACTATAGTTAATGTCGCACCTACAGTATAGTGGCAACAACAATTTCATAGATTCTAAAATAACAAAAAAGGGCCGATTCCTGACTCCCTTGGACACCTGACAAAATTTAGTAAGTTAACCATGAAAAGAAGCAAGGGTGCCGGACATTTGCGTGTCCACATGTATTTTGAGCATTGGTCCTGACCAATGTTCAAAAATGTCAAGTTTTTCACCGATCAAGTGACTCTATTGACAAATGAAAATAATTTCAAACATGCACATCTTAAAGCATTTATGTTAAACGAAAATCTTTTACCCGGGCCGCCTTCTGCTGTGTGTGCAATAATGCCTCCACCCACGCTTATCACACGGCTTACTGTAATATACTCCTAATTTATATAATATTACTTTACATAGATATCACATCTTATGCATATTTCAGGGTCTTTTAACTCTGAAATGCACATTTCAAGACAGCAAGCTCCCAGGAAAGAAGGTTAAGAAGATTTTTCTCTCGAAGAAGTGATAGCTCTATCCCTCATATAGAGAATGACTTATATCAAAATGACTTGAATTCCATTTCAACAATTGCACCAAGTGCTGTATCATGGCAATGATCCCTCGACTATGCCAACCAAGGAGTATTATTATTTCTATGTTTGCCTTTATCATTGTCAGTACTTTACATGCATATCCTCGACAATTCATAAGAGATCGCATTTTTTCGCGAGCACGACTGACAATGCTGCAACTACATCAGTCAGAATTGCACTTTTCTAAAGAATAGGGGCCTACTAAAAGAATAGAGAAGTCTAAACAACAGGTATTATTTAGTACACCATTTTATTTTATAAATTTCAGATTGCGATTTATCACCAATTATGTAGCATAAGCCGCTTTGATGCATACACATGCATGCATGACGAAGTGACGCATGTCTTTCATACAGAACATAGCATGACACATGCCCATAGTAAATGGGAATACTAGCACATAGGCGGATGAGGATAGCGATATTTGACCTCAATGAAATTATTATTATTATTTTCAGAACTCTTTGTGAAATTCAGAAAATATAGGAATGTTTCGCTGCTTAATTATACATGAACAAGCATTGTTTTATGTTTACAGACAAACACATAATTTTAATAATTCTTGACGAAAGTCTTCTCGTGTAGTAAAAGCGGAACAAAGTTATAGACCAATAAAAAAGCCATTAAGTGCACTGCACCGTCTTCGTCTCTTACCTTTTTAAAGAAATAACTCTGCATTTGCCAAGTTGACAAGACAATGTCTTTGTTGTCATAGAAACGATTGTTAAAAAACACCTTTATCAAAAAGAATGATATATTTTCAAAGAACACAACAAGCGGAAAATTTTGTCTTCATGGATAAAGAATTTTCGAGGCAAAAGCGAATTAAATTGCAATCCATCCTTACTTAACCTCAGTCTGCAAACGATAGAGTTCTTTGATATTTCATCTCTGATGATTTAATTTGCATTTTTAGAAATGCCGAATCGACAAACACACGACAATAAGTGCAATTTAACATGAAGATTGCAGAAAGTACATATGATAGAAAATGTGAAATATAACATTAAAAAGAAAATAATATAACATCTACTAATCTCTCAAAAGCATTTCAGCGCACACAAGAGGATATTCAGAAATTAGCCACCTGAATAAAGAAGAAAATACATTAAATACATGAAAGACACGTACATTTAGCGACTGTCGCTCTGTCTTTTAAATCCGCAAGAGCATTCCAATCAATTGAAGTTCATAGGCAAAATGCCTGCGTTCTGAACAGCGTACACGTAAGAAGATGAGAGAGAAACAGTGAAACCCATTGGATCTCCTCTTTCATGTAAACACAATCAGCTTCGGGTCGAAATCGGTTTTAATGTAAAAATGCATTTCGGTAAACTTCTCGGTAGGCCTACACCACTATTCACTGACATACCTTTCTACTAGGCTGTCAAAAATCAATCACATTACAATTGATTGCAATCAATCGCCTACAATAATTGATTGCTAGCATTAGACAACTGAAATTAACTAATGGACTGATTTCCGATGTAATGGAAATGTTGTTAATATGCGTGCAAAAATGATGACAGGATGCAGTTAATTCAGATAACGGTTCAAGAAACATGCCTCTTGCATTTTTTAGAAATTATCAAATTTTGATGTCAATTGATAGAGAAATTATTGATCCAAACTAACAGATATTGCCTTACATATCATATTCTCAGTTTTATAAGTGCAATTCTTTGTTTCGATGGATTTCATGGTACTGTGTAAACCGCTTACTACCAAGCACATGCGAAGGATCGATGCCAAAATATTTTGGTACCTATGGGTTATCTGCTTCCACGTGTTAAAACTTGTTTAAAATCCGCATAGATGAATCCAATCGTCGCAAAATGCAGACAGAAAGAATTGAGGATGTTTCCTCCATGTCATATGACAACTGGGAGAGGTAATATAGTTTGTTAAATTAGCAATTCGATGGGTTACCATTAAGTTCAGCTTTATTGTAATAAGATTATTTTTTAAGCGTGATCATATCACAAAGTGCCACTGAAAGAGCAAAACATCGTAATCAAAGATACTGATCACAGTGAACTTTAAAAGATGCAAATGGATCCATAGTAATCATTCAGATTCAAGAAAAGACGCCTTGTGAATCATTAAATCATGTCACTGAAAATTGAATTACAACATGACATATTAGCCAAGAAGCTCTCAATAATATCTCAACTTTTCCTTGAAGACTTGCAGGCACTATGAATTATGCGTTTTTGATATTTCCTTGATCATCAGCTTAATTTCCGCTTGATTAAGATGCTTATTAGCAAATATTCATTCCTTTTGACATCCAACTTGCTTCACGCTACTTATAAAGGGGCTTCATGTCGGTAGTATATAAATTTGCAAAACTTTAGCTTTTTTAAAACTGTTCAAATAATTTTTTGGACCGCAGGAACGTAATCTCCGCAAAAAACTGAATCTTTTCATATAAAACTTTCACTGTATGCAGATACTTTTTTGAGTCGACACTCTACGTATATACTCTATGATCTGTTCAGAATGCATCGAACAGGCAAACAAATTTTACACTACCAAGTAAAGCCGCCAGGCCTACTCTTTCGCGTCTATTAATTTTGTCGCATGTTCAAACTTTTCATCAAAAGTCGTTGATTTTGGCCTCTGGAAAGTCACATTCATGACATAGGCCCTATTATGAAAGCACTTTTTCTGAAGAACGGAAACTTTTAGCGAGACTCATCGATTTTCAATAAGGGTGCAACATTTGATTAATAAAATGTATATGAATCATAACATGATCACAAATGATGCCATAGTCATCGAATAGAGTATTTGAAATAAATTCAAATGTAAGCAAATGATACTTATTGAAATCTTTAGTCGATGGCCAAATAAGTAGTAATTTATGCGTCTTTTCTTAATAACTTGAAGTCCTTGGGTATCTGCAAGGCGTCCTTCATCTTCAGAACTTTTGAATACCATTTCACATATGCATTTTTAAGGTTATTTTTGTAGGAAAATATTCCTCATTTCATATAGGCCACCCTTGTTTGAGCTATGTTCCTTGCATAAACCAATCTGATCAATCTCTTTCTGTGCTCAAACGTAGCTTCTTGGGTATACGTCTTCCTTCTTCCTTAGAACTTTTGAATGCAATTTAGTCCTGACAGCCGCATCATTCATGATTATTACATTTCTCATTCTATTTCTGTGTTCTTTGTTTGAGAAATGTACGTCTTAATATTTTGATATTCCACATGTCATATGCGTCACATTTGTTTGAGTTACATTCCTTACATCAATCAATCTTATCAATCTCTTTATGTGCTCAATATCTTTGTATAATTAACCAGCTTGGCATCGTAAACAGCAATCATTGAGGAGACCTGTAGCAAAAATTTTAGATATAAAAAACCGGTCAGAATTACCGATTTTAAATTCTGCATTGCTACGAATGATGCGAACATTGAACAATGAATACCATCACTAGAAAGTTCACATTCTATTCATTCTGTACTGTGAATTTTATGTGATTCGGAGCAATGATCTAGAAAATCGATCTGTCGATGGCCTTAATGCTCTAAACAGTCTCAGAAAGTAGTCGATCGATCATTTTCACTTTTCTAATAACAAATCGGATGCCTGTTCTTCTTTAACACGGTTGTGCTACATTTGAGAGTGAAAAGATGTTTAGATCGTGCGGGATCACGGAACGATCACATCCTATGTCACAATCCGGCATCTAGTGACACTGGGAACCCTAGAGAAAGAGACGTTGTGCTATGTAATGACACTATCCACGCAGATCTCGAAATCCTTCATATCATCCAACATCTAGTCTAATTCTTGTACTTTCGAGATAAATGGCCATGATCGCGATTTTATCATGCGCTATCAAAATATGTACTAAGTTGCAGAGATCGGGCATTGCAATGTGCAGGCATTTATGAATGTATTGCGCGAAATTGGATACATTTGCTTCACTCGAAATGTTCCCAAGTAAAGTGTAATGCGTCTGTAATATTCACTTAGTGCAATTATTGACTGTCAATATCAGGTATCAAAGGAAGGATCAATTTCCACGAAAAGAATTAGAAAGGGATTATCTCAAATGTACGTCTGTCATCGGCAGGGGATTTATCGATGGAATAATTTCATATTAGCTTCCTCCAGGTAAGTTTTGATAGCTCTAATATGATAAGCTTCTCCCTTCTACTTCGATAAAAACATTGCATTCTAGTTAGTGGACAGTCTTAAATCTATGCTAGTGATACAGAAGAGATGTGAAAAAATTTTGTGAGTCACAGCTGTGAAGTTTGATTTTGAATTCAAAGATCGAATTTACTCACGAATATATTTTGCATCTCTAATATCGACAGAAGGACTTATCCGACATGGCACTCGATCATCCAGAAGCTACCGTTCCACTACTTCCACGGAAGCCTGTGTAGTCAGTATCCGGCAGCAGAGCACGATGCGAGCGTGCACTCCTAGGATTACATTCCTTATTTAATGAATGCCCGTCGAAATTTGACAAACTTGCTAATTACAAATCTAAAATTTAGCTGGGCATGGCTACATCTTTAAATAAGGAGGTGTGTCGATGTTGAGAGATGTGAACTGGCCCGCTGATGATTGCTGATATTGGATGAAATAGCGGCTACTCAGGTCTGCACACATTTTTCAACAGAGGATGCAACTCAATATTTAGATATTCTATCTACATTGTACGCTTGCATCGCGCTCTGCTGCCGAAGAGTGATAACACAGGCTTCCGTGGTGAGCCTCCTCCAGTGACAGATAGGATGCAGATCCTGAGTACAGGATCCTGTTTAATGTAGGAGCCTATGCACTAGAGGTCTGCAGTCGTCGGACGACACGGCACGAAGCTTTCTGTCGAAGCACGAACACGAAGTCCAACAACCTACGTCAAACACGAAAGTAGCGTGAAACATGTTTTCCGAATAATTCACTAAATATATTCAAAGCAATGCGAAAGAACAGTTCACGGAAGGTGCCTCACCAGATTAAAGAAATAAGAAGGAATTTGAATTTAATTTAAAATTCAGTAATTGCTGTCGAAGAAGCTGTAGTATATAACCGATCTAATACATAAGCTGACATCAAACTGCTTATCAAATTACTCTTGATTCAAAGAAGCCTTCTCATGCTTTTTGACAAACCCCGCTGCAGAAAAGCTTGTAGTGGAGTTGGCTGAGGTGAAATGAATGGCGATTGTTCACCACACATGCTATTCTGCTCATGTTCGGGTATTAGGCAGCGCGCTTGATCCACCACTGCGGAGGGTCTGCAAAAGAGGCGAATAATACTTGTAGCTCGCGATGTTACGTCAGCGTTAGGTCAGCAATGTTGCGTCCTTCTTTTCGTACAAGTGCAATAAAGCTTTTTATGTCCTTCATCGGCGTGAAATTAAGTAAATTGTAGATAGAATATGTCTTAAGTTACATGAACCGGTTTAGTTATCAAATTATCTCGACCTAAAAATTTATAAAACACGACTCGAATTGTAGAAATGTGAACATGAACACGAATGATAGGGCTCAACACGACATGAAACATGATCGCGTTCGTGTCGTGCTCGAGTCCCGACCGCACACCTCCACTACACTATACACTATTTCTCATTCTGCAGAATTAATAAAATATTAGATTCATCAGCTGTAAAGTTTCCTATATCTTCTCAGCAGCTACTAGAGATTGCAACCCGGATCCCGGAACTTTACTCATGGAATTCCTTGATTGATATTTTTGAATCTCTTACTGGTGGAAACAGGATGAATTTTCGAATACTTTTCATCTTTGTCGTTGAATTTAAATTTCACTTGCATTACAGTTGTATCGATGTCTTCTATCTTTAAGTATATATTATGTAAGTATATTTTTTATCTAAGTATATATATATGCACCCATGTATATGTACACGTAGGCCTTTTCTAAGTGCAGATGCACCTGAGTCTGTAAATTACTAGTTGCAATTCGTGTGTTGTTGCATGTTTGATGTCAAATTCTGTGAGGTCGAATGTTGGCCAACACTTTGCCATACAATAATCACTTCTATGGATTGCCCATTCTAACTTGCAACTGATGGTCATCTCATACCTATTATGCGAAGTGGCAAATTCTGTATTAGGAAGTAATTTTCTTCTAACTAAAGTATACTGTGGCAGAGGAATTTACTTCGATATCCCGGTATCTTTGGATTACAAATTTTCAGGATTTTCAGTTATAGACAGAAATCAGTTGTAAATTGAAAAGTAACAGAATTTGAATTAATTGATGGTAGAAAAATTCAATTACCAATTAATTGATTGCTCACGAATATAAATATTAATCAATTGATTAAAAAGAGCAACGAAAATAGCAAATGATTTTTTACAAGCTCTGGCAGACAGGAAAAGCATTCATGTATCAACTCATCAATTCTGACTGTAACAATTCATGAGAGGATTCCGTCCACCTTCTTTATTTCATCTCTGATCTCTGATAAACTAGAGATCTACTACAATCTACTGTCTGCTACAGTAAAATGTCACAAAGTGTAAATTTACATCTTATAACACCTTTTAATATCTAATCAAATTATTTAAACTATAGCGTGAAATGAAGGATTTGGAGATCTATTCAAAATTCTAACGAAGTCTCAATCTATTTTCCTATACTTATGCACAGTTGCACATGGTTCTTAGACATTAGGCTAATGAGCTGAAGAATTAGTATAATGAATATGATTTTATTGTAGATAATATGGACAGCAAGCAAATAACTTATGTGCACGGTTCAATTGAAGTTTCAGAATATGCCCAATTGTATTGAGCGCAGGCCTGTCAATGACTTTATCCCTTGATATCCGCAATATCCATATATCCGCAACATAAAGGATCCTCATTGAAATGTCTTATGCACAGAGATATATTCACTTGCGTGTGTGGGTTAGTCTAGAGTGGACATACTCCAATCCAAGCCATTGTATGCAATTGTAATAAGCGATAGAAATGATATAGAGATTCGCCTCTCTTTGGTTTGTGTGATTAACCAAGCACGCGCATTGCAGAAGCACACGAGCCTCAACGGTCATATTGCAGTAGGCCTGTCAAGTGAAAGGTACGCGTATCTTTGACTCAATTTTTCTTAGTTAGAAATTCGTCAAATGGAAATATTATTCACAGCAAAGATGGAAACCGGCCGCCGGACCGGACCGGCTTTTTTACTGTTAGTGTCTTTACTTTTTTACTCTAAAGTTGCTTTTTATTGTCATTGTCTTGCAAAAGTACCAGACAGTAATTCTAGATTGAAAAAGCCTGTTAGCAGAGAAAGTCTATATTTTGATTTCACTGTTACTGAAGTTTCATCTAACACTTGGTGCAAAATTCTGCGTATCCTCATTGTTTTAATATTGCTCTTCGCTTTCGAATAGATACTTACTTAGCATGCAGTAATGCATTTTTTCATCCAAGGGACTTTTGATTTTCAGCTAGCAACATCTGATGGGTAAATGTTTATCACAATAAATGTTGTAGATAACGTAGCCCATATGCATTTTCAATCAATTAAACTGACATTTCGTGAGTATCGAGTGGGTAGTCAAATAGGATGCCTGCTGCGTGCAATCAATTATCGGTAGGGCTATTGCCAAGAACAACAGCGATTTCGTATGGCAGAAGTAAATATATTTACTATGTGATCATTTTACAGCGTTCTTCAGTACAATTTGTAGGGTATCGGTATGTACTCACCTTGATGAAATATTACTTAACGGTAACTATAATCAATATAAATTGATGTATACTGGAAACGGCTACCTATATCATACTACCTTGCTCAAATAGCCTTCATTATAGACGAAGAAAAACGTTTCATAATGTTACCACTACCGAAGATTGCAAAAAATACATAGTAATGTTCTCTTCTTTTTGTCTGAGAAATAGATTTCTTGTAGATAATCCCTGTCTAAGATTAATAAAAACTTTTCAGCAAAATTTCAATAATTGGGTGTTTGAGATTGTCTTGCAATTATCGTTATGGTAAATTTGTCTAACCGTACCGTGTACTTATCATATCAATTCTTCGACTAATCAATAATCAGGCTTAGATTTGTTCTCTATTCCTATCAGTGAAACGCATTCGCACAAAGAGTATAAACATTATTTCTGCCTTCTCATCCCAGTTACGCGCTTTGTATGTTAAGCCTTTTAAGTGAAAATGGGGGAAATGTTATTTCACTCAGAAGATTTGTTCGTAGGCCCAAGGCGTAAATAATCTTGAATCTTGTAGGCCTACCATGATTTTGAATAATTTTGAAAGGTTAAATATTAGCCTCTCCAGCATTTTAGTGACTTGCTACTGGTGCGAAACTGGCCTGAAGTTGGATTGTTGCCGGCCTGTGCCTGATGTTGAGAAAAGTCATCTCTTAACCCAAACAAGCAGAAGAAGCAATTTAACTCTGAGGTCTTATGCATCTGGTCATGATTGAGTCACATCATTTACGGAAAGCGAAGCCTATTAGAAGGCACACTGCGAATTTAATTTCACTGGGAAAGAAGTCAAAGTGAGGAAAGTGAGGTCGAGTAAAAATTAAATTAATTCAGAAAAAAACAAAATTTCAAAATTTGGAAGAATTGAAGCAAATTCGGTTGAAGTTTTATGATATAATCAGCTGCATTGAAAATCATTCATCTAGTTCACCGTCTTCGTTTTTTAAATTAGTAGGCATTAGGCCTACAAGCTGATTAATTATTCATAAAAATCTTTTGTTTAAAGCTGTAGTTGTTTACAGATGTCGAGAGAGTTGAAAAATCAAGAAAAGATCGATGGTAAAACAGATTACGAAAAACGAAGCGCATATTCAGCAGTCATTGTTTCTCATTTGTGGAGCATCAGAATATTTAACAGAACTCATTTTAGCTAGAAACTAAGCTTTTGGAAGCGAAACATCTGTTTTTTATCATATTTTGTTGTAGATGTATTAGGATATAGTTTTCTCGATGTTCTCATGAAAATATTTTTGTTCTGCATCTTTCCTTCATATCTCTCGCGAGGCACAAACCCGTGAAATATCACATTTAAAACTTTCATGTGCAGTTTCGATAATCTTCGATCATATTTGGAAGGGCAAAGTACATTTCTAAGTGAATAGATATCATATCAGTTATTAACTTTGTGATGTTATGAGAATTTGTCAAAATGCCGTGGCTGAAAATTCCACCGACAACTGCTGCTCAACTCTTGTCTCGTATAGCTTTGTTTTGAGACGAGCAACAGACGCTAACAGTTCCTCACTGCTCCAAGCTGACGTTACAAGTTTCTTTATTGCTCACTGAGTTTGAAAAGACGATCATTTTTTCTTGTTTGAATTAGTTGTTTTTTTTGTTTGAAACGAGTGGGGATGTCAAGTGTTTCTCTTTATCATTAGAAACTGATACTTTTTCTTACTGTTCACAGGAGAAGTCACTTAAGTCACATGAAAATTCAAGCCTGCTTCTTAGCTGATTTCAAGCACTCAAAAGAGAACATCTTTTAAAAAGTATTATTACTGGAAAAGTGTGAATAGTAGAAGAGACAACATGTTAGTAGATGTTTCTACATGTAAGTAGAAAGGACAATGCCACATTTTTTACAATCACGCATTTGCAGTCATTCGTGAAGCGTCATTAAAAAACTTATTTAGGTCTGCTCAGTCGGAGAAGCTATTCCTCCGATTATAATCAACAATTATATCCGACTAACATTGAAGCCCGATGATTGTAACAATTCAAGTTCATTATCGAACTTCATGAGCATTAACGCAAAACTCATTTACCACATGCTGCATTTTTATAAATACAGTAGAATTCGCATATATCGGCGCCTCAAGGGACAGACGAAAACCGCCGATATACGCGAACCGCCGATATATGCGAACTCCCTGAATTTTGAAGTTTTGTGAAATCTACACGAGCTCTGAGATCATGCCATGCATTATACAATGTATATACGTGTATATACTCATGCTATACTTAAGTTGTAGTATGCTATACTTTATTGCGTTGCTATACTTAAATACATGTACATATTGACTTATTGTACATGTAATTGTGTCTATGTATTCAATAGATATCTAAAAATTGTGCCTTTTTGAACTGATGCTTGCAACGTCGGTATCGCAAACCGGATATCACTATGTTTGTCAAAAACTGAGTATGCTTTTTGAATCAAGAAGATTGAAGCTTCTTCATGCCTGCATGCTTACCTGCTATATGAAGCACAATACAAAGAAGAGTATGCATAAATCAAGACGCTGCTAAGAGTCACGTGCATACGAAGCCAGCCAATCTAAGTCAATCAAGACGCTGCTAAGAGTCACGTGCTGGCGAAACCATAGAGATGGATGGGGTGGCGAGCCGCTTTCTGTCTAGAGAGAGGACATGCATCGAACTCAACAATGTTTTCGACGGTAGCTTGTGCTCCTTTGATGACGCAACAGTCACTAAGTCAGGTCTGACAATAGCATCGTAGGTGAAGGCGTTAACAATGCAATCATCACGTCGAATGAAAGACTAATTATGTGAGAATTATCAGTGAGATACAGTGGCAAGCCTACTTATCTTTCCTCGGCTGCTAGATTCTACAATTTTGATCAAACCCATAAACATGATCGAGATGAATTGTAGAAGATCTAAATTTTCACATGCCACTAGAATAGTTAGAATCGGATAGTCCTAACAGAATCTACCCGCGTCCACATATACTGTCATTCTAGTGACTCATCTAGGCAAAACACATCGCTTGAGAATTTCCAGGAAATCCGCCGTTATAAACGAATTTTTTCTGTCAGGGACAGCGAAAATGCGCCGATATAGGCGAATCGCCGATATAGCCGAAGCCGATATAAGCGAACTCGATTATATGGAAAAGATAGGAAATTCTGCCGGGACAAAAAGAAACCGCCGATATAGACGAACCGCCGATATAGCCGAAGCCGATATATGCGAATTCTACTGTACAAGGTTTCTTGTCTCAGCGGATTAGCTGGCATTGCGTGTCAAAAGCATACAAGCAAGCAGAGTGGGAATTGGGTAAGGTTTTTAGGACTGGGGCATGGTTCTCACCCTGAAGGTAGCAGTTTTAGAACCATGTATTAAAACTGGATTCAAAATCATGATTAAGTGTCCAGAATTTTAAACCATGGCTTCAAAGATTGTGTTAAAACTGCATTTTAAACATAGCTTGATTAGTCGCACAACAGCAAACATTACTTATCGACGGACCATAGAGCAAGAATATCAGGTAGAGTGGTAACTCCGCATTTATTAAATCCCCAATGTGTATACACTTTCGATTTTAATAAATGAACTCGAGGTGATTGCAGTTGGGTCTTGCTACCAAATGTGAGATATCCAAATTTTTGAAGTTGTGAAGAAATTACCACGGAATTGACTGATCATGATTCTAATACACAAGGAATTATTGTATTTTACAGATACTGCGTAAAGCCTTGGAGAGGTAATGTTTGTTAAATAGACAATTCGATGGGTTGCTGCTTTCATGCCCAACCTCAAGAGTGTTTTTTAAGCGTGATCATAAGGAACCTGCCATTGGTAGAGCAAAATAACTTAATCAAAGACAATGATTTCAAATAAATTTGAAGGATGTAAATGGGTCCACATCAATATTCATATTCAAGAAATGAAACATAAATATAGTGAATCATAAAATCATGCCGATGAAAATTGAATTAAAAACTTGAAATTTTAGCCACGAAAGCACGAATAATATCGCGACTTTTTCATGAAGAATCCATTACAATGCGGTTCATGAAATTCCCTTGATTATCAGCTTAATTTCCGCTTAGTTTGCGCTCAGATGCTTATTAGGAAATATTCATTACGTTTGATATCCAACTTGCTTCATGCTGCTTATAAAGCGGCGTCATCTCGGTAGTATATAAATTTCCATAATTTTGGCTTTTTAGAAACTGCTCAAATAATTTTTTGGACCGCAGGAACGTATTCTCCGTAAAATACTGAATCATTTCATATAAAACTTTCACTGTATACAGATACGTTTTTGAGGCGACACTCTGCCTATATATATATACTTACTGTATGCGACGGACCATAAATGACCCTCGTCGTGCAACAATTGTCGCACAGCATCGTCCACTTGTTGCACAGTGGGGTGTATGAAATCACAGCCCAGTGTGTTCCAATTTCACTTTTACTTGTGACTGTTTGCCCACGACGCTCAACGAGAATTCATAGCTGTGACAAGCTTCAGCAATCCTCAGATCTTATTCATTGACCTAGATCGGTGCCTGACTACGTAGCAGAACTATCAACCAAAACAGGTCTCAAGAACCTTATACATGTAGCTTAAACAAAAGAGAAAGTCGTATCTTTGTTCTCATAAGCCTCAAAGACACGACGGAAGAAATACAAATGATAGAACGAAAAAGAAAATAAATCAAGATGATCAGATCAAAACTCATCTGGCTGATGGATTCCTCATCATACTTACATTCATGTAACACCCTTTCCTACAGGACTACTTAGTCGTAAAAGTAATTAACTCTGATCTCGACGGAATGAATATACTCCATTCTCTCCATGACAGTTGAGGAACGGATTCTAATCGCCTTGAGAGTTGGGGCATCATAATGATTATAATATGTATTGACAGAACTGATAGAACTCTCACAACGTCATAATAAAGTAAACAGTCTGTCCTTTTTTGCTCTTTCTGTCGACACGCCACATCTGCCTTAAGACTAGAGAATTTTCCAGACAGTTTATCTGTTGTTAATAAATGCTGTTCTGCCTTGAGAGCGCAATCTCCAACGGTATGAAACATGAAATTGCAATGAAGACGTCTGAGAAGTAACGTTGTGAAGTCTGACATTGTTTGACTCCAACAGTGCTACCTGATGATTAAGATAAACTTGATTTTTCATTCCGATAGTAAAATATTGCTTGAAATTTCGTCATCAAAGAATATCAGCGCATTTGAAAATCAGATATCCCTATATCATAATTGCATAAACTTAAGAACATGAAAGTGAATGATTTGCATAACCAATGCACGCTAGATCAATTCCTAAGATGAGAAAACTGGTAACCAACTAGTTTACTTACAATTATTGACTGCAATATAAAGGAGAAGAGAATATTCATCATCGTTAATTATGCAAGTCAGCAATTAAAATAACAAATCATGAAATCAGTATTTCAGAACCTGTGTGAATAAACACGCACTAATTCCGTATCTTTCGTCAGCAATGTGGAATTGGTGTGCTTCCGCTTCCGCTTCCACTGCTTCTGATCCAATACATCTGCTTCCGCTTCCAATTTCATTGCTTCCATTTCCAGGAAATACTTCAATATCCGCTGCTTCTCCTCCACTTACTCCATTTCTGGTTCCACCGCTTTTAGTCCAATACTTCCACTTCCGTTTCCACCGCCTCTGATCCATTCATGTTCTTGTATTTTAAGTAATTAGAAGCAAAATATAGTGAAACTTATTGAGCTTATTAATGAAACTATATGAAACTTTCCACGAAGAACAAGCCACAAACCATCGCAGTGTTGATAGTTGTCATGGGGGAACCTAGGCTCTGGCTTGAGGGACTGTGATGTTAGACCGGCTATCTAGCCAAAAGTCATTTCTCATGCATGTACATGTGCCGCTCCTGAAATCATCACCTTTAGACGTGCCAGCACTGGCCATAACGCACTTTCGACAAAAATTGCCTTCTTCGAGGAGAAAAAGTACCTAAAAGATAAAAATGGGCTTCCGTTGATGCACATATCAAAAAATGCATTTTTGAAAGCTGGTAATAGTATGTTATGAAAATAATATATCTGCGTTTGTTTACGTAAATCTAATATCGCCTGTTGCTATTTGAGAAGATCCAAAAAATAAACAAAAAACAGCTTTTCAGACAAGCTATGTTTTGCCCTATTCCAACCGCAATCAACAACACTGAAAACGTTCATCCAAAAGTTCAAAATATTTCTCAAATGAAATATGAACCTCCTCATATAAAAACCATCAATCATTTCTTGGATTCGATTTCACGTCAGTCAATTTAAATACTTCGGAAGTGTAAAACTCGTACCTGACATCATTGTTGAACGAAGTGAGTTTGCCATGCGGTGTGAGATATTTTGTCATCTCAAGTAGAGCGAAGTAACAGACTTTCTAACTTTGTAGTTGCTGTCACGGAAGGAAGATTGCCATGTTCAAATAAATTAGGTCGATCTCCGCCGTTGCAGCAAGACGTTAAGTAGTAAGAAAGGATCAAGTCAGTCACGGATAGTTGAAGAAGGCAACAATGACGTCACGGCAGGGTCGTCAAGGCTCCGTCTGCGCTTCCTGGAGTTTCTACCGTCTGAGAGTTGAGTAAAGACATTCAGCTGGTGGGAACAAAATACTGAGAGAAAGAACAAAAGTCGTCCTCGATTTGATAAATTTAGTTTGAACAGTGCAACGGAGGAAGAATTGTCGCAGAAATCCAATTACTAAGCAACGATCCCATGCGAGCACCGAGATGAACGCTCTTCGATGATTCAATTATTCATTTATCGATAAAAAAATCAAAGTGAGAAAATAACAATTGTCAAAACAGCCATGAAACACCAATTTCAACATGCGGCCTTTTCGAATACTGGGCCGGACATTTTTGCGAAAGATATCCAAGTTTTTGCGTAGCAGAGATTTTTGTTTTTTCGTTTTTGAAGGCACTGAATTCCGCATTTCATCGCTATTTTTAGAAGCATTTTATCAGCGTTATCATTATTCGCATTTTCCATTATTCCACGCTGCTTCCATTATTGTATGTTGTAGAAGATTCATATAATTCTAAATTGTAAATGTATAATTGCATGCTTTAAAGTATGTATTCATATGTATTGTTGACTGACATGATATGAGACTATAGCAACCAGGGATGTGGAGCCGGAGTCCCGGAGTCCTATCATCTTTGCTGGAGTCAGAGGACTCCGGACTCCAGCCTATAACTAGACCCGAAATATAAAACAAACAAATTACTTATTCTCGTGCATATAGCTAGCTGTCACTGTCTTGAAGTCAACTTTCTCCGTCAAACAAAAGTACAGAGACAGCAGTGCATGCAAAGCTTGTAATAGCTGAGGGAATGACCCGTGATTGTGAAAAAGGGATTGTCTTTTCACTCAGTGACTAAGTAGAGAAGGCAAGCCTTCCTAGCCTCGATCACACCGACGCACCAAAGGTCACATCAGAGACAAAAATGAAATGCTATTTTGTTTGAGAGCATTACCTCTTGCCCTCACTTTAATCGTGTATGTGATGGCTCCTCTAAAGCGCATATTAAAATCGAAAGTGTACTCATGTTTTTTGGAGAAAGATGTGGGATTTTCCTGCCTGGTAGAGACTGGAGAAAAACCGTTTGAAGCACGGTTAATGATCATTTCCAAGCATAGCCAAAAACCCAAGCATAGCCAAAACTTTTCTGTCATCAATCAGATTTCCCAAGCGAGTCAAACTTAAGCTATCCAAGCATAGAACTAATTAGAAATCAAGTTTCAGAGCTCTACGACACAAAACGCCGGAGATAGACGGCGTTAAACGCCTAAGCATGGCCAAAAATGATCCAAGCATAGCCTGGATTCATAATGATCTAATCAGTTTAGCAGTCTCCATGCAAACTTGAGTATTTGGTGGGGTCAAATAACGCAACAATAACAATACTTCAAAGTCATTTTCGAAATCGTTTAATCAAATTTATTGTAAATAGTGTCTACCAGTATGAAGTGATTATCTACGTGTAATTAAATAGGCCTACATAAGCATGTGTTAAATACACGAATAAGTGGTTTATTAACTTAATCAATGATAATGAAGAATAGGCTATCTCCGGCGCTTTGTGTCGTAGAGCTCTGAAACTTGATTTCTAATTAGTTCTATGCTTGGATAGCTTAAGTTTGGCTCGCTTGGGAAATCTGATTGATATCAGAAAAATTATGGCTATGCTTGGATCATTTTTGGCCATGCTTAGGCGTTTAACGCCGTCTATCTCCGGCGCTTTGTGTCGTAGAGCTCTGAAACTTGATTTCTAATTAGTTCTATGTTTGGATAGCTTAAGTTTGGCTCGCTTGGGAAATCTGATTGATGGCAGAAAAGTTTTGGCTATGCTTGGATCATTTTTGGCCATGCTTAGGCGTTTAACGCCGTCTATCTCCGGCGCTTTGTGTCGTAGAGCTCTGAAACTTGATTTCTAATTAGTTCTATGCTTGGATAGCTTAAGTTTGGCTCGCTTGGGAAATCTGACTGATGGCAGAAAAGTTTTGGCTAGGCTTGGGTTTTTGGCTATGCTTGGAAATGATCATTAACCTGAAGCACACATCAAAAAGATGGGAGGAGCCGAGCCGTATGCATCCAACTTAAAGCGACATTTGATAAACTTTCATCGATAATGATTGATAATTGATACAGCAATGATCACTAAAAATAGGTTCAGGTAAGCCTATAATAATCTGTGATGTAGGTTAGCGGTTTGTTTTTCAAAAAACTCGGCTTTATATACTTGCCACCCGGAGCCGGAGTCGGAGTCGGAGTCCTATCAAAATAATAGGACTCCGCATCCCTGATAGCAACCATATAGTATGATCATACGTCGTGCAAGTGACATTTTAAGTCGAAAGACAAGTGTGTCATATAACACTTCTATTACAGAAATTGTCCATCACTGCCTATTAAGTTAAATACAAAACGTTACGCATCAGACAGTCTCATAAATAATTGCACAAAAAGGTACCCTATTTTCAAATGTTATTTTCGTGTTGAAGTCCTGGTTCAATTTCAATATACCATATGAAACCTTATGTTCCAAAGATTATTTTGACATATACTTCACTTTCTAAAGTGGTCAGTTGTGGTCAGTTGGCCTTCCAAAAGAAAATTGAGCGTTTTCTTTGATGCAGGATTTTAATATGAAGACGACAGAATTATTTAATGAAAATTGATGCATAGTGTAAGCTATCATTCAGCTTCATCAATCATCAATAAGCAAAGATTTTAAGATTCGTTGAATGTGCAAAGAGATATAGTACCAATAAGCTTTAACAAAAAATTGCTACAAAAAGAATATCTGACGCGATTTTTCAATGATGAAGGTCCTCAATTTCAAAAAACTTTATGTCATTTCATAGGTTCCATTTAGTGCTTTAAATTGACAGAGCATTTAGGTTGTGTTTGGCCAGACTTCAAAGTATGAATTTTTGGTCAATTTATTCACCGGTACCTACAGACGAAACTACGTAATACGGAAAATTAAGATTATCACCATTGAATCAGCTTCGTATTAAGCTTTCAGTTGATATAATTTTTTTCAAATATCGACAACAATTTGAACAATTTCATTCAATTTACACGGTCACCTAACTTTATACTATACTTTCGCGCTAATAATATTTTTAGCCGTTAACTGCACACATCTTATTAACTTTTATTGTATCAAAGCTGGCGTATTCTAGTTTGAGTTTAAAAGAATGCTGCTGTCATCAGCTCCAAGAATATGTAAGTTTCATCAAGATCGGCCCATCCGTTCACTGGCAAACTTCAAATTTGTCTGATTCCCACATTCAGTCGTCATTTGGTGAGTCATCATTTCAGTCGGTTGAGGTCAACAGAAGATTTCGAATCTGTGTTCTGCAGACGTGGCCGCCTATCTGCCTCTACCTCACCTGTTCACATGCAATAATAATAATAAAGCGTATATTTCCATCAATTAAAAATCAGAGAGTACGAGATGATGGTGACTTGAAAAATAGAGCATTACACATAATTATCCAACACACAGTAAGGGCAAAGTGGAACGAAAGTATGGCGTGAGAAAATTATTGTCAGGAAAGGCACAACGAATTGTATACTGAGGACATGTAAGGAATGAAAGAAGTCAACATGCGTGCAGTTGAACAAAGCGGTAATCGTAAACGACCACTAGTTAAGCGATTCGGAAGTAGACAGTTTAACGGATGGTCTCTTGAAACCAAGGCCTGACGGAATAGCCGTAAACTTTGTTTTTGCTGTACTTTATAAAAGTCTGGTAAGCAAGAAGATCTGCAATGAGTGTCACAGATGATAAGATGACAACGTTTGATAAATTTGTCGATAATAGCTCTATCTCTGCTGAGCATAGCTCCCACATAAATTTGGCAACCATAATTTAGTGTCGGTAAGTCAGAGCGGCATAGATCACAATCAAATCGTCCTTTGTAAGAAAACTTTTCAAAACTCTTAGTAGATGAAGAAGTTTACTCGCCTTTCTCAACCGATATTCAACATGAGTAGACCTATTCATCTGGCAGTTAATCGTAGCCCCAAGGATTATCAGGAACTGTTGGCAACACATATTCGTAAATACACAACTCAGGGGTTGACGAACGTTTTGAAACAAGCAAATGTGATGCTTTTCTGTCATTAAGGGAAAGGCTATTAGCCTGAGTCCAGCTCAAGACATTGCCCACCTCTGATATGAGCTCATCAACAATTACATTTCTGTGAAAAATACAAGTAGTAAGTCGTCGCATTACTTGTACAACAAATTATCTGGGTGAAACGGACAAAGTGAACTGACAAAAAAACAGAATAAGCACTTCGATAAGCACTACAAGTTGCATATTTCTTTTCCGCTTTTAGTTTAAAGTATACTCTACAACTCGATTTTTCATTTTAATGAAGATGCTTGCATGACAAACAAAACGCCTGGACAAAATATTGAAAAATGAAGGCCTCTCGTTATTGTTTCTATGCAAGGTAGTCAGATTACTAAGATATCCAATAAATAAGTAGTATTTACATAACATTCAAATTTTGAAGATTATAATTGAATTTTGCGGTGTAATTGGTGTTCATGATATGATTTATAGACTCACATCTATATCATAGTGTGCTCATATTGAAAATTGATAAGCTTCATTAAGAGTAATGACACTAAAATTCAGATCTTCGAAAGTAAGATGGTTGTGCTAAAAATATATCATAAATTTCTCCTACCAGTGGATCAAAACCAAGAAAAAAATTTAAAGTACGCTGAGACTAAAAGTAACGAAAGTGGAAATGAAATGGTTTCGCCGTCTGATTGGATAGTAGCTACAGGGATAGCACTTAGATAGACTAACAGTGAATGATTTTATAGGGTGACAGTTGATTGTCTTTGTATTGTCTTCTTTTCAGTACTAATTTGCACATCTGACAATTATATTTTGAATCGTCCACCCTCTTGTTCACCCTATCAAAAACCATGTTAGAAATCTATCAATTCAAGCATGTAGGAGAAACAGTGTAGAACCGACCACCACGCTTTTTCACATACTAACGACCATATATTCACAACTAACTCGCCTCTGGAATGCAGTATATAGTCGATAATACTGTTTCTGGATAATTCGTCAGCCTTCGGGACCTACAAAAATGGCGAATTACCAGTATAAATATATTTCCATAATTATTATCTTCAAAACTCGTGTATTTGTGTATCATGATTTCGCAACTGATTCTTTCCCTTCAATCAAAACAAATAATATTAATGATAATTACGTTTATTGAAGAAAACGGCCTTAATAATGTGAATCGCAAGGCCAAACAAAATATTGCATTTCATTATGAGTGCTTAAGAATCAAAACAAGGGAAAAATTAAGGTTTTTCTGATACATGTGCAGCAAGGACGGCAAAAATTCAAAAGTAGTTGTGGATGAAGGATTCTGTCACTGATTTTTTCACTGAGAAAAGTTTGCATTTGTAAGTCTACTCATGGCTGTAATAAAGGATTCACTCATCAGTTTCGATTTGATTCGTGGAAGGCAAAATTTATTACTTCTAGGTAATTTTCGGTGTAGAGGATGTTCACTGTCTGTGACGAGTTCTTGGAATAGCCGATAGTCGTGTATTGTTCGGCGGTAGGCTAAAGGGACGAAAAGGTTGCATTTACAAGAAGGGCCACAAATTATTCGGTGTGCTCTTGTTTGAATACTTTTCCAGTTGCTTTTTTTGTTGGACTTGGAGCGATATAAACATTGGAGCTCAATATTCAAGAATGCTTCTTATCGACCCTGTGCAAATTTGAATGAGTGATGTTTTGTCCATGAACGGTTTGAGTAACCTCAAAACTCCAAGTCTAGATGAAGCTTTTTTGCATATTTTATTCACATGAGCTTTCCACTTTAATTCACGGTCTATTTGCACACCCAAAAGGTTCATTTCATGGACTATCGGAATGTTCTGCAATACTACTGTCAATTATTGCTACAGCTTAAGTCTATTGACGGTTAAACGACCCTAAATGTCTACTGAGGGGTAAACGACCCTATCTGTAGATACTATGTATATGATCTAGATGGGTCTGGCCAAACGCGGGCCTTGTAGTCTGTATTTTCATGAGCTCCACACAAAATCTTTCAATCTTCCAAGAACTCTTTGCAAACTTCCGCTAATGAGAGAATTTTGTAATAGCGCTAAAATGGGAATGCGTGCGATTTTCAGATTTCTTGACGAATTAAACGTGGAGATTAGTATGAAGATTTGCGAATTGGGGATGGAAAAAGTGACAAATTATGAATTATCCCTACGTTTACCAATGTGCAACATATAAAAATTATTAGGGGAATAGGAAATGTGGCGAATTATCCGGAAAACACTGTACTTCTATACCTCTATGCTTGTACATTTCATCAAAATCCCCACATTGCATTTTGATATCATTACAAATTTAACAAAAAATGATAAGACTCAAATGTAAAAGAAGATTGGTAGAAATGAACACTTGTGCAATGATGCTATCCGAACAGAATTGCTCAAGTAAGTGGCACATTTGGAAAGCAATACGAGACAAACTGATGTTATCTTGTAAGCAATACCAAGAGAATTGAATGTAAACTCATGGAGGTTGAATGGAAATCTCAGATGCAATGCAGCTAACAAATGATCATCGACCAATTCATAATGCACATGACTATGATTTAGAGAAGCACAGCATGGTAAGCGAAAGCATAATGTTTTCATTTTTCAAATTGCTGTAGTCGCAAAATGATATTTCTGAAATCATTAAAAAATGTTGCTAATCCTTTTACATGAGCAATCAGTTGAAACATGATGCTCTTCTCATAGACAGGTGTTTCTTGAGTGTTCTATTTTCTCTATTCCCAGCATGTCATGAGCCTTGCAAGATCTTAGTTTTCATTCACATCAACTCTCAAAGCCTGTAGACATCGTCTGATGAAGTGGCATTGCAAGGTGTGTCAGTTTATAAATATCTGACAGCCAGTGGGGAAAAGATACAATGTGGATGAGGTCAATGAAAGTATTGGAGCCATTAAAAATGCACGTGAATGAAGTATGACGCCATAGGATTATCTTTCTATTTTCACGAGTTAGTCTATGAGTAGGTTCATGGCATCGATTAATATGTCCTTTTTCTCATGCAGCCAAAAGTCAATCTACTTTGCTGCCAATCAATATTTTCAATATTTTCATATTCAATTTTGAAGCAGGCACTATACAAGATTGCGTTCGTTTGAGGTCTTAATTTAAGTTGAGGTTGAAGCAAGAATCGCCTATCGCAATTCAGAATCTGCTGCTTAATTCACAAAGTCACAAAATTAAACGTGTTGCACCTGCAGAGCTGATCATAAAAAACGGATCACCTTAATTTCACTGAAATTTAATCGATTATCACGCTTTTCCAATTTCAATAGGAAAAAATGTGAATATGTTAATGAATCAGGCATGGGAGAAAGAGTTTTTCTGAGCTTGTTTTTGATATGCTGGTCATCCGTGAACGAGGAAAAATTAGTGATATCGTGAAGTTTTCTTGAAGAATTCTTGCAACGTACGGTGTGCCAACATGCAAGCTTTATTCAAATATATTCAATAGTTCTTTTTAAAACTTCTTTGACATTTTTCTCATCCCCACTAAAGTATACAAATAGACAAGGTAGACAATCTGAAACGCTGGGAGAGAACAAAGACATGCCTTCGCCAATTGCTTTGTTTTGACCCTTCGTTCACCTTACATGGTGTTTGCGCACTTCTGGGGAAATGAGAAACCGTGTTGAAGAAGTTTGAAAAAGAACTACTGAACTTATTTGAATAAAACTTGCATATTGGCATTCTTTACCTCGCAAGGAATCTGATGATAGCAAGCATGAACATTTTTTATGAAAAAAGAGAATGCAGCATTTTCTGTCAAAGGTCATGATTTTGTAATTACTTCACGGTATCACTAAATTTCTCTAGTTCCCCGATTTTGATGACCAGTATATCAAAAGAGAGCTTGGAAAGTGCTTTAATCCCCATACTTGATTCATTATCATATTTAGGTGTTTTCCTATTAAAAATTTGCAATTTGTACAATTTGTGCAAAGACAATAATGGATACATGTCTATCACCTCATTTTACAACTGAGAATGTAAGCTCTCGAATTATGTATAGCACGTTAATGTACGACACGATTACAAGACATGAGAGCCGATAGAATTTCAGTTAAATTTAGATGGTCCGTTTTTTATGATCAGCTCTTTAGAAGAATTTTCTGAATATCATTTTGTGAGCAGAAAAGCCTGCTGCTTGACTACAACAAGGCGTCATCTGTTGTCATGACGCCTTCATTAGCCTTAAAGGGAAATAGGCAAGTCTGCTACTGCCAGAAAAATCGTTTTTCTAGCTTCTGTTGGAGAAATCTGCCCGACAAGTGCAATCATGATTTAAAAAATGGCAAATATCATTTTGAGTTATTAAGTGAATGTTAGATCATTACTTTACTTAGGTACCAAACTAGAAAGTACATAGATCTACTTAGACAAATGGAATTTTGGGATGTTTTACGCTCCATAACTTGCAAGATGACTGGAACCACAGCTTCAGAATTTTCGTATTACTGATGTTGGGTGACTATCTACAAATAATAAAAATAAAAAATAAATGAACCTTGCTTATACCCGGAAGTAAGGTTGGGCACGGAGGCTTTCTTCGATGTGGCCGAGTTGCTATTTATCCCACTCTCATTCTTTTTGTGCTGTGTTTAGCAATAATGTGGAATGTACCTATTTTTGGTTTGACCCGACCAAGGTTTGAACTAAGGTCTCCCGGACGCAGACGTCCTGATTAAGAATTGCAGTTGTTTGTGTGTTCGTGTTGCGGCTGAAAAACTTCGTGACCTGTTACGGATAAATTTCCGACGCTACAGACCTCTAATTCGTATCAAGATTGATCATAAATCACTAGACTTACAGTCCGGCAGCCAGTACGCGCTTCTGTCACGTACGTGGTGGAAAATGAGACTTTCGCAGAATGATGTGCACGAATCTGCGCGTCTGCTGCGTTCTATCCGCATCATAGAAATAAACTGTTTATCTGAAGTTCACTAGAATGGAAATTTACTCAAGGTCGCGGCACATCCGGGGGAACTAAGTTGGGGCATGAAGAACCAATTAAAAGCTTCGATTTACTCATGTGACTGATTCTAACCCAATGATACAGACGTTGGCAGGTGCATCTACAGTGAAAATGCGTGGGATTTATGTGCCGTTATTGTGCATTGCATGAAGCTTAATTTCCATTCTAGAGGTTTTCTTGTTGTCAATTTCTATGATCCGCATCCTCTTCTTGGCAGACAATACCAAAGAAAAATGCATGTTGGTTAAATGTAGTGGGAAACAGATTGAAGGGAAAAAGTGATTTGCGAATAGCACCACATGTAAGTCCATAGTCATAATTTTTGTCATGGAATGTCCTCAAATCATTTGCTATCATGTGTATGTACTTTATGCGTAAGTAAGTAAGCAAGTAAGTAATGCTTCTGTTGGAAGAGAATGATAATCATTTGTACAAAGGCAGATTCACAAAATAAGTAAGATGATAAATCGAATAAGCGTTTAATTGTGCAGAAATTACTGAAAAAGCAGAACAAAAATGCTAATTAGAAGCTTAATTCACCGTTCGCCAGCATGACCATATGAAAAAGGAATTTTGTCGGTGTGATATCAAACAGACGAAATTTCTCAGAACGAGTCATTCGCAAAGGAACAAAAGCATAAAGTGGATGAGCAGGGGACTGACACTTAAAAAGAAATTTGCATATCAAATGCTGTCGAAATCAGGGACAATGGAGCATTTACGCTCTTCATTATAGATGATGCGATGAGCTCTCATTCGAAATTTATTGATCTCATTATTTATCTCTGATGACAGTCTACAAAATAGCGGAGTGGCACATAAGTAGCGAGATAACTTCAGATGTAGCTATGAAAAACCTCAATGTACGTATCACATGTAGATGAAGATTGACTGACAACAAAATCATTTCAAAATGAACGTTTCATTTCATATTGTCTGTCAAAGTAACGCAAAGAATATTGATTTTGCATGTCAATTCTATGCCATCATATCGCAACACAATGATGTTCTTCTTGTGACGAATTAGCATTTGTTTACATTTGTCGGGGTTTAGCTTTGCCTTGTTAGTAGAAGAACAATCTTGTATTACCGATAAATGTGATGGATTTGGCTCGACATTTGTGCAGTACTCAACATCTCATCTATATAATGCGATAAAAACCTGTACACATGTATGCATGTATTCTTGCTTAATGTGATGACAAGCTGCTTGGTGAATTTGTGAATTGAAAGTCATGCATCTTTTATAAAAGACAATGAATTATGGAAATTGAAAAATCGTAACTAGATTTCTCTAAACTATACTTGAATATCTTCATTTCATGTGAACATGCACAGTGCAGATTGCTTTCAGTTTGTTATTTGAAGAACTTGCTAAAGTCAAACTATCTGCAAATATACTTTTAAAGAGTATATGAAAATACACATTTGAACTGACAGTTTTACGTTTAGACATGATTAATAATAAGGTCAACAATTCAAAGTCGAAAATATACTAGTATGCTGAATTGGAATCAATTTTTCAGCGTTGTTGTGCAAAATTCAATTCAAAATCTATTTCTTTAAACAAGGTTGGGCAAAAACCCGATACCCATTCTCAAAGTTCAAAATATTCTGTCTAAGACCAAAGTTTTATGTGCAGTATATTAAAGACATTGGGAAGCTGCATTATGCAAATACATCATGCATTGTTGGCATACAAATTTGTTGGCTTTTCAATCTATCGCAATCCTGTAGAAGTTAATAAATTTGCAATTGATGGGGAACACGAATTAGTTACGTAATATGAGCTACTGATAATCCAATGAAAATAGCTCTGATCAGTTGAACAACATTTGTTTAATATTCTTGCTGAATGTGTTTATCAAAATGCTCTTCGTCAACATCTGCAGATTGCATCCCTTCTGCATCTGCTTTGTTCACGCTCTGAATGAAAGTAACAAAGGTGTCACAATCCAATTCTCCATGAAGCTGATTATTCGAAACTTCATTAACTTGCTAATTGCAAATCTCAAATTTACACGGGCATGGTTGTAACCTGAAATAGGGAGTTGTGTCGATGTTGAGAGATGTGAACTAGGCCTACTGATGATTCTTGATATTGGATGAAATGACTGCTATTTAGGTCTGTTCCCATTTTTCAACTAAGGATGCAACTAAATGTTAAATTATTCTATTTATATTGTCTACAAAAATACAGCATTTATTAATTATTGAAGGCGCACTAACTTAGGCAATTTGTCAGTAGTGTGCAAGGACGTCGAAATTTCCTGTGTATACAGTTCTGATGACTTGTGTATACAGCTCAATGTGCAACAATATGCAGGAGTTGAAGGAGAGCATTGTTCGTGCTGTGAACTTAAAACCAACGGGCATGCCAACAGCTGCAGCTGACAGTGAGAAGTATGAATAAAAATTAGTGTTTACTTTGTAGTGGTAGTGTTTAGTGTTAGTGTTCATGGAGGGTAAACACCATGCTTGCCGTGGGAATTGATTTTGAATTCTCATTCCCATTCCCACGGGATTTTTCAGTATTTCCCATCAGAATTCCCATGGCTCATTACTCTTCCTATATACGGTTTATGGTTCTCTTCTTTCGGACTACAAGTCGATCAACGGATTTTCGTAATTGAACTGATGAGATTAAGCGCTTTTAGTTGACCTATCTTTTGGATGAAAAAGTATTGGCATATCAATCTATCTTATTTTGTAATTTCCAAAAATTGCAAGTTTTTACTAATTATCAAAAATATCTATCATTTTGTTTCAGGGATTAGTCAATCAATGAAGACGACTTCATCGAAATAGTCTTCGATTACATATAGGCCTATACATACACATATTCGCATGTCTATTCACTCTGATTCACTTCATGCGGTGCCGTACTTGTGATGAACATGGCAAACTTCTAGCTCATCGCAATGTCATATTTAAGTTTACAATACAAGTACAGTGCCTGTATACAAGCAATGAAGTCAATACTTCGCCTACGCATATTTCTATGACTTATCAACAGAAAACAACTACTGATTTATGAATATGTGATAATACGCTCGCTCGCATCCCATATATTTAGGTACGGTGTAATTCCAATCCTATCTAACTTTGATGATAAAGCCACAAATGCAAAAAGACAAATTTATATTCGAGAAACAAACGTTCATTGAAAATTTGTCCAAGGATTGACAAACGTTGCTGCTAAAAAGGCATCAAACATTAAAAAATATCAGTGGATTGATGAAAGCTACATATTATAAAAACTCTCCAATGTAGGCCCTATTGTGTATAAAGGCCTACGAATGACAGTACTACAATCTAAGAATAGCAGATCTTCAATAAATTATCAACGGACTAACAACCGTTACTTTGAGACCCGCGTGATGCCGAATGAAGACCATCGATGGATTAGCAAGCGTCACTTTGAAAACCATCAAGGCAAAGGCAAATACTCAAGAAAATATCAATGGATTAACAAACAAAATGCGGGTAGAAAAACAATCATGAGAATAGCAGATACTGAATTAAAATATCAATGGATTAACAAACGTAAAACGCTACCATGCGGCAATGAAGGTTATCAAGAGAATAGCTGATGCACTAGAAAAATATCAATGGATTAACAAACGTTTCTACGGGTATGAAAATCTAGAGAATAGCCGATGCACTAGAAAAATGTCAATGGATTAACAAACGTTGTTATGAAATATATCAAATGAATAACAAATGTTCATGCAAACCTAGGAACTGAATACAGCAATAATAATACAGTCTCTAACTTACAAGCATATTTTGTGTAAATCATAGCGCTGAGCTTGTCAGACTTGAGCATTTTTCGAAGCTTTGATAAGAGAATCCCCGCCTCGCTGAATAGTCTTTCTACAGAAGCCGATGACACTGGGGTGGAAAAAAGAATTTTTGCACACTTTGACAAAAGTCTCATTTGTGGTCCTTTCTCTTTCCAAAATCCTTGGTCAGATGTCTGGAGGCCACACGAATGGTCTCAAAAAGCAACATTTCTGTTTCAAGTTGTTCATGAAGCGAAGTCTTCATGCGCTTTGGGCGTGGAGCAAACAATGTCTCAAACGGATCGCTGGATGTTGAGGGCTCACGTTCCTGGTTATCACTGACTTTGTCCGTGGGGATATCAGATATATGCATTGAATCAAGCAGCTGAATCAAATAGTTCACAACACTCGGTTTGAATCCTTGCATCTCCTGCTCCCATTCATTCATGAACACCTGCAATTCTCGGGTCTTTTTGCTGGAATATCTAAGAGTTTTCACCATATCCAAAGCCGTGTTGCAGACATCAATGCCTGACAAATAACAAGCCGCTTTTGCAAATGATGAACCACAATATGGCCACAGCTTCTTTCTCATCTGGTTTCGTAGAAGGCAGCAAGTCTCCCGAGCGATGGCAGGCACTTCTTCACTAATCTGCATTTGGAACAAGTGAATATCCAAAGTAAGATAGTTCAGGTAAGATAGATGAGAAGTTGGCTCATCAACCTCAACTCCGTCAAAGAAGCACTTGACGGCTTCCATAATATCCAACAGAGATTTCAGGGAAGGTAAAATTGGCAAATTGTCAGATACATGACAGTCTTCTTCTGACAGAAATACAGTGTAGTTGTCCACCGCAGATCGAAGTCGAGAATGTTGAAAGCGCCATGGGCGAGTCGTGCTTTTATCAGGAATAGAACGCTTCAGTCGCCTCGCATTTTGGTCGCGTACATTATAGAAAGATTCCACAGAAGTCAGATTAGACAGCATGCCACTTAGTAATTCTGGTGGAGACTTCTCGAAAACGTCTTTGACACAAGTCGACAAGGCATGTTCGGTACAACCAATTCTACCACCCAAGTTCAGCGTCGTGGCTGCGACCATTTTCGGTTCGTTGTCACTAACTATAAAGATGGGTTGAGAGAGCTCACCCTGTTTTTCATCATCCGGTGACTTAATGCATTCTTCGAGAATTTTGAAAGTGAACGAAGCGTCGTGTGGTACATCATCCAAATCACAAATCTTAAGTGGATAACTGAACCAACGCCAATCTTTATCGAGTCCACAAGCAACAATAGCAAAATAAGAAAGTCGATGTTCATGTCTTCCAGACCAAAAATCAATCATGCATGATACACCAGCATCCGGATCGTTGAGACTGTTTCTAAAATGATGTTGCAACTTCGCATGGGATTGCTCTCCCTCAGTCATTAACCCCGATGAAATGTAAGTTCGTCCGATGGAATAGTCATTGATCTTGTTGCTTCTGTGTGTTACCGAAGAAACGAAGTTTGCGCAAGAAGATGCAATTTGAGCCATGGCGTTGATGGACACAGTCGGATGGGCACAAACAAGCTTCACTACATGCTGCTGCCATTGTTCTTTTGCTTCTTTCGGAAGAGGAGGCCTGCTTGTTGATGGAGCACACTGAAAACTTCGGTGAATGGTGAGTTGATTGGACGTCGGCGTCGCCGGTGCGCAGTTTTTCTCGAGATGGCGCTTTATTGCACTGACCCCACTCTGGTTGACCCACTGTCCTCTTGTCTTCTTAAACCAAAGAAACAATTTCTTACAGGCATCACAATATAGGAAAGGGGCCAACAATGGTTTCTTGTCGTCTCCTGAGCTCTCGGCAACCACTTGCACGGCCTTCATATGTCCACTTGTACGGCCTTTATCCTCGAATCAAGATTGGCACTACCACTGGTTAATGACTTCGGTGGCGGAACAAAAGATACACGAGCAGCAGAAATGTGCTGCTGCAGAGCTTTTTTGTTTACTTCGAAGAACTTGTTCGAAGACATCGCAGCGACGACCTGCCTCAGAGTGGGAACTGAAGTTGCAGACGATTATAATTACATCATATAGCTCGGTTCCTGTTCGGTCTGCAGCCTAATGAATCATCGCCAAGCGTCAATCAGGGGAAAAGAATGTTTTCCGAGCTCACATTCCCTCACTTGAATTGTCAAAAGTTGCGTAAGTGGAATTGATCATGCAGCGCACGGGGCGAGAGAATCGGTCGGTCACTGACATGGATACTGATTCTCCTCCCGTCGGTTGACGATGCGAATTGACAGACAGCCTCAACAGATAATTACATAATCCAGGTTCTCTCTCTCTTTCTCTCTTTCATTCAAGACCGATATTAGTCTTCTTATAAGATTAATAAGCCAAGAAAAGAATTGTTATGATGATGGTTACCGACCCGTGTTTCGTCACCCTGACAGAATCATGCTTTTTTCAGACAAGGACAGCCTGCTTACTGTAGACACACCTGTACAATGTACATGTATAAATGTTGTGTTTTCACTTCAATCTGTGCGTCATTCATGAGCGGCTTCGCCTAGTCATCCAGTAAGATGAGTGCAACTACAGCCTGCATTCTCGCTTTCTCACAACCTTTGCAAACCAAAAAAGAGTTGATACTTTCAAATAAGATTTAAATTTATCTTATTTTGGTGATCAAAATTTTCATTTAATTCCCATGGGATTCCCATGACCTGAAGCAAGATTCCCATCTCATGGGAATTCCCATTCCCACGGCAAGCCTGGAACACTGCTTCTCTTATAAATAAAACAACACTAACACTACACGAAGTAAACACTAAGCATTTCACTACTGGCCAGAATCATATTTCTGTGGTCAGAGCGGAAAAGAAGATGAGGATCGTTGGCATGTCAACTAGTGACAGTGCCGGCGCGGTTTTGATGAATTAATTTGTTAAATAACGCATTTGCATTGGCCAGTGTGACTCGGACAGCAAAGGTGGATACTGTCATGACCCAGTATCAGTCATACCCACGACTAAGAACTTTACAAAGCCATATTCTTGTAGATATCACCACACCTAAATTGTAGGTTTGATTAAAATAGATTCGCTTATAATTTACATTTTATTGTATACTGAGGAGCACCGCTTTGAATATTGTTGAGTAAACACTATAGCGATGTAGTTAAATGTAACTTAATTGAATCTATTCTTATACCACGCAATTCAACTTTTATACAAAACTAAATCGGTATCAATAGAGCATGAATTCAGCATGATAGTCAACATTACATAAAAATCTAGCCATATCCCACGATGCATATCTCTCAACCGAACATGTTTCGGAATGTAAAATCATTCCATCTTCAGCGGCAACACACAAGTAAAGGTAAAATCAGGGGTTTATACAACGAATTCATGGCGTGATACAAATACAGTTCAAAGTAAAAGCTTTCAGGAAAAAACTGCGGAGAAAGAGAGTCAGGGTGACAAGTTCAAGTACAAGGGCACTGTTCTGTTCCTTTCATTAGATAGTCAATCCGATTTTCCTTTCAGTATAATAGATTCCAATATCAATTGAATTAAGCAATTCAATCGCAAATTACAATCTTTGAAATCAAAGAAAATTATCAATGCTGCAACATTGAATCAAATCAAAGCCAGTGGCTCTCAGCCGGCTAGTTTATACGGCCTGCCAAAAGTGCACAAAAGTCAGAGGCTTGACGACATTCTGAAACCACACATTCCTAAAAAATTCAATTTAAAAGATACTTTTCACTTTGTTGAGCTGCTTATTGATTCTCACATCCCTGGTCTTCAGCACTGTAAGCTCTTTAGCTATGATGTGACGAGCCTCCTTACTTCCATTCCGATGAAAAAAACGATTGAGCATGTATTATCCATGATCGACTTTGAAGATTTTCCTTTAACGAAAATGCTCTAAAGCATTTGCTAGAAATTGCTTGCTCTAACATATTGTTCTCCTTTAACAGCAAGTATCATTATCAAATTGATAGCATGCCGATGGGCTCAAAATTAGCCCCTACTATGGCAGCCTTTGCCATGGATCTTGTTGAGAGTCGCTTTGATGATCTAGATATTCAACTGTCTGAGTTATACTGCAGGCACGTGGCCGACTGCTTTGCCATCTTCAAGACAGAGGCGGATGGCAAGCGGTTCCTAGAAGCTCTGAATTCTATGGTTGATGAACTGCATTTCACAATGGAATGTAGTTCCAGTGGTACAATAAATTTTCTGGATACCACTGTGAGTATAAGTACTGGTGTCTTTGATATCTCGCATCTTATGAAATATGAAAACACTGGAATCTATATTCCTTCGAGTTCTCATGCACCGATCTCGTACAAAATGGCAGCTATGAGATCTTTGTTTTTTCGCGCGTTTAAAATCTGCTCCAACCGTTGTAATTACCAAAAAGCGGTTGATAAGTTAATTGATGTTTTTAAAAATAATGGCTACGACGAGTGCACAATTTTACGAGTGAAGAACAATATGGAAAAGAGAGAAGCAGTGTTCCAGGCTTGCCGTGGGAATGGGAATTCCCATGAGATGGGAATCTTGCTTCAGGTCATGGGAATCCCATGGGAATTAAATGAAAATTTTGATCACCAAAATAAGATAAATTTAAATCTTATTTGAAAGTATCAACTCTTTTTTGGTTTGCAAAGGTTGTGAGAAAGCGAGAATGCAGGCTGTAGTTGCACTCATCTTACTGGATGACTAGGCGAAGCCGCTCATGAATGACGCACAGATTGAAGTGAAAACACAACATTTATACATGTACATTGTACAGGTGTGTCTACAGTAAGCAGGCTGTCCTTGTCTGAAAAAAGCATGATTCTGTCAGGGTGACGAAACACGGGTCGGTAACCATCATCATAACAATTCTTTTCTTGGCTTATTAATCTTATAAGAAGACTAATATCGGTCTTGAATGAAAGAGAGAAAGAGAGAGAGAACCTGGATTATGTAATTATCTGTTGAGGCTGTCTGTCAATTCGCATCGTCAACCGACGGGAGGAGAATCAGTATCCATGTCAGTGACCGACCGATTCTCTCGCCCCGTGCGCTGCATGATCAATTCCACTTACGCAACTTTTGACAATTCAAGTGAGGGAATGTGAGCTCGGAAAACATTCTTTTCCCCTGATTGACGCTTGGCGATGATTCATTAGGCTGCAGACCGAACAGGAACCGAGCTATATGATGTAATTATAATCGTCTGCAACTTCAGTTCCCACTCTGAGGCAGGTCGTCGCTGCGATGTCTTCGAATAAGTTCTTCGAAGTAAACAAAAAAGCTCTGCAGCAGCACATTTCTGCTGCTCGTGTATCTTTTGTTCCGCCACCGAAGTCATTAACCAGTGGTAGTGCCAATCTTGATTCGAGGATAAAGGCCGTGCAAGTGGACATATCACCGGTTGCCATAGGCGTCGATTTGCTCTGAACTCAGGGGGGCGAAATTTCTTAATTAAGTATGGCCTACTTCCTCATAACATGGGCGCATTACTCATGCTCGCACATTTATATAAAACCATGTTTGCCAGAGTCATATCAACACTGCTTTACCAGATATTGCATGCTGAAATACATGTATTATATATACCGGTATCATATTATATGCAGTACATTCGAACTTTTGAGTGAGTGAATAAGCCAACGCGGTTTTCAACCCCGAACTGAGCGAATGGGATATTCTGGCTTTTATCACTGAACTGAGAACTAGGAATTTATCTGCAATAATCAGTAAAAGATGCTTAGAATGTAAATAGCGGTATCTAGATATTGAGCTGTCTCCTTAGCGAAAACAGACCTGAACACATTCAATTATAAAATAATAATCAAAATTGTGTTGTGTACATGCATCTCCGATTTACTTCATCTGCATGTTGAGCGAGTGATGATGTTCATAGATGTGAACTAGGCCGGCTGATGATTCCTGATATTGAATGAAATAGAGGCCATTCAAGTCTGGCCCCATCTTTCAACTTAGAATGCAACCATTAACAGGTTGTTTTGAAACTTTGAGCAAGTTGAACCCTTGTATGGCGAAACGCAGCGTCGTCGGATGATAAAGAGGATTTTTGTGCTTCAATGACTCAAATCTAAGGACATCTTTCTATGTTCGCACTCTGCAATCTTCATGATTCTTGCATTATTATTTTGGAGAATGTAATGCCAAGTTACATGCACTCCCTGCGAATAATTGCTAATACTATGGACTGTTTTACATGGTTTCCTTAACCCATGCTTATTTAAGTAACTTAAGGAATTAGAAATAAGATATAAAATATCTCATTGAAAAACTGTATTACAAAGGTTGCACAATTACACGCATGAATAACGTGCAAATTGAAGTAGGAGACCATAAACCTAAATGTCATTGATCATATAACAGGAGAGAAAAATGCTCTCACATATAGAAATTGCTACATTCAAAGAAGATTCAATGTAAAGTTTGTCGACTTGGGCATTTTATCCGAGTACGTAGGCATTCGAGATTATTGTCTACTTTATATTTAAAGCAATACCTGCCTAATTACCCTGTCAAATTTAAATTGATCGATTTGACGAAATAGCATAAAAGCACTCACATGAGAGGGTCTAAGGTACGGAATCGAAGACGTGGAGGTGAATGAGCTGATTCGGTAGTTAAACTATAAATCAAGCGATGACTAAGGCACTGCAGGTGATGCGATGACTATGATCCTCTTTTAGTCAAAAGCCAAGGAAATTAGCCAAACTTTTTACATTTCGTTTCTCAAGTGATCGTCTTGAAAGAGAACAGTGAAACTCATGTTTACATTGTGGATTATTTCCTCGAAACTTTGCAGACCTGCTGCCAGATTCATCAAATATAAGCTAATCATCTCAACATGCAGCATGACCAAATGGATTCCGGGTTTTAGTCATTGTTCCATTATGCACTTCCTGGTCAAAATCCCGCTGGGCGCACAGATGTGGACGTCACTCGACAAGTTTTCATCATATTTCAAGCGATTATTTTCAGCTAATAATCGCCTTAAGAAATTTGTCATCTGTTAGTGAATGTTTGCATTTTACAATGCACGATCGGAAATTCGAGGCGCGCTATATACATTAATACAATATATGATGGATAGATTCGCCAAAATGCAAATGATCAATTAGCGCAGAAGGTATTTCTTATGATAAATTGTTGATCTAAAAGTGGAGACTGCAAAATTATGCATGATAAGCAAAAAACATCCAGGGGGGCGACCGCCACTCCTGCCCCCCTGGGATCGACGCCTATGCCGGTTGCCGAGAGCTCAGGAGACGACAAGAAACCATTGTTGGCCCCTTTCCTATATTGTGATGCCTGTAAGAAATTGTTTCTTTGGTTTAAGAAGACAAGAGGACAGTGGGTCAACCAGAGTGGGGTCAGTGCAATAAAGCGCCATCTCGAGAAAAACTGCGCACCGGCGACGCCGACGTCCAATCAACTCACCATTCACCGAAGTTTTCAGTGTGCTCCATCAACAAGCAGGCCTCCTCTTCCGAAAGAAGCAAAAGAACAATGGCAGCAGCATGTAGTGAAGCTTGTTTGTGCCCATCCGACTGTGTCCATCAACGCCATGGCTCAAATTGCATCTTCTTGCGCAAACTTCGTTTCTTCGGTAACACACAGAAGCAACAAGATCAATGACTATTCCATCGGACGAACTTACATTTCATCGGGGTTAATGACTGAGGGAGAGCAATCCCATGCGAAGTTGCAACATCATTTTAGAAACAGTCTCAACGATCCGGATGCTGGTGTATCATGCATGATTGATTTTTGGTCTGGAAGACATGAACATCGACTTTCTTATTTTGCTATTGTTGCTTGTGGACTCGATAAAGATTGGCGTTGGTTCAGTTATCCACTTAAGATTTGTGATTTGGATGATGTACCACACGACGCTTCGTTCACTTTCAAAATTCTCGAAGAATGCATTAAGTCACCGGATGATGAAAAACAGGGTGAGCTCTCTCAACCCATCTTTATAGTTAGTGACAACGAACCGAAAATGGTCGCAGCCACGACGCTGAACTTGGGTGGTAGAATTGGTTGTACCGAACATGCCTTGTCGACTTGTGTCAAAGACGTTTTCGAGAAGTCTCCACCAGAATTACTAAGTGGCATGCTGTCTAATCTGACTTCTGTGGAATCTTTCTATAATGTACGCGACCAAAATGCGAGGCGACTGAAGCGTTCTATTCCTGATAAAAGCACGACTCGCCCATGGCGCTTTCAACATTCTCGACTTCGATCTGCGGTGGACAACTACACTGTATTTCTGTCAGAAGAAGACTGTCATGTATCTGACAATTTGCCACCTTTACCTTCCCTGAAATCTCTGTTGGATATTATGGAAGCCGTCAAGTGCTTCTTTGACGGAGTTGAGGTTGATGAGCCAACTTCTCATCTATCTTACCTGAACTATCTTACTTTGGATATTCACTTGTTCCAAATGCAGATTAGTGAAGAAGTGCCTGCCATCGCTCGGGAGACTTGCTGCCTTCTACGAAACCAGATGAGAAAGAAGCTGTGGCCATATTGTGGTTCATCATTTGCAAAAGCGGCTTGTTATTTGTCAGGCATTGATGTCTGCAACACGGCTTTGGATATGGTGAAAACTCTTAGATATTCCAGCAAAAAGACCCGAGAATTGCAGGTGTTCATGAATGAATGGGAGCAGGAGATGCAAGGATTCAAACCGAGTGTTGTGAACTATTTGATTCAGCTGCTTGATTCAATGCATATATCTGATATCCCCACGGACAAAGTCAGTGATAACCAGGAACGTGAGCCCTCAACATCCAGCGATCCGTTTGAGACATTGTTTGCTCCACGCCCAAAGCGCATGAAGACTTCGCTTCATGAACAACTTGAAACAGAAATGTTGCTTTTTGAGACCATTCGTGTGGCCTCCAGTCATCTGACCAAGGATTTTTGGAAAGAGAAAGGACCACAAATGAGACTTTTGTCAAAGTGTGCAAAAATTCTTTTTTCCACCCCAGTGTCATCGGCTTCTGTAGAAAGACTATTCAGCGAGGCGGGGATTCTCTTATCAAAGCTTCGAAAAATGCTCAAGCCTGACAAGCTCAGCGCTATGATTTACACAAAATATGCTTGTAAGTTAGAGACTGTATTATTATTGCTGTATTCAGTTCCTAGGTTTGCATGAACATTTGTTATTCATTTGATATATTTCATAACAACGTTTGTTAATCCATTGACATTTTTCTAGTGCATCGGCTATTCTCTAGATTTTCATACCCGTAGAAACGTTTGTTAATCCATTGATATTTTTCTAGTGCATCAGCTATTCTCTTGATAACCTTCATTGCCGCATGGTAGCGTTTTGCATTTGTTAATCCATTGATATTTTAATTCAGTATCTGCTATTCTCATGATTGTTTTTCTACCCGCATTTTGTTTGTTAATCCATTGATATTTTCTTGAGTATTTGCCTTTGCCTTGATGGTTTTCAAAGTGACGCTTGCTAATCCATCGATGGTCTTCATTCGGCATCACGCGGGTCTCAAAGTAACGGTTGTTAGTCCGTTGATAATTTATTGAAGATCTGCTATTCTTAGATTGTAGTACTGTCATTCGTAGGCCTTTATACACAATAGGGCCTACATTGGAGAGTTTTTATAATATGTAGCTTTCATCAATCCACTGATATTTTTTAATGTTTGATGCCTTTTTAGCAGCAACGTTTGTCAATCCTTGGACAAATTTTCAATGAACGTTTGTTTCTCGAATATAAATTTGTCTTTTTGCATTTGTGGCTTTATCATCAAAGTTAGATAGGATTGGAATTACACCGTACCTAAATATATGGGATGCGAGCGAGCGTATTATCACATATTCATAAATCAGTAGTTGTTTTCTGTTGATAAGTCATAGAAATATGCGTAGGCGAAGTATTGACTTCATTGCTTGTATACAGGCACTGTACTTGTATTGTAAACTTAAATATGACATTGCGATGAGCTAGAAGTTTGCCATGTTCATCACAAGTACGGCACCGCATGAAGTGAATCAGAGTGAATAGACATGCGAATATGTGTATGTATAGGCCTATATGTAATCGAAGACTATTTCGATGAAGTCGTCTTCATTGATTGACTAATCCCTGAAACAAAATGATAGATATTTTTGATAATTAGTAAAAACTTGCAATTTTTGGAAATTACAAAATAAGATAGATTGATATGCCAATACTTTTTCATCCAAAAGATAGGTCAACTAAAAGCGCTTAATCTCATCAGTTCAATTACGAAAATCCGTTGATCGACTTGTAGTCCGAAAGAAGAGAACCATAAACCGTATATAGGAAGAGTAATGAGCCATGGGAATTCTGATGGGAAATACTGAAAAATCTCGTGGGAATGGGATGGGAATGAGAATTCAAAATCAATTCCCACGGCAAGCCTGGAGCAAGCAGAGCAAAAGAAGAAAAAGCTGAAAATGAAAAGGTTGTGTATTGGTCTGTTCCTTACATTGAGTCCTCTAATTGTCCTATAATGTTAATGCGTCGTATTCATAATATTAACGAAAAGTTGTCTGAAAAAGCCAAAATAGTCCCAGTTTTTAGAACCAACAAAATCCAAAATCATTTCAATTACAAAGATCCGATTGCGAACGCAGTTAAATCAAATGTTGTGTATCTCTACACTTGTGATCGCTGTTCTATGCGATACGTTGGCGCCACTACACCTTTTTCCATTCTAATTAAAAGTTGTTCCGTTCTATTTAAAACCTGCTCCATTCAATTTGAAAATGTTCTATTCAGTTTAAAGCCTGTCCCATTCCATTTAAAAATGTTCTATTCAGTTTAAAACATTCAGTTCGGAACGAGCTTTATTCCACTACAATAACAAAATGACATAGAAACAGTCAATGATATCATAATATTTCATGATACATGTACAACATGGAATCTGATGAATAAAATACTGCGGATATTCCTAATAAGAGGATCATTAAAAAACAATAAAGAAACATTTTATTTTAAAAGTGTTCATCAATTCACCAATGTAACACCGTATTGTAAATCTTGTCGGAGCAGAGCATTGACAGCCACATTCGATAACTACGTGCATCATCACATTATCGGATAAAATGAGACTTTCTTAGAAATCGAACAATAACAAAAGCAAGAATCTTCAGATCGGTTTAGAGCGCCATCATCCCACGCATCATACACACACACACGTTTTGAGTGCGCGATCCACGTGTTTTATGCTAAGATACCCGCTTGCTCCGTGTGTTTGGTATGAATAGCAGCAGATGATATCAAGTGCTGAGTTAGGCTATTGCATTTGGTAAACTTTACAAAGGCGAAATCATGACTTCCCATGCAATGTCAACATCAATAAGCTCCGGTGCATCTGACTGACACAGACACTGACATGAGTGAAATGATGGAAAATCGTGGTGTTAAGCCAGGTACTCCAAGAAGCTATAAGAAAAACTGATGGCATTACTAAGCAACGAATACTCGATTAGCAATATGGTATTTAGTTACATTGGTGAGTGGGTGACTGTCATTGTTTTTGTAGTTTAATAGAGTTCGCTCTTAACTGAATGTTTTAAATTGAATGGGACAGGCTTTAAACTGAATAGAACATTTTTAAATTGAATGGAACAGGTTTTAAAAAGAACGGAACAACTTTTAATTAGAATGGAAAAAGACGTCATTTTGCTTCTCGCATTTCGGAACATTAAAGGATACCCATGTCAAACTGAAATTTCTATGCATCAACATAGTCCTAAAGCTGATAACTTCTCTATCATTGGAATATCGAGATATCCATTGATATTGGAATCTATTATACTGAAAGGAAAATCGGATTGACTATCTAATGAAAGGAACAGAACAGTGCCCTTGTACTTGAACTTGTCACCCTGACTCTCTTTCTCCGCAGTTTTTTCATGAAAGCTTTTACTTTGAACTGTATTTGTATCACGCCATGAATTCGTTATATAAACCCCTGATTTTACCTTTACTTGTGTGTTGCCGCTGAAGATGGAATGATTTTACATTCCGAAACATGTTCGGTTGAGAGAAAACTTAGTTTTTCCTTCAAAAAATGTTATGAAGTTGGGTCAATTATGTTTGAAATAAATATATATATGCACCTGAAGAAGGAAATATATTCCAGAAAGCGCTCGTGCGAATTAATAGTTTGAAGTGTTTTCATTTATTATTTTATTATATATATATATATATATAGTAAAAAGAGCAGAAGATATGGAGATGTAGATGAATAAAATAAAAACCATAAGTTTGACCAAAGTGAACTTTGACATATGAGCAGTCGATGAATTTGCTATCGAATAGCAATAATCATATTTATCAAATATGCAAGCATCCTTTTTTGTACGCAATCTCCAAGTGTCCCATTTTACCCCAACGTACGTTACAGATAGCCTACTCTTATCATGATATCCCCTTCAAACCATTTTATCTCTTTCAATTAATGATTAATGCTGGATTTATCTGTTGTAGTGATCGTTTGTAGTGTGCTCTCCAGTCTCTACCAATCAGGAAAATCCCCGATCCTTCTCTAAAAAATATGAGTGCAATTTCGATTTCAATATGCGCTATGGAGGAGCCATCACACACGATTGACGTTAGGGTAAGAGGTAATTTTCTCAAGCAAACTAATGTGCATATGTGTGATCGAGGCTAGGAAGGCTTGTCTTCTCTACTAAATCACCGAGTGAAACGACAATTCTTTTTCGCTATCACAGTTCATTCCCTCAACTATTACAAGCTTTGCATGCACTGCTGTTTCTGCAATAAATTATCTTTTATTAGTGACAGCTATGCACGAGGATAAATAATTTGTTTGTATCATATTTCGGGTCTAGTTATAGGCCGGAGTCCGGAGTCCTATCATTTGATAGGAGTGCGACCCCGGCAAAAATGATAAGACTCCGGGACTCCGACTCCGCATCCCCGGTGAACATTAGCTTTTATTCTTACGGCCCAGTGTCTCATCGCGACTCCAGGTGTGCATGCAGAATGAGATACAACAAGTGAAGATAAAGAATGGAAACGCATAGTTATAATTTGCATGTAACAATAGAATAAAGAATCATTTAGATTAAAATACAGATTTTAGATAACTGCATGCAGCAAGCGTTTTCATTAACAGACTTATTTTTTATTATATTATCATCAGTGAATCTTACGCAGATAAATAGTGCTCTCGCTTTTGGAAGCATAGAGTAAGTATATTAGGTAGAGTGGTAACTCCGCATTTATTAAATCCCCAATGTGTATACACTTTCGATTCTATTAAATGAACTCAAAGGAGATACATATGGTATTGTCACCAAATGTGAGATATGCACATTTATGCAGTTTTGCAGAAATTACAATGGAATTGAGTGATCATGATTGTAATGCAGAAAGAATGATAGTATTTCACAGATTCTCATGACTGCCTTGGAGATTTAATGTTTGTTAATTCGATGGGTTCCTATTGCTTTCATGCTCAACCTCGAGTATTTTCTTTACGCGTGATCATATCACAGACAACCTGCCACTGGTAAAGCAAAATCACATGATCAAGGGCAATGATTTCATTTAACTTTGAAAGGGTTCCACATCACTATTCAGATTTAAGAAATGAAACATGAATTTAGTGAATCATAAAATCATGCTGGTGAAAATTGCATTAAAAACTTGAAATTTCAGCCAAGAAAGCACGAATAATATTGTGACTTTTTCATGAAGACTTCTATTATAACGCAGTTCATGAAATTCCCTTGATAATCAGCTTGATTTTCGCTTAGCTAAGATGCTTATTATCAAATAATCATTCCTTTTGATATCCAACTTGTTTCATACTACTTATATAGGAGAGTCATCTCGGTAGTATATAAATTGGCAAATTTTGACTTTTCTCAAAAGTGCTCAAATAATTTTTTGGACCACGGAAACGTAATCTCCGCAAAAAGCTGAATATTTTGGTTTAAAAATTTTCACTGTATACAGGTACTTTTTTGAGTCGACACTCTACCTATCCCTACTCTATGTTCGGAAGTAAACACTTATTGACTTATTGCCAAATCACGTTCTGATTTAACGTTCGAAACATGACATTGACAATAGGACTGATGAATCTTTACTATCACAAAATGAAAAAATTGAAATTCACAGCAGGATGCAACAATTCAAAGCAAGTACTTAATGAAAAGATTGTAAAAGAATAGTGCCGTGTCTGCTGAATGCACAGAGTATAAGGAACACATCCAGGAAAAGGTTCGAAGCATTTTAAGTTACTTGGTTGTTGAGAGCATTGGCGTCGCTAGGAATCTCAGGTTGGGGAGGGGGGCAAGGATATTCATCAAAACATCAGTCGGCCGATTCATCAGTTGGCAATTAGCTAAGTGTAGTAATGAAAACATAGAAGCATTTTTATTCGCAGAAAAGAGTTATATCAAATTATTCAACCCTTATATATAATAATATAAATTAATAATAATAATAATATAATACAATAAAAACCGTGATATATATATATATATAGGCCTACTATGTACCTTATATATAACCTTATAAAGTTTGTACTGTATTAGTTACACATGCTGACAATCCAGAAAACGCTTTAAGTTGAACTAGATAAGACTTTTTACTTTGGAAATCAACAATTTACATCCAACCACCTCATATAACTTATGGTAACCAGAAGGATAAATCTTATCCTAATTTCAGTCGTCTATCACATTTGCCAGCAAAACGGGAAACTAATGTGTCACCGTCGAGCTTGATCAAAATGTCTTTTTCCACAGCTGCAAAAAGAAGAGCTTCTAAACGCTCTTGCCCCATTGTTGACCTAAGTTTAGTTTTAACTGTGGCAAGCCGTGAAAATCCTCTTTCAACAGAGGCTGTTGTTACTGGCAAAGTCAACAGGACCTGGTACAAATATCGTAACTGGGAGAAATGTGAAGGCACTCTATTGTATAAAATTCAAATACATTCTATCCAATAAGATTCTCACAACCATCGATCAAGACAAAAACCTGACAAGAGCAGCTCACAGTAAGGTCGTTGTCGCCGTAAATAAGAAACGCTGCATCATATTATCTGTGATCCACACACGCTTACAGATACTTCTTTCAATTGTCTTTCATTCTTCTACCACTTAAGCTCTACGCGCGTCAATGTGTATGCTGCATTCAAGTTGACGCATGCAAGACAACATGTGTATGTGGTAGAGGTAGCTTGAAGTGATCGACCTCGACCTCGACAAACACGCTCACGATATGACTACATAGCTGTCGCCGCGAAGCCACGAATAACAGAAAGGGAAATGATGACATCGTCTACTGCTACCAAAGGTTGGGGGGGGGCAACTGCCCCCTTGTCCCCCCGTGGCGACGCTAGTGGTTGAGAGGTCTGTCACATCAGGAAATTTTGTCGACTGTTGCGAAAATCCTAAAAGCCCTGCAAGTAATTATTATGCACTGTGTAGCCCATAGAAATACAACTGCTTGTTTTGTCTAAGTTAATGAGATTAGAATAGACAATGGGAGATTGTTGATGGTCATTTCTGTCAATCATTTAGACACCGATCAGTTCAATGTTATTAGATCTTAAGAAAAATTTAATTACCGAAATATGCGTCAGTTGTAGACTCTTGCAGCGAGGCAATTTGCAGAAAATTATTAATCAAAATGACTTTATAAAGAGAAAGTATACGAGCCTGAGCTTTAAAAAAACATCGATAAGCTGCCGGTATCTTTCCATTGTCAACAACTGGAAGCCGCCATCGTTTAACTGCCGTTGTCATGACAGCACATGTCTACAATGTACGTGTGTGAAGTTAGCACCGCCACTCAGCACCGCCATCTTGAAAATGGAATGTGACTGTCAAACCAACGGTCAAAATCGATCTAGATGGAGTGTGCCAGCATGTGCCACTCACTATTTTGAAAGAATTCCCCGTAGTTTAGGAGAAATCGCTGGTTGAAAGTTCGACATGGCGGTGATGTGAAGTTAGCACCGCCACTAAATTTTTTTTCCAAAATACACAATCAAAACATACGAAACACGCACAACAGATAGAAGACCATCAAAAACATTGTGCCAGCAAGTTTCAGCACCTAAATCCCCGTACTTGCTGAGAAATTAGTCCCCGAAACCACAAAATGGCGGTGATGTGAAGTTGGCACCGCCATCTTGAAAAATGGAATGTGCCAGTCAAACCAACGGTCAGAATCGATCTAGATGGAGTGTGCCAGCATGTGCCACTCGTTTATTTCACGAAAATCCCACCACACGAAAATCAACCCGAAAGCTCAATGGCGGTGATGTGAAGTTGGCACCGCCACTGAATGTTTTTTCCAAAATTGGAACCTCTCAATGGAGGTATTGTAAAATTTTCCACTTCAACATTACACCGTTTGCTTACTGGCTATACAGATATCAATGCAAATAATAATAATAATGAAGACTTTATTTGTCAAACAAAAGCGGTATGACAGTTCAATATCATGATGTACAAGAATGGCATATGAAATTACAAGATAGTGAAAGAAACATTTTAAGAAAATCTGGAGTACTTCACAAATGAATTGTTGTACAGAGTTCCTCTTCTTTGCAAGGGGAGTAAGGTTCGGGAATGTCTGACACTATGAACACGATTTCGCACAATAAAAAATTGGGATAGTGGATGATTGCTCTTTTCAGCAATCTTCCTCAGAAGCTTAATGCATGCATTGTCCAAAAGCTGATGAAGACTCTGATCATTCATGGAATTCGCCCATCTTTTAGCAATACGATGTAGACGATCAAGTTTGTTGAAGTCTTTCACATTAAGATCACAAGTAATAGGCCAACAAAATATTAGATGACTGTAGACAAAGGCATAAAAGGCTTTCAAAATGACCGTGCCAGGATTTCCGTTAACATGTAGGCGTTTTACTAACGACATTCCGTAACAACATTTACGGTATAGATAAGAAAATTGAGTATTCCAACGAAGGTCGTGGGAGAAAAATACACCTAGAATTTTCAGATGATCAACTTGTTCGATTACGGTTCCATTTATCACAATATTATTGCAGGAGACATGGGGAGCTTTCCTAGAAAAAGAAAGACGTTTTGTCTTTTCAACATTGATAGTGAGACTTTTGGAAGATGCCCATTCACAAAAACTATCAATAACAGGCTGAAAAGTGGGCATAGCCTTATCCTCAACATAATGCACTAAAGTGATGTCATCAGCGTAGGCGACAATATCCGTGTCTTCAAAGCTAGGAAGGTCATTGATAAATAAAATAAATAAAATTGGGCCGAGGATCGAGCCCTGGGGAACACCGCTAGTAATGTGTGACCAGTCACTGGTACAGGCTTTAACAGAAACGCGTTGGTAACGATTCAATAAAAAATTACGAATACATTCAATAGCATGGGAGTTAATGAGAGTTTCCGAAAGGCAAGAGAGGAGTTTGAGATGACTAATAGAGTCGAAGGCTTTACGAAAATCAACAGCAACGAGATCTACAGAGTTATTTACTTTCAAGGAAATATGTCCTAAAATAGAAAGTCGTAAAGCTAGAAGAGCGTTGGTGCATCCTCCAAAACCATGGGGAACAAAGCCGAACTGCCTGGGGTCAAAGGGAGTACTGAGGGATGGGAGAAGAACAAAATCACGCATCCTCTCCAGTACCTTACTCAAGAAAGGTAAAATGGAAATCGGTCTGAAGTCATCAGAATTACGTTTTGGAATGAGGTAATGTTTGCTAATTTCCAGGAATGAGGGAAAGTAGCATCCTGTGAGCAAGAATTGTAAATTGAGCATAAAGGAGAAGCTAAGACGTCAGCAAACATCCTAACGAAATATCCGGGAATCCCATCAGGACCTGTAGAATTGGATTTGCAATTTTTAATGATAGAGATTATTTGGGTTTCGTTCACTATCGCGGGACGCGAGGAGGAGAAAGCCGAAATGTTTCTGGAATGGTGAAGAGACCTTTTAAAAAGATGAATATCATAAGGACCAAAAGATGACTGGAACTGATCATTGAGATCATTAGCTTTTTTCTCATCTATGTTAACAACGCAGTGGGATTTGAGCTGAGAGTTAATAGATTTCCATTGTGAAGAGGATGATTTCGATGAAGAGCGTGAAAAATATAGTTCATCTTAGCTTTGGAGATTTCTTTGATAAATTTCTCACGAAGTATCCTGTACTTTTGCAAGTTATTGCGAGTAAAGGTTATTGCGAGATACGAATATCTCGACAGGTGAATACCGTCATGTGCCTGAACTGTTAACAGAAAGCTGAAGCTATTACTTTGTTCAAAACTCTGTAAGACAGTGAGGGCATTTGACGAGTATATGCAATGGCATAACTAGGAAGACTTACTTTCTTATTAAAGGCCATTGATGAATAGCATGCGATTCGTTTATGTTTCTCCGCATGAAGGAGGAGAGTTCGCGACTTACAACGGCAAAACTATTGGTAATGGCTTGAATTTTTCATTTGACCAACGACGTCCCATGATTGGTCAGTTTTCGGTTACCATATGATCAATATATCGATAAACATTTTCATTTGTTTGCCGTGGAAAATATGTATATAAGTTTAATTACAGCCTGTACAACTTAAAACAAGAATGATTAAATAAATGTGTTTAACACACACACACATGTGGAATTTTAAAAATTCCCGCTATTTTTTGCGGATCGAGAGAAAAGATAAAAATTTTCCAGACAATTAATTGGGTTTAAAAACCAGCCCTTCGACTGATGTTTTTCAAAACCTCGATGGGTATCCATCGTCAAGAAGGCTGGGTCATCCTCAATTTTATGAGAATCTGTTTCCACTGCAGGTTAGAACCTACTCTATGGTTTGAACGATGTAGTTTGATAATTCCTTTCCAAAAAGATTGCGCACTTTGGAAAGCATAGAGTAAGTATATTAGGATATCCCATATATCCCTATTCTATGTTTGAAAGCATGCACCACAAACTCAATTGAGCATCATGCTTCTTCGATGAAGCAGTCTGATAACGCTGGAAATATTCCCTTCGATCTCCTAATGTTATTGCTTCAATTGTTCATCAAGATCATCAAATGTGATAAAGATGTACGCACATCATGACACTAATAATGATGATTGTAGATATTGCCAACATTGTTTTCTATCAATGTTTCAATTGGCTTCAAGAATTTCTGATTCACTGGATGTGCAAGCATACTCAAAATTGAAGGGATATTGAGACTCATCTACTTCATATGATCTAGCTAGAAGTCACAACATCTAATCTATTCGTAGAGTATTTTCATTATTTCATAAACACATCTATTTAATCATTCTTGTTTTAAGTTGTACAGGCTGTAATTAATCGCATGGCGTGAATATATTTTCCACGGCAAACAAATGAAAATGTTTATCGATATATTGATCATATGGTAACCGAAAACTGACCAATCATGGGACGTCGTTGGTCAAATGAAAAATTCAAGCCATTACCAATAGTTTTGCCGTTGTAAGTCGCGAACTCTCCTCCTTCATGCGGGGAAACATAAACGAATCGCATGCTATTCATCAATGGCCTTTAATAAGAAAGTAAGTCTTCCTAGTTATGCCATTGCATATACTCGTCAAATGCCCTCACTGTCTTACAGAGTTTTGAACAAAGTAATAGCTTCAGCTTTCTGTTAACAGTTCAGGCACATGACGGTATTCACCTGTCGAGATATTCGTATTTGCATTGATATCTGTATAGCCAGTAAGCAAACGGTGTAATGTTGAAGTGGAAAATTTTACAATACCTCCATTGAGAGGTTCCAATTTTGGAAAAAACATTCAGTAGCGGTGCCAACTTCACATCACCGCCATTGAGCTTTCGGGTTGATTTTCGTGTGGTGGGATTTTCGTGAAATAAACGAGTGGCACATGCTGGCACACTCCATCTAGATCGATTCTGACCGTTGGTTTGACTGGCACATTCCATTTTTCAAGATGGCGGTGCCAACTTCACATCACCGCCATTTTGTGGTTTCGGGGACTAATTTCTCAGCAAGTACGGGGATTTAGGTGCTGAAACTTGCTGGCACAATGTTTTTGATGGTCATCTCTCAGTTGTACTTGTCTCGCGTGTTTTAATTGCGTATTTTAAAAAAAGACTTCAGTGGCGGTGCTGACTTCACATCACCGCCATTTTGTGGTTTCGGGGACTAATTTCTCAGAAAGTACGGGGATTTAGGTGCTGAAACTTGCTGGCACAATGTTTTTGATGGTCCTCTATCTGTTGTGCGTGTTTCGTATGTTTTGATTGTGTATTTTGGGAAAAAAATTTTAGTGGCGGTGCTAACTTCACATCACCGCCATGTCGAACTTTCAACCAGCGATTTCTCCTAAACTACGGGGAATTCTTTCAAAATAGTGAGTGGCACATGCTGGCACACTCCATCTAAATCGATTCTGATCGTTGGTTTGACTGGCACATTCCATTTTCAAGATGGCGGTGCAAACTTCACACACTTCTACAATGTGGCTTTGTTTCCAATGTTTATGTCTGTTCTAGTTCTCTGCTATTATTATTTTAGAGAGTCGGATTTCTGTGGTTTAGCCTATTATACCGGCACCCTAGAGCATTTATTCAATGGAAAGAGGGTAGGAGATTTGAGTATTTGGAGGTGAAGATTATAGAGTGACTTTCATGAATATGTATTGCTGCCGGACGGCACCCGAGTCCGTGACCTCCTTCCGGCTTTGTACATGACATCAATTGACTTTATTCAACAGAACAATGGCACGGCTGTCAACCTAAACGATGTACGATGGTCGTGCGTGTAAGGGCGCATGCAACCTTCTTACAGAGCCGATAGGCGAGAGGTCGAACCCTTCTGAGTCTATTGGCTTGCAATCGGTCTTGGTCTAAAATGCGCTTTTTTACTACAGGTTTTCCCAGTCGAAAATATCCATTTCTCAAATGAAAATGACCATTTCTCAAATGAAAATGTCTATTTCTCAAATGAAAATGACCTTTTCTCAATTGAAAATGACCTTTTCTCAATTGGAAATGACCACTTCTCAATTGGAAATATCTATTTCTCAATTGAAAATGTCCATTTCTCAATTGGAAATGACCAATTTTTTTTCATTTTTTCTTTAGCCTTAACAAGTTTTTTCTCTTTGCATTAGGTGATACGCGTTAAATTTATCGTTTATCTGCAATGTCTGCTATTCATTGTGGGTATCTATGACCGAAAATAAACCACATTAGTTACATAGCTAACTGTAACAGCTTTGGTTTAATGATTAATGTAATTTATTTTTCCAGTCAATGATGAAAGAAAAACGAACCATTTTGCTAATATGTGAGGGTCATAATTTGATTGCAAAACAAGAAAAATTACAGAACGTTATGATTTAACTCCACAATCAGTTAAAAAACAGGCATCATGGCCTCAACAGGCTACAAGTCCTCCATGTCAATCGCTTTAGGAATGAAGGACATTTGATGTCGATCATAATTTGCACAGTCATACGATGGCATCGAGTTCTTAGCCACCTCCGCCGCTGTTTTAAGCATATTGAATCGGTGCATTGTAAGTGAAGAATCGGCGGGTCGCTCGTACAAATCTGATCTGCGATCTTGTAGATGACGTTTCACAACAGCTTTGAACGATGAAAAATATTCTTCAATTGGGTTGAACATTGGGGAATATGGGGGCAAATACTTCACTGAATGATTAGAAGGCAGGTTGACTTCACTTGTCCGTTTATGGGCAGGAGCGTTGTCCATGATGAAAACAACATCTCTGTCTAATAGTTTTTGAGAGCAAACACTTAGAAATTCATTGAAAGTTACATGAGAAACTTTCGTATGAGTCTCAAAGTGGATGAGCCCAGAAATATCAATAGCTGCAATGATATTCAAATTCGCACCTCTTGTTGATGGTCGACTCATCGATGCTGGTACACCTCGCTGGGAGCGGCCAAATGATCGAGAAACCCATATATTATAGTTAGTTTCATCGATATATATTCTTTGCGTATGCATGGCGTTGTCCCGCAACCAGATAGCGAAGTCGTGGCGGAGATGTTTGGTGCGTTGATTATTTCTTTCCTGAGGCTGGACGACAAGCTTCTTCAAACTGTATTGCATGCCATCAAGATGACGATCAACAGTGGATGTACTAACTCTCAGATGAAATTCCTCGAACAGCTTATCTTGTAATTTTTTTAACGTCAGTGTTGGATCGGCGTCAAGTTTGTCTCTTAAAAAAGCTGTATGAAGATCAGTAAGCTTCTTTTCACGATGACCACGTTCGCGTTCTGGAGAATAATCCTCTCGTGCAATACGTTTCGCCGTACTATATTTGATTCCTAAGCTTCTCGACAGGGCAAAAATATTTTCGCCTGATCTCGAAGCCGTTAAGATACGATCTTTGTCTTGACGTGAAACTTTCTTGTATTCGCGTCGTTGTTCAGCCATTGTAAGACGAATTCGTCGATGAAATGATGCTTCACTTGCACAGATCTCACGTGACCTTATCCAATGCGAAACGAGGGACGCGTGCAATTGACTTTCTTTGTGTTGCTATTAGTGTTGTGTTCGAGCAAACGAATTAGATCGATGAGGTTACTAAAAACTACGAGAGGTTGCCATTGCCAACAATGTGGTTTATTTTCGGTCATAGATACCCACAATGAATAGCAGACATTGCAGATAAACGATAAATTTAACGCGTATCACCTAATGCAAAGAGAAAAAACTTGTTAAGGCTAAAGAAAAAATGAAAAAAAATTGGTCATTTCCAATTGAGAAATGGACATTTTCAATTGAGAAATAGATATTTCCAATTGAGAAGTGGTCATTTCCAATTGAGAAAAGGTCATTTTCAATTGAGAAAAGGTCATTTTCATTTGAGAAATAGACATTTTCATTTGAGAAATGGTCATTTTCATTTGAGAAATGGATATTTTCGACTGGGAAAACCTGTAGTGTAAGCTGCATTTGGGATCGTTGCCAACATTAGCTATGCCCGTTAGCTATACTCATTATACACAATACTATTAAAATATAGGCTACATCCCATAGTAATAAAGAACATACCTCTGTATATATGCTTTTTTGTATGTTTTCTTAGTAATTATTTTTCAAAACATCGCAATTATCTGAACCTGAACAAGCAAGCTTAGCGGTAAGTATCCTACGGCATATATTTATCACAGTATAATTACATGCAAATTGTTATCTATGATTCCTTATTAGACCACTAAAGCGCATTTATAGCTTTTTTCTCTATCAGTGAATCTTAATTTCAATGTTTGAAACCTTTTGAAGGATCGTAAAGAGCGTTACCAAAAGTTAGGAAAGAAATCGACATGATTAATAGTGCATATTAATGAAATATTGCTGATTTGCTTAAACACACCTCAGAATTCTCTGGTTCAGATTTATGCACAACACATTGATATCAGCTGGGCTGACGATAACGAAAATCGAAGGAAACTTTTTGAAATATCAGATTTAAAACAAACTTTCACTAATAAATGTTCAATTTTTTGCGTACCTTCATTGGCAAGACTTGATAGGATGCGATAATGGTCGACGAAGATAAAAAGTTAGATTGAAAAAGTCGTAGCAGCTCCAACCCTGGTTGGATAATTTTACACAGAAGTTATCAGTTTAAGTTATTGTCGCTGCTAATCATGTCAAAGAGCTGTAAAGGAATATTTTGAGACAATTTGTAGCTGTGTCGACATATTCAGGTCAAATTTACATCATTGCTAGCTTAGCGTCAATTGATACAGGGAATACTTTGAGGCGATTTGCAGCCGAGCCATTGATCCATTGAATAAATTCAATTGTATTACAGGAAGGGGTGATCTTCAAAGTTTGGGGGTTGCTGTCGGGGTGAAGGCCTCAGGTAAAATTACTATCATTGTTATTTTGGTGTATAGTGAGTTCTAATGAATATTTTGAGACAACTTGCAGTCGCACCGTCACTCCATTGAATAAATTCAATTGGACCGGAGGACCAAGTGCTTGCTGTCGGGGTGAAGGCCTCAGGTAAAATTTATAGTTTAGTGTCAAGGGAGCTCCAAAGAATGTTTTGGGACGGCTTGCAGCCGTGCCATTGTTCCATTGAATAAATTCAATTGATCTCATTTACATAGGGCGGGCGAAAGGGGGTCATGGACTCGGATGCAGTCCGGCAGCAATACATATTCATGAAAGTCATTCTATAATCTTCACCTCCGAATACTCAAATCTCCTACCCTCTTTCCACTGAATAAATGCTCTGGGCTGCCGCTCTATATATGGATATCATTGCAAAATTGATATTATTGTAACTAAAAGCCATGTGAATGATAAAACGTATGCGATAAACTCGTTTATTAAAAAACTGATTGCCCACAAAGATTTGTTGAGGTTTGAGCTTAAGATGTTGCACTTTTACAAGAAATGCTGCTAAATTTTCTTTTACCAAACAGATTTCTCAAATCGAATACTAACTTGTTAGCATTCGTTCATTTCTCAAATTCTCATGAGAAATCTAACTGGTGCATTCACTCTCTACATTTTTTGACACGGTTCATTGCCAAATTCTCGTTACTTCCATGTGCTTTTACGAAAATGATAAGCATGGGTGCACTACGCGAAATGGATTGAGAATAGAGAATATTATCAAATTTCAACTTGACTCTAAATGAAATGAAAGTAATGATATAGAAATTTTATTTCAGAAAGATGGAATCGCTAAGTGAACGACGCCATGGGATCAAATGGAATATTTGCTAGCATGAGTTACGTAGAGACAGTCAAAAATCGCTTCCGATCCGAAGTACTTGATGTCTTGCGTAATGCATTGAGGTCAGGGCCATGAATTTCCCGTCGATATGAATGTCTGTTATCTGATACCGTAGCAGTCCCATCATGAACACGTGATCACGAGCCCGTCGTACTGACCTCGCAATGCTATCCTTCTCAATGTTCCTGTCATGAGAACGTGACTATGAGCATTTCCTGCTGACGTCACAATGCAACTGCCCTTCTTAATTGTCCTGTGATCACATGACTATGAGCTCTTCCTAATGACGTCATAACCCAGATGTTTTTCTAAATTATCCCGTGACCACGTGACTATTAGCCCATTCCAGTGACGTCATACAATTCAGATGTTCTTTGCCTCAGTTTCCAAATGTCTAGGGATATGCAGCGTCCGCGATACTTGAGATAAACGGAAACCGCGACTATCATGCCAAATTAACAAGAACGAGCCGGAAGCTGAAACGTTGTTTTTCGAAACTAAAGAATCGGACTCACGGTTTCGGCTTTGATTCTTTTCCGGGTAGCCGAAACTGCAGTGATTGTCACAAACGCAGACTGTGCAGTGTGCTCTCCATATATTGTATGTCTATGTGTGTGCGCACAACATGTTATAACCGCGTATTCTGTAATAGGTTATCTGAAAACGACGTGTTTATTTTCATAGAACTATGATTATGATCATCACCGTCCTGATATTCTTCCTCAGAATCATGATATTTGGCAACAAAGAGCAACAAGTCAAAGTGGTTACTTTTCCACATAGAAATTGATGAAAACATAATCTCTGGAACGGAAATGTAGCTTGGCGGTACTTCGTTTCACGTATAGATCCACTTGTTAACTACTGCATGATTCGGTTAGCATCAGTCTCAGGAACATTCGCAGATTTTGATTGGTCATTCATGTTCCAAATCAGCTTCCGGGGCGATGCCACGACATTTACTCTATTTTCATTCCAGACGTCTTCAAATAGACAATCTGTTTATAGTACATGCTTTTGGCCATTCTACATGTACATTACTTGACTCATTCTCACGCTGTTGATATTAGGCTAAGTCGAGTTGTAATTATTGTGGTGCCATGCGCAACATTTACTAAACAATTAACGGACCAAGATTCATCATCTCATGCATCCAAACATTTATAATCGAATATATCGCGCTCTGCAATAAAAGTGGTACATTCCGAGGGATATTTTCGATGAAATATGCTTATTGCAAATATACCAGGTGTCCAAAAAGTCGCGCAAAACTTTAAAAGGATGATAATTGCTTCAATTCAATCATATTCACATGCAATTTTTTAAAATGTACCTCAGATCGGGGAATTTGATGTCCCCTTGATTGATTTCTTAATTATATTCTATTTTGACGTTTATATCACATAGGAAGAAACCATAGAAATTGACAACAATAAAACCTCTAGAATGTAAGTTAAGCCTCGTGCAATGCACAATAGTGGCGCATAAATCGTACGCATCTTTACTTAGATGCACTTGTCAACGACTGTGTCATTGGGTTAGAATCAGTCACATGCGTAAATCCAAACTTTCAATTGGTCAGCCAAGCCCCAGCTTAGTTCCCCGGATGTGCCGCGACCTTGAGTCAATTTCCAATCTAGTTAACTTCAGATAAACAGTTTATTTCTATGGGAAGAAACACTATAATTTCATGATTCTTAAGTTTGCAATTGACTCGATATCAATGCAGTGCTAAGTTGGCGAAATTCACTAATCTTGCACCAAGCTGTTGGTGTGTGCACATAGTACTTCGATCGGTCAATTATCGTCTGGATGTGAATTCTATTCGCACGACGAGTCATATAGAGACCTTGCACATTCAAAGAATCTTTGCAGGCATGGATCTCGAAGCACGCATTGAATTTGTTGAGGTTTTCTTCATCAAGGGCATTGCAAGATAGCTCATGGTTATCATCGCGACCCTTACAGCGTTTCTCCATCTCACTCTTGATTCAGCGGCTAAGAGAGAGTGGATCAGTAGCACATAAGCCTCGATCGGGTAGGCCCAGTCTCGAGGATGAAAGCGAAGAATATCTAAGGGATGAAGTGGAATCGCAACAGTCAAATACACAATCTGGATCTGCCAGTTGTCGTTCGGTTTCTTGGAGAACAGCTGTTCCTAAAGCCAGTGTTCAACGAATCCTGCGACACAGATTGTGCTTCTACCAATACAGATTACAGACTAACCAGACTTTTACAGATGATTATAAGGAAATGCGTGTTGCTTTCGCACGGTTCCTCCTGTAAGGTGCCCTTGATCTCGGGTCGATTCTGTGGACTGATGAGTCTAATTTCTCAATGGTGGGCCATGTGAATCGCCACAATTGTATCGTTTGAGAATTGGAGAAGGCGCGGGAAGTCATCGAAAAGACATCCATGCTCCAAAAGTGTGTGTGTGTGTGTGTGGCTCGGATATTCTCCGCAGTAACGACTAACTCCTTTCTTCTTTTTTGGAACCGTTACATGAGAAAATTATGCCAACATGCTCCGCGATCATGTCATCTCACATCTTAGAAGGAGACGGCGTATAAAATCCGCAATCTTCCAACAAGATGGAGCACCTCCACATTTTTCGAATGTTGCAAAATCCTTCCTGTCTCGAATATTCCCTGATGATCGGATTATTGCCAGAGGATATCCAAACCGGTGGCCAGCTCACTCGCCAGAGTTAACACAGCTGGACTACTACTTCTGGGGTACTGTGAAAGACCGTGTATACCACTGATTCACTCCAAGAAACTTTCACGAACTACAGGAGAGGATAACGATGGTGATTAAGAACATCGACTCCCATGAATTAAGGCGATCTGTTATGAGTCTGCGCTCGAGGTTGGAAGCGGTGATCGAGTGTGGAGGAGAAGCAATTAAGCAATGTCTTATGTGAACATTCATTTGTAAATTAGAGTTTGTTTTTTCTTTTGTTGATTGTATGCTTCGTTATTGGCTAAGTAGGGTAGGGTGGGGTAAGACGCCCCCCATCGATTTCTCAGAAGTCTATACTGATGCAGGATATTTGACCCCTCTCTGGGTTAATACTCATAAAAAATGGGTTGGAACCCAAAAATCATTGAATTTTCATCATTAGTTTAGAAAACATGCTGCTTTTCTCATTTTCGATGCTTTTGATGTAATTTATTTTGAAGTTAAATGAAGTATTATGAAGCATTCAGACATCATTTTGATATCTTTAATGCAGGAAATTTAAGTTTATGCATCACAAGATGTGATTCAAACAGCTGCTTGATTCAGTTTAACGCTTTCATTCGAAAACAGGTTGAAGAAAAAAAAGATACAAATGGGGGTAAGACGCCCCCTACATGGCGAAGTAAGACGCCTCCCCGGGGCATTTTGCCTCAATAATACGTTCTAACGCCTTCGTTGTCAACGGCATTAATTCATATCTTCTCAATTTACTGGCACTGATTTCAAGTCAAGCTCACGACTTTTTTCTTTGTTGTCTATACGCACTGATAAACTAGTTAATCAGTGCAGTTGCTTTATGATCGCGCGAGTTGGGCATGCAATCACAAGCATCATGCGCGTTGACGTCAGCTATGAAAGCTAGAACCACAGCGTTTAAGGAAGCGGAGAGCAGAAAGGGCACAAAACCTCATGTCATCTCCAAATAAGCAGCACCTACAGGCAAAAAAGAAAGTAGCTCTATATCGTCTGCCACTAAGTCTTCGTACAGTGAAGAAGAACAAGTCAGTCTCAAGAGGCGATTCAGAGTGCGTATGCATTACATGCAACGAAATGTATTCGAATAGCCGACACCATGAAAAGTGGATACAGTTGGTGTACACAATGCAGTCAGTGGGCACATGAGGAATGTACTGCCGGCAATCTACCAAGTTCCATTTGTGAATTATGTTTTTCACTGATAAGTCCAGTGCTTCGGCCTAGTCTTGCTCTATAGGCCCCTGTATGTTATAGAATAAGTAGCTGGAAGAAAAAATGTTTTGGTTTTACTAGATGATCATATCACATCGGCCTAATAGACAAGCTTCACTTAAGATATTTCATAATTTTAGAAGTTGGGAGTGGGAAATAATTAAAAATAATAAAAATAAAATAAAATAATAATTTATAATGAATAAATAAATAATTTAAATAATAATAAATAATAATATTAATTAATAATTTTTTATTAATTAATACTGAAACAATTAATAATGGCATGATTTGGCAGAAAGAAGTGCAGTAGTTCCTGAACAGTCGAATCTCGCTTAAGTCTTACCCCACTCTAATTCAGTTAATTTCAGATGATTTTCAGAGTAGAAGAATTCAGATCATCAGGTGACCATTTCGTTCATAATTTAGAAGACTTCAGGCATAGGAAGAAATGCTCTCACATACTTTGTTGCGATTTTAATCCATTACGCCTCAGCCACACTGACAGCACAGCAAACACGAGTCTCCCGAGCAAACGTATGTCCCCAAGCTATCAATCTGGTCTGCTTTGTTCCCTGTGTGGCAGACTACAACTGCTGCAATGGTGCCTTTGCATTTACTGTTAAACGCTTTGCTCGGAAACGCTGGGAAAGGCTCGCAGTGTGGCTGAGGCCTTAGTCATTGTTGCTATAGATTTCTCGGCTGCTTTCCTCTGTTTTTCATTTAATTTGCGCATCGCCAATAATAGCACTCATTCATTCACTTGTCAACCTGGGTGCTACATCAGCCAATCAGGATCCAGTGTTAGCAGCAATTGTGCTGCAAAAGTGCATCGATGACTATTCCTGACAAATTTTTGAAACCAGCATTTTATTGCACTTGCCGTTCTCTCTTCATGAAATAGATGTTAATTAGTCGTTTATCTCATATAAATTAATGCTGAATGCGCTGGAATATAGCAAAATATGCTGACGGACTCTCTGAAAAGCACTTAAATTTCCGGAATTTATCAACATGAAGTCCTAAATAAAACATCGTTGATCGGTACTTGACAGTTTGGCTCTTATTTGAAATTGAAACTTATCTGAGGAAGTCAAACAAATATCAGTTTTTCAAGCCGTTCGTATGACTCTCGTCATTGTTAAACATTTTGACGGTGAGTATTCTCATGGAAACGTTTTTGCTTTGGAAATTTAATCAGCTAGATTGAATGGTCAACGAGCTCAGACGTGGATCAAGTGGGCAACCGTGAAATAGAGAAATCCGCTGCTATGTTACACAATGCCGGTACTATTTTCATATTACTTCTATTGATGACACTATTTTTTTGCAACAAACTTTAATATCAATTGAATGTAATTTGCTTACTGATGCGAAATCATATATTTAGATTATTGATAGACCAGTTGAAGTAACCGGCATCAAAAGTTGATATGAAACCTGATTGATATTAACTATATTCTATGACATTAAAAACGATCCACTTGATATAGAAAATATCAATGGAAGTGGACGACTTTTATTTCATACTGCACTGACCAGGATGTCTATGCATCAAATTTGTCATGCTAATATAATGCAGCTGTCCATTGTCGATATCTTTGGCATAGTTGATGCATTTCAAATTCGACCTTTTATCACTATCAAGCAATTCTTTCTGACTAGTTTTGAAGCAAAAATATCGCAATCAGAGTTTGTAAAAGGAATGGCTGTTGAAATGCTGCGATGTGGGAAGAGTTGTAGGTTTGTTGGACGGAAGTTGGGTGTGTCACACTCCACTGTGAGCAGGTGGTGGAGTCGATGGAACAGTGATGGAAATGTTAAAAGAAGGAAAGGATCAGGGAGACCGAGATTGACAAACAATGCTACCGATAGGAAGTTGGTTATCTCAGCAAAGCGCAATCGCTTTAAGAATGTTCCTCGACTGGCCATCAGCTGGAAAGCTGCAACAGGAATTGCATGCAGTATACGAACAGGGTATCGTCGTCTAGCAGAAGCGGGCCTGAGGTCATACCGACCTGCTGTAAGAATTCCTCTAAGTAAGTAATGCGAGAATTTCACACAATGACATTGCTTCATTGCCAATTTTTTTCTCCGCAGGTCTCGAACACAAGCGAAAGCGTGTGGAATGGTGTGAGCAGCATCTGTCGTGGAGCACAGAGGAATGGCGTCAAGTGATGTGGACGGATGAATCCACGATGGTCGCATTAGAGTGCATCGAATGGTTGGTGAGAGGTATTCACCCTGCTGCATATCTGAGCATGACCGCTATGGTGGTGGTAGCGTGATGATCTGGGCCGGTATCTGGTACGGAGGTCGAACTGTCGCAGTCATTGTGAATAGGAACTTGAACGGAGAGCGATATTTATCGAATATCATATCTCCAATCGTCATCCCAACGGTAAATGAACTCAACCTCATATTCCAGGATGACAACGCTCGACTACACAGAGCTCATTGTGTAACACCAGCGATAGTGAGATCTGAAATTCGCATCCTCCATTGGCCTTCACGCTCCCCCGACCTGTCTCCGATCGAACATGCTTGGGATGAACTTGGTCGGAAAGTGAGAGATGCATATGATCATCCGCCATCAACACTGACAGCTCTTTCAGAGAGACTCATCGATCAATGGTCATTGCTGGATCAGGAACGGCTTGATCATCTTTGCGACTCGATGCCGATGAGACTTCAAAGCTGCATTTCAGGGCGGGGAGGACATACTCGGTACTAATGTCTCCCATTTATTCAAATATAATGTTTTATATAAAATGCTATCTTATAATTCATGAGTGTGAGTGGAATAAAGTTCATATATTTAAGTGGAGCATTTTTTATGTCAGGCAGTATAGTTGGCAAATAGAAATGGTAGACTTCTATTTGGCAACATCATTTTCTTGAAAAATTGCGTAAGAAATAATTGAAATCCATGGGCTTTTATATGGAAATTTCGGCATTATTTATTTTTTGAGCGACCTGTCAAGTCAGTGGTGTTCATTTTGATCACGATCTCACACTGATTATCATTCCGATAAATCATCGTTTGCAGTAAAAGTATGTTCGACGATTTTTATTGCTGAAGAGAATCCGATATTTCAAGAGAAAGACTGATCGTTGGGATAATAGAGATCACGTGAAGAGCAGCCATGTTTAACATTCTGGATGATTTTGTTTCAATCGTTAAACATGCAAAGTCTACAGTTGTAGTTATCGGTCTAGCGTGAATGCTTTTTTAAAAATTGCCATTTATGTCGAATTAGCCACGGTAGTTTTGACAAATTGCATGAAATGCCGGAACATGAATGGATTAAATCAAATAGGCTTACATTCCATGCACTTAGCTTAGGTAGCCTATTACTATAGAATTCCGACTTTTCTCTTTGTTTAAGTTAACAGGACTAGAATGCTTCTTGATGGTTATTTCGGTTGCTCATTTAGGCACCAATATTTAAGTCAATATTGCTTGATCTTCAGAAGAATCGAATCTTTGAAACCTGCCATAAAGCTGCAAATTCTTGCCGTGAGGTGAAATATTGAAGGTTATTTTATCAGTGTTTCCACCACAGAATTAAATATTTTGTTTATCTGCTTCGGTTTGTTAGAAGTGTGATTAATTCGAAATCGACGGCACATCGAGAAACTTATTAAGTGGGCAAAAGGGAATTCCTCATGCCTTACTGAGATAGGAAAAAAGTCGTGCGTCGCTTGCCGATTGATGTGAGTTCCAGCAAAAATTCCAAAATTCCTTCAGATTCGAAGAATTCAGATCATTACGCACAAGTTTTCTCCATAATGTTGGCCCTTCTGATCATTATTAAAAAGGTAGCAGGCGTATGAAAATTAGTTCACTCGATGATACCACCATCCTCTTCTTAGCATTCCTTACTGCATAGTGCATACACTGAATCGAAGCCAGACATCGATGTGTGTTTTAATGTGTGCGAAGTTATATCACAGCGCGCACGCCTCTCTCACCGGCTTTGGTGTCCTCCGCTGACAGCTTATTTTTTGCCATTTCCAATAGCAAGAGATGCACGAATTATTCATTCGAGAGGGAGCAAGTTGTCTAATTCTGTGATGTGCCATTTCGATATTAAGGCTACATACAACCTTTCCTTTCTAGGAAACCGAAGACGCGCGCAGATGAATCTGATTGTGTGGTTTCCACAATTGAAAAGAAGTGACAATAAGAAGTAATGTTTATAAAATGGAATGACAGTGTTCAGGTGCCTTGGTATTGTCAGTCAGTGGAAGCCGCCATCGCTTAGGTATCGCTGTCAATACAGCGCAAGCCATGCCTCGACATAGCGTTGTTTTCGATGACCATGGCCATTTGAGTCCTTTATTATTATTGGTAGTGTGCAGTACCATTGCCGTCCGATTTCTTAGACATTGGATTCAATTGAAAAAATTCGGACACCAATGATGTCATTGCTGTCTGTTTCGTAGATATAGAATTCAATTAAAATAGGTGGTCAACAATGATATAATGATTTATGCCCGTCTTTTAAATAGAGTCCTTTTTTTAAAAAAAAAGTCATGATAGAGTAAAAATGATAGAAGCACAGCTTATGAGTTCCGTATGAATCACAGTAAGAAGGTAATTGCGGTCCTCTTTAAAGAATAGCCACAATGATAATGCTTCAGCGCTAAGCGCTTCAGCGTTATCATTGTGACCATTCTTAAATCAGACCGCAATCATTCATTGGCAGTGTCTGATTGCTATGCACATTGCCATCAACTCGCAACCGCACTTATGCCATGCTGCCGAAACATCAACGATATGCGTGAAAAATTTAGCCATCATTCTACAAATCGGTTGAATCCGAGATATTCCAATAAAAGTTATCAAATGAGAGCATGCATTTCGAGATTTGAGGATTTATTTATCATGTATCCGAATATTGTCTGTTCTCTCTGCAGCTTAAAAAGTGATAAATCAAGTGAAGGAGTGATCAACGAGGCGCAACTTGTCTGTCAGGATAAGTTTGTGTGGAGCACCTTTTGCTGTCATAAATGAAGCATAAATGAACAGCATTTATCAATAGTTGAAAGGGATTGGAAGTCAGACTATCACACTGATGAACGAGTTGTGATAATGGTTTTGGCAAGATGATGCACTTCTATTTATGATCAATCACTTGGCTGCTATCATTTACTCAACGTAATGCAATGAAGCACGTGCAAGTTGCAGTCGACAGTAATAATAGACATTTATAAGCTTTAAGCTCTTTCTTCGCTGAGCCTGTATCTCTCAGCAGCAGTTGAGAATGCACTTCATTGATATTACGTCGTAGTAGAATAGTGATCCAATGATATAAATGATCCTGCGCATGAGTTTCAATAATTGATTGTCACTAAATTGCTTTAAATTAATCAGAGGTCAATTGGTAGTTTTTTAATTTTCAAAAACTGATCTCAATTATTGAGCCATTGAAGATATTAAGCAATAAAACAATCGAAATTGAAATTTTTGGATATCAAAAAGTTGGTTGGAAATGAATTCATTCAACTCATGTGACCACTACATGTAAGTGTCGCTTATCGAGCGCCGAAATCAAACACAGAGCCCAGCAATTTCCTACAGTAAAAGATGGAACAGAACTAGTTTCTGTTAATGCTTTTCTCTTTTTCCCGATACATGAATACTCTTCCATGATATTCACTAGAGATTTGACTTTCAAGCTCATATCTGTTACAAAATTGTCGTAACATTTTGATGATAACTCCACTCATCTGTTAAAATTTATCGGCATAAAAATTAAAAAGCAAAATAATTAATTTTTAACTTCTTTCTCATATCTGAGCAAATTAGCAATTCAAAGTCCCTACGGATTCATGAGCGACAGTCGTGATTTAATGGTTCAGTGATGCTCTTTGTAACTTTAAACCAACGTCTTACTTTGGTTTAAAAATGTGAGAAGCAGTAATCTTTGTTCTAGAATTAATCATATAAATGAAAGTATTAATCAAAAAAGAATTATCAGACATTGAGCATTGGTGTGCGGTGCCTTGACTATCATGGTATATACTAGTAAAGTTGTAATGGTCTGCGGATGGGCAATGTCGCTTTCCAGGATTGCACATGCACTTGAACTCAGAATCTGTAGCAATATACCCAGTGCATTATGCAAACATGCAATAGCAGCCTACGAATATCCTATAGTCATAACTTCAGAAATTGGCTACTTGACATTCGCATTACTCGCATTGCACGCGTCCCATCCCCCTACGAAAATTTTAAGTAACTTCCTAGCGAAGAAACTGATCAACCCCAAATCTACACAAAGAATAGTTTTTGAATAAAGGAGAACAAAATTGATCCACAACTTTAAACACAATTATTAGAATGTTCAATTTGCTTGTTGAATGAATGACCATTTTCCGCTCAGACGTCTTTCTTCTTCTTGAAACAATGACAACAGAAGAATGACATGTACACCTTTGCACAGATATCAATTTAGAAACATAAAATTAGAAAATTGAAAAGATTGCTTGATTCGAGAAAATTTCAAATTGCAAACTTGCTAATTGTTTCATTAGCAATTCTAATCACAACTTTTTACCTCTTACATAATTTTACAATTCAATAAATAATGCCTTTTTGCAAATCGCATCGACATATTTCGCAAACCCCATTCATGCAACGCATGCTTGAACGCATGACAAATACACAGATTGTCAAAAATCCCACCAGGTGAGCCAGGGACGTAGGCAGGATTTTCAAAGAGGGGAGCAGTGGATCTATGGAAAACATAGGCTTAGGTGCCGATGCCATTAGGTGCCCGCCTCCCCATTTAAAAATGTTCAGTAGAAAATTTTTTGACCATTACAGAATTTCATTCAATTCCTTATACATATGCTCCACTACCCATGCGTCCTGCTAAGTTGTATGTGATTTGTGCACAACCATTCCTCATAAGAATTATATGTATGTGGTGAGACGATTCATCCTATAAGGGGGCGGGGTAAATCCATTTTATGTAACAACATTTTGGGCAATTTTTGTCTTTTCAACTTTGCAACTTCGTTTTCTTTGAAAATTAGCATGTAGTCAATTTTTCATGCGGCGGCCATAGCGGCGACCACACCAAATGAATTGCTTAAGTTATCGTATTTGTACTGTATATTGCTGGTGTCATCTGACCAATGATTTTGTGGTCTCGGTCAGACATATATTTTGGCCGTTTTAGGAAATTTTGAAAATGATACTTTCCCTATAAAAAGAAATTTCGCATGCATGATTACATTGCGGTTCTTGATAGTTCCGCGAGTTTTCATGAAATCTAGATAAAAAATGCGGTTTCAGCATTAAACTGAAATTTTGAGAAAAGTCAAAAAGGTCTGGTCGAAAAAATACGGCACTTTTTTTAAATCACAATTGCTCAATTGTGGTTATCCATAGTTAATTTTTGCCTTTTGGTGCAACAACTAGACACACAAATGATGTATTTCGTCGTGTAACGAAAATGAAAATATCATTTCTAAGTTGAGAAATGTGCATCGGTTAAAAGACAAGAAAATGGTGTCGGTCAGAAGACAATTTTTGGGTGACAAAGGCCAATTGAAAAAATATCCCCAATTTATTTTAAGTACAATCCTCAATGTAAGTCTGGTCGGAAGTCTGGTCATGCGCTTTCACATGATACCTAACTTTATATGTATAATTTAAGTAGATCACAACGAAATTTCTTCTCAAAGATAAAGTACCTATGCTTAGGACAGGCTCTTTTGGTACTTTTTCAGCCTTGAGCTAAATTTTTCATGAAAGAAACTTTGTTAGAGTGATTTGAATTTATCATGACCGAAAAGAGGAGATCCCAAGGATCAAGATGAAAAAAATTGTGAAAATAGCTTCCGAACAAAGTATTTTATAGACGAAAGACACGTTTTTTGTAAATGTTGATCAACATCATATAAAATGGATTTATCCGGCGAAGATGGTTGTCATCCCTGCTCAAACTTCGAAGGTTTTACGAAGCTGGCAGCGCTTCTCACAAATGAGGAGGATGCCCCCACTCACTTCAGAACTGACAGACGCAGAAAAGAATTATGACACCCTTTTGTCATAGCTGGCACAGAGAAAAATCATAGGACATGGGCGCTAATTCTTTGCATCTGAACTAGCGATATACAAATAACTGTAGTAGATGCTGGTGGTGCCCTTTTTATATCTCAAATATCTGAAATCGTGAACAAAAGTTCTTCAATCTGCATCTGAGCCAACGTCAAGTAAAGGATGTTAAAAGAGTTTCTCTCGGTAGGTCTACCCCTTTCATATCTAAACTAGCGCCATATAGATAAGAGATCTGCATTTGAATATCTGAAATATTTGAAATCGTGAATTGTCTTCTTCAATCTGGCCAACGTCATGTAAAGGATGTTAAAGGAGTTTTTCGACAGAAGGTAGGCCTACCCCTTTCATATAATGACTAACGCCATATAGATAGGAGATGAGGACCGCCCTCTTCGCATCTGAACAAATGCTATATATATATTGTAAGGTGAGAGCTTTAAGTAGACTAATTTTATTCTGCTTTTAATACCTCAATTATTATTTCATTGTGCTCGATGCGGGAAACGATCTTAGTACCGCTTAACCACGTTTAGGTGAGCAGAACTTAGTTTTGAGGGTGTTGGTTGCGGTTCGCGAGAACAACAACCAGCAGCATCAAGTTATTATGAATGTGACTAATCTATTCGATGATAACATTTCAGACGAGCTGGAACAGTTGGTTTTACAACCGGAGCAATCCGAGCAGCCTTCACCTCGACGCAAGTCGAGAGAGTCACCAGTTCGTTCACCTGCTAGAATCACGACTCGGTCGCCTCAGTCTTCTCGTGATCGCCAGACGACGTCGCCGCGCAAGCCTCACGTTCGTTGGGTCGACGAAGCAGAGGATCAATCCCTGGGACCTACTCCGACGCTGTCGGTAAGTAAGTAATTGTCATCTGCCTGTATAGGCCTAAACATACCTAGCGTGAAACCACAAGACGACAGTTTCAGTGGTGGCAGCGGTGGGATGTACGCTAGAGACACGTCAACATGGTTGCGTGTTCCACTCAACGCATTTCCCGTATTTGACGGAGCCAATTTTTCTATTTACTATCAACGGATAAGTGCCGCTATGAATACTTATCCAGAGGCCGAGCGTTACCCTATTTTTGCCGCAAAATTAGGAGACAACGTTATCGAGTGCTTGTGTGATTTTTTCCTGGGGGTCTTGGTCACTGTTCTTTTGAGCAAGTTGTACAGTGTCTACTGATGAAATACCGGGAACACTCAAAGCCTCCGATAGATAGCAGCCTACCGAGAGAGCAGACAGGTAAGTACGAAAAATTGAGCATGAAAAATGTACCAATTTTTCAGGGGGAATCTGGTGAAAATTTTGACATATGGTTTCACCGAGTATCTATGTATTTGGATACCTATGCTCCACAGGAGAGAATTCATAGACTCTGTTCCCAGTTGGGAACAAAACCATTCGAGTTTGTGCAACATCGACCGGATGAGGTGCAAAGGAGTTTTGATATGCTTGTCGAGTCTCTGAGGAGGAAATACGTTATACCGATTAATATGTCGAGGGCGCAAGAACTTTTTTATTCCAGGTATCAAAGGAATTCTGAAGATTTGCAAGATTTTGAGGGAGAATTACGGCGATTAGTATGGATTGCCTTTCCGGCTCAACCTTCCTGGAAACAGGAGGAGGCTATTCTTCAAAGAATGCTTGCCGGCACTAGCAATGTCGAGCTCTCTCGACATTTCACGTTTAGCCCACCCCTCTCGATAGAGCATCTCTATCACGCAGCAGATTTGATAAAACGGAATCGTCTGCTCAATTCGGACTCGAGGGTCGAAATAAGTAGGCCTACGGAAGGATCATTTCCACTGTCAGGGTCATCCTACCAGAAAAATATGCCACCCTATCGATCCGCAGATGTTCACAGGAGCTTGTCTCCTATCCGACCGCCAACTCCACCAAATTTACCTGAAGTACGGAGGAGTCCATCTCCTGTACGGGCACTCCGGCCTCCTACCCTCCAAGACGCTCTTTTTCTGGTGAGGAGAGAACTGATGAACAAGTAAAATGTTTCAAATGTGGAGAGAAAGGACATTTCATGAGGAACTGTCCATTTCGGGGAAATAGGTATTTAAACCACTGAGGCTGGAACACTCCGCGGACGGACGGACTGATTCCGCAGCTGGTGAGAAACCGTTTGATGTTACAATCCTGACCCCGAACCGTAACGTTATTCAACTGCTTTTAAACCATGAACCGCGTACCGCTATGATAGATTGCGGAGCAGATCGTAGCGTGATTGATGTTGAAACGTGTCGAGAAACAGGCGTTTCGTACAGGTGTCCTCTAATTATCGGACTGGATTTCGTTATGTCATATGGAGGATGCGCTGACTGGGTAAGTAACACGTTTTATCTTTTCGATAAAGCAGTCAGCACACCGATCCTGAGGAGAGTCGAAACATACCAGGTGAGTGTGCATCTAGTACAAGATACGGTAATTCCTCCCAAGAGTGTCGCATATCGTCTCGGGAAGTGCGCGGAATTTTCTATTCCTTCCCTCAACTTACTCACCACTCAGCGAAATCAATTACCAGACGGTGTCCTCTTGGCAAATGCCGTATGCGAGCCCAGAGACAACCAAATTTGGCTTCAGCTAATGAACATTACTAATGCTGATGTCCGACTACCTGCCGGTCGCGAAATTGCTACTATAGAACCAATCGAGGTTTTGGCAGAGTCGGCAGATCAAACAGACCAAGTAAGTTTCGAAGCTTCACCTACAAATATAGAAGCAGCTATAACACAGTTGGACGAGACAGACCTCAGCACGGAGGAGAAAGAGGAGGCCGCCCAAGTGTTGCGCTCCTATGAAGACGTATTTGTAGAGAAAGGTAAGAAATTGGGTCGCACAACTCTATTATATCATCAGATAGACACCGGACCCCACGCTCCAATCAAAATTCCGGGGCGCCGAGTACCGCCACACCAGAGGTCTGAGGTTGACACGATGCTAGATGACCTCATCAATGATGATGTAATTCGACCCAGTTACAGTCCCTGGTCCGCTCCCATTCTGGTAGTAAAAGAGAAAGACGGATCTCTTCGTTGTTGCGTTGATTTCAAGAAGCTGAATGAGATAACTGTCAAAGACGCATATCCCATACCTCGTATAGACGAGAGTATCGACGCCTTAAGTGGATCACGCTATTTCACAGTCCTAGACTTGAAGTCTGGTTATTTTCAGGTACCTCTGGACGAGCAGTCCAAAGAGAAAACTGCTTTCTCCACTCACCGCGGCCTATATGAATTTAACGTCCTCCCTATGGGGGTGACGAATGGTCCAGCTGTTTTTTGCGCGTCTGATGAATAATGTGCTCGCCGATCTGACATGGTCAGCCTGCCTCGTTTACCTCGATGACAACATAGTCATGGGGAGGACATTTAAGGATCATTTGCTAAACCTGCAGGCTGTCCTGCAGAGATTCCGTGAAGCGAATTTGCAACTGAATCCTAAGAAATGACAGTGGTTCAAATCTAAAGTTAAATACCTTGGACATGTAGTCTCTCGCAAGGGAGTCCACACAGACCCTTCTACCATTGAGAGAATAATCAACTGGCCCGTTCCTGAAAAACGCAAAAGGAACTGAGGAGTTTCATAGGACTCCGCAGCTATTATCGCAGATTTATTCAAGAGTTCGCAAAAATTGCTGGGCACTTACATCGCCTCACTGGTAAAAATGTAAGATTTGTTTGGACAACTGAATGCCAAACCGCTTTCGAAGAACTCCGCTTCAAGCTCAGTAGTGCTCCGATATTAACATTACCTGATTTCTCAGAGAACGCAGGATCTTTTGTCCTCGACACAGACGCTTCTGAAAAATCCATCGGAGCTGTGCTGTCCCAAAAATGTCCCGATGGTCTTGAGCGAGTCGTAGCTTACGGTAGCCGCTGCATGACAAAACCAGAGCGTAACTACTGTGTTACTCGCAAAGAAATGTTGGCCATGGTCTATTTCGTTCACGAATTCCGATCGCCGATTGTGCATATGAAGCTATAATAAAATTTTTCCGGAACCGACAAGGTACTCGGCGGATGTTCCAACCGCAGCAGCTGGAGGCTGCCGAAGAAAGGTGGGCCGAGTGGGTCAAGCGTCACCCATACCTACATGCCAAATTGCCGGAGTGGCACCGGGAGTTCTCGGCCCTCGGGAGACCCCGCACCGAAAAGTCGGGAGAGACTACCCCACTTGCCCGGCAGCAACCCACTACAGCAACACCCCCGCGCTCGATGCTCCGGAGGTCATCCCATGACCAAGGGGACCTGGAGAATGATGCCATCGCCCGGATAACAACAGAGGTGACCCGGAACGTCCTGCAGGCCCTACGTCCGGATAACATCAACCGGGGTAACTCCCGAGAGCGACGTCGACCTCCCATCCGCCCAGCACAGTGAAGAATTCAGGAAAGGGAGAGGCAACGCCAATTACGTCGCCCCCGGTCACCGGGCCACGACCAGCGTCGCACTTACGGCACTTATGCTGGGACTGTCTCTACGTCTACGACCAGGCCAGCCCGACGTCAAGACAAAAAAATACTTGTAGTCGGTGACTCAAACTTCACACAAGCCCCGTTTACGGCCAGGCCGTACCTGTCTATTGCGAGACCGGGTCTCCGAGTGGCGCAAGCAGCAGACCTGGTAAGGCGGTGTACTGTCGACCGTAATTCCCTATCCGCCATCATGGTAGGGGTAGGAGTGAACGACAGGAGCACGGGGAGACTGGAGGATATCCGGAGAAGTTTTAGGGCTCTCTCCAACGAGCTGGAACGGAGATACGCCGGTGTTCCGGTGTACTTCGTCGACACACCGGCCGACAAGTTTGCGCACCTACCGCGGCAGCGAGAGCGCCTACATTCAATAAATAATGTCGGGGCTGCTCTGTTCCATCCCATCCATTTCAAGCCCTTCCGGACCCAGACGGGCAACCCCCACTAGAGTGGAGAGGAACGGCACGCCCTAAACAGATACGCCGACCGCATCATGTGCGGAAGAGACCGCACACTACCCCGCCTTTAATTATCACCGCTCGCCGGAGCGAGGTCTTCTTGACGGGGGAGAGGGTAGTGCAAGGTGAGAGCTTTAAGTAGACTAATTTTATTCTGCTTTTAATACCTCAATTATTATTTCATTGTGCTCGATGCGGGAAACGATCTTAGTACCGCTTAACCACGTTTAGGTGAGCAGAACTTAGTTTTGAGGGTGTTGGTTGCGGTTCGCGAGAACAACAACCAGCAGCATCAAGTTATTATGAATGTGACTAATCTATTCGATGATAACATTTCAGACGAGCTGGAACAGTTGGTTTTACAACCGGAGCAATCCGAGCAGCCTTCACCTCGACGCAAGTCGAGAGAGTCACCAGTTCGTTCACCTGCTAGAATCACGACTCGGTCGCCTCAGTCTTCTCGTGATCGCCAGACGACGTCGCCGCGCAAGCCTCACGTTCGTTGGGTCGACGAAGCAGAGGATCAATCCCTGGGACCTACTCCGACGCTGTCGGTAAGTAAGTAATTGTCATCTGCCTGTATAGGCCTAAACATACCTAGCGTGAAACCACAAGACGACAGTTTCATATATATATATATATATATATATATATATATGAAATATATATTTCATATATTTCTATGTATATATATATATATATATTTAGACGGTGGAGGTCTAATCGACAAGTGTTCAATAAGTCACATGGTTACAATCTGCAACGAAGAAAAGGTTATTTAAATACTACGTATAAACAATTAAGCAATAGGTAATGTTAGTTAAATATCTTTAAGAAATAAGAGCTACCATTATAACCTAATGTTCGGTTAAGCAATGAGTTGCTACTAAAAATTTTTATAGATTTAACAATACTAATCTCAAAGTCCGAGTTTCCACGGTAATGATTTTAAAGCAATCATTGTAGTTACGAAAACAATGGTTGCATTGTGCTATGTGTTTTGCAATGGCACTATTGCCACTTAGGTGTTCAAGTTTACGTTGATGCAGACGTCTTTTGGTTTTGCCAATATATTGGCAATCAGGATCAACCTGACATTGAAAGCAATAGACAAGACGCGATTGCATGTCTGGACCTAACTTACTTTTAAGGGAGAAATATCTTCCAGTTTTGAACGAGGTCATAACAACCTTGCATTCCAAGTTAAGTTTACGAAATATTTTTACTAACTTATTACTAAATTTCTGTGATGCATAACCCACGAAGGGGATTTTGATTATTTTATTGAAGTCCTATGGTGCCAGGTCAGGAGAATAGGGTGGATGGGAAATGATGTCAAACCCACAACCTTGGATGGCAGACATGGCGGTAGCGGAGGTGTGAGCAGGCGCATTGTCTTGATGGAAGAGCACTCCTTTCGTGAGCTTCCCTCTCCGCTTAATCTTGATCTGCACTCGTAACTGCTGCAACAAATGAGCGTAGTTATTGTCCGACCAGTCTCTAGGAAGTCCAACAACAAAACTCCCTTCGAATCCCAAGAAATGGAGGCCATGACCTTTCCCGCGGACCTGGTGACCTTGGCTTTCCGCGGAGTTGGTGATCCTGGGTGCTTCCATTGTTTCGATTTTTCTTTCGACTCTGGCTGATAGTGGTGAACCCAAGTCTCATCCATCGTAATGAACCGGTCCATGAAATTTTCAGGATCTCTTACGAACAGCGCCAGGTTGTCCCTTGAGATGAGAAAGCGGGCTCGTTTGTTCTTTGGTGTGAGCAGTCGTGGCACCCATCGAGCGGAAACTTTGTTCATGCCAAGTTCATGGATGGATGATGTTATGGACACGCTCTTGTGAAATCTTCAGTTCGAAGGCAATCTTTCGCTCGGTTGTACGGCGATCATCAAGAATAATCTTTTGAACATGATCGATCACATCTTCTGTGCTCACTGTCACTGGTCTTCCACAACGGGGATCATCTTCCAAGCTCTCGCTTCCTTGCTTGAATTCTGAAGTCCACTTCTTGAATGTGGTGTAGGACGGAGCTTTCTCACCAAGTGTTCCAACCATATCATCATGAATCTCCTTTGGTGTGAGTCCTTTCAAGCCGGGATAACGAATGACAGCTCGATTTGAAACGTGATCCATCTTACGCAACACTTATCTGACTAACTGACTGATAAGTTAGTAACTGAAGTTAAGTAGCTGTGGTTTACCAACAGTTCACCGGATCGACTGATCACTCGTCATGCGCCGTCAGCACATTCCATTGTATCAATCCACATGTGCATAATGGCCTGGCTTTAAGCTTTCTATGTCAGGCCGCGAACTTATCAATCACCCCTCGTACATATATATATATATATATTTACGACAAATAGTAACCCACGCAGAAGGCTAAAAGAAAAAGCACAATTTTGTAGCCCAAACCGGTTTCACTTGTGTTCCAGGCTTCTCACGGGCAACTGAATTATATTACAAAAATTCGAACTGAAGCATGCAAATGATCAACATAACATGATAGATATATGACACTAATCATATGTACTGAAATGGAAAAGGAAATCATAGATTTTTCGGGATGAGCACAGTGAGATTCTGTGGTACTGGTGCATGTTACTCACTTAATGACTTACATTTAATTTTGGTTTTAAGATATTTATACACATTTTTTCTTTTAGTTCTCTCATGCCTCTGTCACTTCCATTCGGTAATTTATATATTGGCATAATCCAGAATGGGGATCTTCATTTTTTGCACATGCAGATATGTGTTTGCTGGCATGTAAAATGGCATATTTATTTTCTCTAACCTGCTGTCTATGCACCCTTACTCTAGAACGAAAAATATCTCCTGTTTGCCTCACATAAAGCTCACCACAGCCCGCACACTTCATAGCATATATGAGATCCTTTGTGCTACAATTCATATTTGATCTAATTTCGAAAGATTTCATTTCTCCATTTATCTTATAAAATAAAGTTGTGCCCTCTATTAAACAATTGCAGCATTCACATCTACTGTCTCCACATTTTGTAACACCGATCAAAGTTTTCCTGTTGTTATTTCTAAGTTGATGTAGTAATGAAGGAGGCTGACTGTATGAACGTCTTATTCTATAATTTTTAAAAGTCGACGTCACTTTCAAACTATTAAATATAGGATTGACAATATTCTGGAAGATCGCAGGATTATTCGGGTTGAATGTAGTAACAAAAGGAACAAGTAAGTGCGAATGTTGCTCGTTCCTATTGCTAGTAATTTTGTTTTCAGCTCTGGATATTGCATCACTTATTAAAGGCTGTGGATATCCAAGAGTGAGCAGTTGGTTTCGTAGTTCATCATACCGCATCATCTTTCTTTCAGATTTGGAGACAATGTTATTGATTCTTCTAGCCAAAGTATAGGGGACGTTTTTGATTATATGCTTAGGATGGTTCGAATTAAAGGAGACATAATTATGACTGTCTGTAGGTTTGTAATACACATCTGTCTCAATTTTTTCATCCTTTTTGTAAACACAAACATCCAAAAAATTCAATTTATTCTTATTACATTCTAAAGTAAACTTGATTTTGTCATTCATGTTATTTAAAAATTGATGGAAATTTGTTATATCACCGAACGAATCCTTCCATATTACAAAACAGTCATCTAAGTATCTGAGCCAGTTGTCATGAAATTCATTGAATTCTGTTGTGCTCAGAACATCTCTCATGTAAACATACATCTTTTGTTCTAGATATCCCATAGATAGAGTGGCATATGTAGGGGCTAATCGAGTGCCCATAGCTGTACCCGAAATTTGCAAATAAAAATTGTCCTCAAAACTGAAGAAATTGTTTTTCAGGACTATCGATATACCATTTAAAATGAATGCAGTGGTATAGCATTCATCAATCAAATCCCTATAGGACTGATTAGTTGATTCAATCCAAAATTCCATTGCTGTCAATCCTAAGTCGTTATCAATATTCGTGTATAGAGATGTTACATCAAACGATACAAACATTGCATTCTTTGCTTCCTTTGGTAATTTTGAGATGAAGTGGGCAGTATCTCTGCAAAAACTCGGCAGTTTTGAAGTTAGAGGCTTTATTAGTTCATCAAGGAAATAGCTTAAACGATTGGTGGGACCTTTTTCACTTGAAATGATGGAACGCAATTTCAAACTGTCCGGCATTATAGTTTTCATGTAACAATACTCGTCCATGATATTGAAATTAATGTTTTCTATCTTATGAATTTTCGGTAGTCCGTATTTAAAAGGAATATCTGCACTGAATTTGCTAAGGTATTTTGCTTCCTTTGTTGTTAGGCAATTACTAAAACGTTTGCAAAATCTGTTAATCAAGTTCAGTGTGCTCTTGACTTCATACTTGAAAATCGGTCGATATGCATTTGTGTCCTGTAAATGTTCATTATATATACAATGTCTGTAATCCACATAATTCATAACTACAAATGCGCCACCTTTATCTGATTTTGTTATATGGAGATCATCACGATTTTTAAGTCTATGTAAAGCCAGCCTTTGTTCTTTACTTAGATTGTATTTTCGTCTATTGGAATATTCAAATTTCGCTGTTTCATTTAGAATTAAGTCTATATTACTATCAAGCGATGGGTTCAAACCCTTTGGCGGTTCGAAGTTTGATTCGCCTTTTATTTTTATTGATTCAGGTGTGCCAGTAGAGCATTCTTCTGTTTGGTCTTTGTCTTTGAAAAAATCTATCAAACGTATATAAATCGCATTGTTTCGAAAGAAAATTTAAAAAAGAAGCAATTGCTTGAAATGCACGTAAGACTTAAAAAGCTTGGATATCCAGACAAGTTGCGAAATCAAAAATCGGCAACATAACTAATAACTCAGATGAAAATAGAAATGATAAAATCATTTCTTATGTAAAGACCTACAACCCAAATAACCCCAACGTATATCATGAAATAATCAAACCCTCTGTTTCAAGTTTAAAACTTGCTCCTATATTTAAGAACTACACTTTACGAAATACTTACAAACAACCCAAATCATTATTGAACATTTTAGCAAGAAGAAATCGTATTCCGTTAACTGGAGTGAAGAAATGTAGTAACAAGAGGTGTGAATGTTGTAAATCATTAATTGTTGGAACATCTTTCCATATGAAATAATGGGGGAAACAAAAACTTTTAACGTTAAACATAACATGAACTGCGAAACAAAAGACGTAATTTATGCATTGCAATGTCAGGGATGTGAAGCTACATACATCGGTCAAACTGGTGACTCATTACGAGCAAGAGTCCGGGTGCATCGGCAACAAATTCGCGACGACAATTACCGATCTCTTTACGTTAGTAATCACATTTTTAATTGCTCTCATGATTCAGAGTTGAAGTTCCGTGTTATGCCAATTCTCAAATTGCCACCTAACTGTGCAATAACATACCGCGAAGAGAAAGAGAAATTATGTATAAAATCATAAAACCATCGCTAAATCGAGATATGTGAAATGCCATGTATAGAAATTCATCTCTGCCTACATAGATATTAATTTGAGATTTTGTTGACATCTTATTACTTTACCTTTTCTTATATATCTAAGTTACATTAGTTGGATGTATGTGAAAGATATTTGATTCTGTGAATAAATCATTTATGCCCTTGAGAAGCCTGCAACAGGCAGAAACCGGTCGGGCTGTTTGAGTTATCTGGCTTGTTTTTCTTTTATCTTTTGGGTGTCGTATTACTTTACATTATTGAATACCACTTTTGATTTAAACCTTTTGGTATATATATATATAAGCATCTAAATTCAGGTGGTAGCCCAATTCACATCGGAGCTAATGCCATGTGAAGGATTATAGGAGATAGACGCTCTCATCGCGCTCGAACTGACGCTTGTAAAGGATTACAGGAAATGGGCGTGTAGAATCATTCAATTGAATTTTTTTTGAAATTGCCCAAAAATGTGGGTGGCGCCCAATACTCCCTTCCAATGCGTTTCAGTGCACGCATTGAGCTGCTAGTAAAGCTGCGCCATATGAATGCAGCAGTTTCTCGAATAGAACCTACCCTCAAATAGAATCCATGAATAAATGCGTCACTTAAGATACCCTTACGAGATTTATTAAAAATAACGGCTATCGAAATGTGACTGCATGTACATAAAGTCTTTATAAGTCGTATTTTTATTATCTAGCAATGTCTATCAATATTTCTTATTGATCAGCAATTGTCCTAGCCAAAAGTTCTTGAGTTCAAAATAGTCAAATAACATACAGGTAGATCGTGTTCTTCTAAATGCATTTAAATATAAAATTAATTAATAAATAAATAATTAATTTTAAATGAGTTTTGAATAAGTATCATACATAGAAAAATGCTGATTGATTAATAAATCTATTTTCGTTATTATTTGAAAAGGAGTACATTTTAGTCAAAATGGTCGTTTCCTGTATCCTCACATAAGATAGGCCCTGATACTACTGTACATCTTCTGTCTCTAGTTCCAAGGCACTGTTTCTCTTTTTTCTGTTCGATTTCTTCCTCTTCGTAATCCGACTCATCAACAAACGATGTCTATTGTGTAGACAAATGGAGCGCAGTGCCTCCAACCAAAAGAATGCAGCGGTTTGGAGAGCTCCAGAACAGTTCTCATTGGACAGATGAAGCGGGAAATGGTATAAACTGTTGGGAGGACCTCTATCCCCGGAATGAAATGAAATGAAGGAATTGCGACAATGCATGTATGTGACTGAAAGGTTTGCTATTCAATAATTATCGATTTCATAGTGAGCTCATGCATTGACTTTGAACTTTAGTTGTGATATTTTCTTTTCGTACAGCTGTGTCCATTTTATGCATTATATAAAAATCTTGTAATCTCTTTTTTCTTTCCTACTTGAACGTGGAGCGCTACTCCCAACGCTTCCCCCCCCCTGCCTTCGTCCCTGAGGTGTGCACCTTCGACTGGCTTTTACTGGATAATTCGACTACTGACTGAAAGTCCTTCATGACTCGACTTTCACGCAATTGACCAGACATCGGGAAAATTTCCTTTTCGCATTAATAAGGCCAATCATAATTTCTAAACTCCAGGGAGAAGCAGTTTAGGTCTAAAAAATTAAGTCTATTCTTTTAAAAAAGGTAAACAACCGCGACTGGCATTCGCCATCCGAGGTCGAAAGTTGACTATTTTCTCCCAGGAGCTTGAACTTCATAACTTCACATTCATCAATGAAGACATTATGTTAACCACATTATCAGCATGGTGACTTCTATATAAAGATTGATCATTGTGATATTGATCCCTGTTTGACCTCAGCTAAAGCTTTTAATTTCAAAACCAAGATACTTTTCTGATGATTTCCTAACAATTGTGCATAGTTTATTGAACGCAGTTAGCCACGGTGATAATGGGTCGGCATTTAGCACCTTTCCCCCTTATTGGGAAGGGGAAAAGAAGAAAGCTCGGTAAGAAGACGTATCAGATAAAAGCTTAATAGACTAATGCAACCAACAGTCCATACTATTGTTGAGGAAATATGCCTTGACTGTTCATGAAATTAAAAATTGTTTTGAAGGAAAGTCAAGTTGTTTATTATAAATTCGTACAATATAATAATGTAATATCTACGAATTTATAATAAACAACTTGACTTTCTTTCAAAACAATTTTTAAGTCCATAATATGGTCACACCTACTGTTTAAAACTAAAAGTTTTATCATTTCTAAGAACACCAGGGTCAATAATCAGTAAGCTTTCATTTGAATCAATACGGCCTTACTGAGTAGAATAGTAACAATAGATTTCAATTTGAATTGCTGATGTTTGCTACACGTCCAGAACCTTATTAGAACTACACTTTCTGAGAAATTTATTTCCCGTCTACAAATACTGCGCCGCTGATGGGGATGCCTCCGTCCGAAGACCGCAAGCTAATCAAGCAATTAGTGCTCATGCCGCATGCGACTACTATGTCACATGTTAAAAATGCAATCAGATTTTCGCTATTAGATTTTAATGTTATTTTTAATCAATAGTTCTCCCGACTAAGCCTCGACAAAACACAAGGCCAATTTATATCATGCGGATGATTTCGCATATACTATGTTTCTACAGTGGTTATAAAAGTATTTTTCAAGAATTACTCGTGATGCTTCTAGAATCAACCTTTCAAAATTTGAATGCCTATTTCAAGTTTGGTTTCTGCATAAATATGAAAATTAGCTTGCATCCTCAATGCCGAATAGCAGCCGTTAATTACATCATCTATTGAACTATCAATTACATCATTAAAACATTGGGCCTTTCTCAACTGGCAAAAATAAATGACTGGCGAAAACATCTTCAAAAGAATAATTTGTGATGCAATTGTAATGAAATGTTATACGATTTGCAAAACATATCCATCATGATTTTAGAATTTCGTGTGCATTGAAATGGCAGGAGGAATCAATAATGTACATAACTCCATGAAATACAGGCATGAATATATTCATAAGCAATTTATAATTTTTCGAAAATTGTCCATTTTCCCTTCGATGTGACTAATAATTTGTGAGACTGTATGAAGTGCTGTTGTAAATGTGTGAATAAACACCACTATTTACAAAATCTACGGCCTAAAGGCACGCTTGCAGTAGAAAGAAGATGAAATTATGGTACATTGATCCCCTTCGTACCTTAAACGAGCATGCATTTCCTCGTGATGGGACATTCCGCGTAACTGATATTGCATTCGGTTCTCCTGACATTATTCGTGTTTCCGCGTTGTTTATAGCTTCTGCTTAGGACTTGACGCGACATTTTCAACAGTACCTGTCTGTCTTGCTTACTATGTCTGTCAAGTGATAGTCATCAACTCTTGAAATCATTTGTCGAATTTTAGCCCGGCGTGTATTTTACTCAGACTGCTTTGTGCTCCGAAAAGCAGTATTATGACTTAAATGTCCTATCATTCAATCATTCTCAAAGCTTCTTAACAATGCAATTGGTGCACGCTTGTATCAATGTTGACATCAGTTTTTACCAAGTCGGTCATCTTGTGCTGTAAAAAATAGTTTGAAATTTGCATGGTAGATTAAAAAAATAACATAAATCCTCAATTAAAGAATCTGCGTAATCCAATCAGATGGTTTCATTCCCGAAGGCAATATAGCATTAACCGTCAAGTAAAATTACGAGTACCAAGATATCAGAAGGTCAAAGTCAATATAAAAGCAACCACCTGGAAAAAACAGTCAAGAAAGTGCTGGATCTGGGAGCAGTATGATAAAGTGCCTTCAGCATGATAAAGTGCCTTCAGCATGATAAAGTGCTTTCAGTATGGTAAAGTCTGTTAAATTGCATTGATTTGCCACAAAAATAGATTGTCTTTATTTCGACAATGTTTTCATGTGCATTCATGGATATCAATTTATATGTAATGTCAAGGTCAAATCATGCTAATAAATCGAGATTCTTGTCACTATCAAGTCTCCATTCCTGTAACAGAAAAGTTGAAAGGGTTAAAAATATTTTCCATTTACTTCTCATTCCAGCAGCTCATTCTCCTCACAAGCAAAAATCAAAGTCAGAATTTGAAATATTTGCATATCGTTTGCAGTAAGCATTTCCACTCTGTTCAACTTGCCTTGTTAATACTGTTCAACTTGCTCCATTAAGGAATGATTAGTATCGTAATGTCTTGTCCTGACGACATGCTAATGGGTTTGAATGATCAGGAAATGGCTTGGTGTTTATTGATTATTGAGTCAGAATTGACACTGTCGGAGTAAATTATGAGAGAAAATAGAGTTATAAATCATATGAAATACAAATATTACGACGAGTCTCTGGTCCTTCAAATAATCGGTATTTAGAGAAATTTAAAAGTTCGCGGGATAATAAAAACATCGCGTAATAAAATGGACTGATAAACGACCAGCGATTACAGTAATTGATGAGAAACTATTTCCCACACGTTTGAAGCCATGCTAGCATTTGATTCAGAGTTGTCACTTGATTGCATGGATAGTGGATTTGTACTAAAACTAGATAATCTATATATTAATGATCAATGGAAAAAATAGAGTATAGATATACTATATTGACAATACATATACATGTATAGCAAGCAGGGATGCGGAGTCCTATCATTTTGATAGGACTCCGACTCCGACTCCGGTTGGCCAGTATATAAAGCCTAGTTTTTTGAAAAATTAACTGGTAACCTGCATCATAGATCAATATAGGCTTACCTGAACCTATTTTTAGGGATCATAGCTGTATCAATTATCAATCAATTTCGATGAAAGTTCATCAAATGTCGCTTTCAGTTGGATGCATACGGCTCGGCTCCTCCCATCTTCTTGATGTGTGCTTCACACGGTTTTTATTCAGTCTCTACTAGGCAGAAAAATCCCCATCCTTCTCAAAAAATGAGTACACTTTCGATTTTAATATGCGCTTTAGAGGAGCCATCACATACACGATTAAAGTGAGGGCAAGAGGTAATGCTCTCAAACAAAATATCATTTCATTTTTGTCTTTGATGTGACCTTTGGTGCGTGGATGTGATCGAGGCTAGGAAGGCTTGCCTTCTCTACTTAGTCACTGAGTGAAAAGACAATCCCTTTTTCACTATCACGGGTCATTCCCTCAGCTATTACAAGCTTTGCATGCACTGCTGTCTCTGTACTTTTGTTTGACGGAGAAAGTTGACATCAAGACAGTGACAGCTAGCTATATGCACGAGAATAAGTAATTTGTTTGTATTATATTTCGGGTCTAGTTACAGGCCGGAGTCCAGAGTCCTATCATTTAATAGGACTCCGACTCCAGCAAAAATGATAGGACTCCGGGACTCCGACTCCGACTCCGTGTCCGTGATAGCAGGTAATGTGTCGACGTAGAAAAAGTCAGTATGCAGTGAAAGATTCAGCTTTTTTGATGAGATTGCGCTATTGCGGTCTAAAAAATATTTGATCAATTTTCAACAAGCTAAATTTTCGCAAATTATTCCTGGCTTTGCATACTAGCGATAAGGAACCTCAGACTTCAACATGCAAGTAGCATGAAACTTTAAAGATATCGAAAAGAATAAAAATGTGATTACAAATGTCTTAATTATTGAGCTGATTATGAAGGAATTTTCATGAACCGCATTATAAAGCAGGTTTTTTATACATAAGTTGGGACATTATTCTGCCTCTTGGCTCAAATTTCAAGTTTGTTATCAAAGTAGATCTATGCATTCCTTGATGATGGCCACCGCTCGGTAGAGTAATTCAAAATGAAAAGGAATTTTTTCAAGACCGCATCATTCAAAGTTAAGACGAGGCATGTACAAAGAAAAGAAAATAAAAATTGTCGACGCTTCGGCGTTCGCATTTATCGAGACAAGTTACAGATTATCTGAAACTTGTCTATTTTATATTTCAGCTTTGATGAGCAACTTATAGTGATAGCACCATCGCTGGTTCGTGGATATCATTCATGATGATGGCCTTGCCGTTCTCATCCACTTTTGCACGTGAATGTGACTGCATCTTCTCGTTCCACTCTCTATCTAGGTAATTAGTCCAGGAGCGACTGATACTTTCTTCCTAAATTCGCGCACAAAGGGCTTAATAACATGGATTTGTACATCTTGAAACACTGAATACAAAAATCAAATTCTTGAGTGTCACAGCGAGTCGCTTTCTGATATAGGTAAGATTAAAGGATTCCTATTGGAATCCTATGGTAAAATTCAAGAAATATATATGGATTGTGAAACACTGGCAATGAATGAAAGGAAAACGTCACAAATCTCTCCCGAAATATATATAAGTAGTGAAAACTGTGCCCTACTTGCGAGGGATAGGTACATGGATAGGTACATGTAAAATTTAGTGTTATCAATAGATATATGGATAGGTACATGTAAAATTTAGTGTTATCAATAGGTACATGGATAGGAACATGTATAATTCAGTGTTATGAATAGTAAACCTGTATGAATCTTTTTACTGGATAGGTACATGTGTTTGCATACAAATCCGGTTGAGTTACACTGTGGTTTCCGGAAACGTCTATGATCGAACTTGGTGTTGGTTTGGTTCTGAGCACATTGGTACGTACCGATAGATCGTATGTTGTTTGAATTTTGAATGGGTTTGCTCAATTGCGACTATTGTGACAATTATTTTAAATGATAGCCAAACTTATTTAGATGTGAAACTTTAATGTTGCAGCTTATGATTTAGTTGCTACCCACAATAAGAAAACCAATTCCATAACTATGTTTTTAAAAATGAAAAAGACAGAGATTTACAATGTAAGTTTAATTTAAAAAGCGTGAAAAATAAATGATGGGTACAGCTCACGTCCCTCAGGCGAACTCCCATGATCTTCAGGAAGTCATCACAAACCCCCATTCATGAAATGTCCTGATTGTGCTAAAGTCATGGGTCACACTCGTGTACCGGAACACTTCACACGGTAGTCCACTCCGCCTTTGAAGTGCTGGACCACAGTCAAGGTGTTTTCCAACATGGGCCACTTTGCAGGGAGCCGCAACAGAGATGCGATGGTCATGTCCAAGCTGACCTCCGCATAATGACTAGGCCTGTGTCAATTTGAAAATAAAATAATGGTTTTGAAGGACATGCTTCTGTATATGGAACGTTGAGGATAAGTACTTAACAGTTTGGAACAATGACATCCTTTATATAGTTATATTATTCTTTAGGGAATTTCCGGTACCTCTCTGATATGGCTGTTAGGATATTCCTTTGTTTAAAAAGTATATAAGTCCGAGGTTTGTACCAATTCTATCAAAAGGTTCTAATCCTCACGATTTACCAAGTTTTACAATTATTTTTAAATCAACAAGTGTCATAATGGATCGCAAAACAGAAAAGGCCGCAGTTGAGAACGGTACTGCTGATCGTACCACTTCCGCGAGTGGAACGTACCAATACACCTCCCCAATCTCCGATGGAGCGGAATCGACACATACCACAACGAGCCGGTGGTGTTCACGACCAAGCCCCTGCCATCGCCCGAC